>JAWNOQ010000200.1:11200000-11800000 GCA_035045865.1 Drosophila austrosaltans | reverse complement strand
TAAATAAAAATGAATGGATCTCAAACAACTGATAAGTTGAGTCATTATAATATTTTCATAATTTAATTTGTTTGAAAAACTCACAAAACTGTTATGTTAAGTTATCATTATACTTTCGTTATTTTATTTGTTTTTAAAAGCTTTAAATACTGTTAAGTTAAGTAATAATATTTTCTTAATTTAATTTGTTTTGAAAAAATAAAAATACTGTTAATTTAAGTTATAATATGTTCATTTGTTTGGAAAACATTATTTTGTTATTTTTTTTTTTTATATATATTGAACAATGAAGTCAATATTAAATATATGAAAAAATAAAAAATTCTTCTACTAACTTCGATGTTTAATCGATACATCGATGTTTTCAAATAAAAAACATCGATGTGGACAAACATCGATGTTTTGCCAGCTCTATTGCAGAGGGCATCATAAAATTGATCAAATGTTTGTAACGCATAGAAATATACGTTTCCGACCCCATAAAGTATATATATTCTTGATCAACAGCCGAGTCGATTGAGACATGTCCGTTTGTCGGTTTAGCCAGACGTTTTCGAGCTTAAATTTGGAAGATGATGGTTGGAAGATGAAAAGTTAAGTTCCTTAATCGATGATCCAGATCAAGTTTAAAAATTAGTCGGATCGGATAATTATCACCGGAGTTATTAACTAAAACGTGGAGGTACCTCGAGTAAAATAAGCAATTTTCTTTGGCAGCAAAGAGATGGTTCGGTGATTGGTGGGTTCGATTCTCAGTGAATACGGGAAAATTTTTAGTTGAGTTTTTTCTTCCTTTTTTTTTTTTGATTTTGTTAAACATTAATAACAATAATGTTAAAATTTTTGTTTTTAAATTAAATAATAAAAAACATCAAAGAAGCTAACTTCGGCTCAGCCGAAGTTTGTATACCTTTGCAGCAAAATAATTGGTATAAGTGTTTAACAAAATCAAAAAAAAAACAAATAAAAAAAAAAAAACAAAAAAGAAGAATAAACACATCCAAAAATTTTCACTTTTTCACCGAGCATTGAACCATCAAACTCCGAGCCCATCGTGGCACCGATCTCTACATACTACGCCACCGTCCTTTCTCAGCGTACATAAGCTAATTTGACATATATGCAAACCCATTGCATCTCGCTCTTTCAATTTCGTTCTGTGTAAGAACACAACACAAATATTTCTGTCCCTCTCACACACCGCGTGGTGGTTGAATTTTTGCATATGTATGTGTGTGCGTGAGCAATAAAATACATTTAATTTCTATTAAATATTATTTGTAACCTTAATATTTATCCGATATTGTTCAAACTTGGTGTAGGGTGTATGGGTAAAAATTGAATTTAGATGCAACAACAAAAAAACAATAATTTTATATATTTCTTATTTGGTGCCGTGCGGATTCGAACTCGGGTCTTTTGTGTTTGTACGGCAGATTTCTTGGAATTTGTTTTTGTTTCTTTGCTGCCAAAGAAAATTGCTTATTTTACTCGAGGTACCTCCACGTTTTAGTTAATAACTCCGGTGATAATTGTCCGATCCGACTAATTTTTAAACTCTACCTACACAAAGGATTGAGGAACTTAACTTTTCATGTTTCAACTATGTAGCTTAAAATTTTACTATCTAAAACTTGATAGAAACAGACAGACGGACAGACGGACATGTCTCAATCGACTCGGCTATTGATGCTGATCAAGAATATATGTACATATATACTTTATGGGGTCGGAAACGTATATTTCTATGCGTTACAAACATCTGACCAATTTTATAATACCCTCTGCAAGGGTGTAAACAGTGAAGCTGCAAGGGTATACAAACTTCGGCAAAGCCGAAGTTAGCTTCTTTGATATTTTTCCTATCACTTGAAATAAAAGCGCGGGATAAAGCTGTAAGGTAAGTTACAAATTCATTTTAACAATATAATTAAAATGCTAGCGTACTCCACATTTTCATTTAGGATTTTGGTGTTGGCAGTGCTGTGGAAATGGAGAAGTTTTTAAAGGGCAAGGACAATGGCGAAGGTAAATAATATTCTACCGCTTGTGGCAGCCACAGAAGTGAGCTGCAGCTTTTGAGTTTTAATCTAATGTAACAAACACGATTTTGTTTGTAGATTGAGACATGCTCACTTGAAACAAAAGCATCCAAATTTGAGCCCCACTGAGGAGCCGAAGGCTGCCGGCCCTATCCTAACGCTTTTCCAAAAAAAAAAATATGATGCCTCATCAGGCAGAAATAAATCACCAGACAGTGCGCTAAATATTCCATATAACATCAGATCTTCGCCCATATTGTGTGGTTGAGAACAAGGGGTTTCGGCATTTCGTTGAAACTCTTGATCCACGCTACCAGCTGACATTGCGAAGAACATTGCGCGATGCTTACATCCCAAAGCTGTTTATGGAAACGAACCAGAAATTACGCGAGATCCTTGATCGGATTGAGTTCTGCGCTATTATAACTGATGGCTGGACCTCAAGAGCGAATGAAAGTTATTTTCATAACTGCCGATTTTGAAATGCGGACAACAGTTCTGACAACTACAAAACTTAAGGATGAAACCAACCATTCCGCACAAAACATTGCCAATTCTTTACGTGATGTATTTAACGAATGCACTATGGTCAAAAAGACCGATATTTTGTCATTAACTGTAAATTTAAAGATAAAGACATGAAATTTGGCACACACGTTAGCAATATTAATACAAAATTTTGGATTTTTATACCCTGTACCCATAGGGTAAAAGGGTATATAAAGTATATATATTCTTGATCAGCATCACTAGCCGAGTCGATTGAGCCATGTCCGTCTGTCCGTCCGACCGTATGAACACCTAGATCTCGGAGACTATAAAAGCTAGAGCTACCAAATTTGGTGGGAATATCCGTCATGTGTCTACACAGGTCAAGTTTGTTTCAAATTTTAGATACGCCCACTTGCGCCCCCGAAATTTGGAAAAAACGAATACTAGAGCTGTATGAAAGATATCATATTCTTATTTAGCACACCTATCTATATAGCCGATCTGCACCAACTGATCAAAATTTGTCCAAATCGGACAATAAACATCGGAGATATGGCCATATCCTTTTTGTACTGAAACGCTTAGGGCGAGATTGGCTGACAGGAGTGAGCGAGATAGCATTCGTTCGCTGCTGCTGCATGTAAAGGAAATTTTGTATGAAATTGATGGCTACTTCGAAGGTTTTTTTTAATGTATCTAGTTGGTACAGGGTATACTCAATGTCGGCTGGGACGACTTGCTTGCTTCATTATACCCTTGCAGAGGGTATTATAAAATTGGTCAGATGTTTGTAACGCATAGAAATATACATTTCCGACCCCATAAAGTATATATATTCTTGATCAGCATCAATAGCCGAGTGGATTAAGACATGTCCGTCTGTCCGTCTGTCTGTTTCTATCAAGTTTTAGACCATAAATTTTTAAGCTACATAGTTGAAACATGAAAAGTTAAGTTCCTTAATCTATGAAGTATGAAAAGTGTGAAAATGAGTAGGATCGGATAATTATCACCAGAGCTATTAACTAAAACGTGGAGGTACCTCGAGTAAAATAAGCAGTTTTCTCTGGCAGCAAAGAAACAAAAACAAATTCCAAGCAATCACACACACACATACATATGCAAAAATTGGTCACCACGCGGTGTGTGAGAGAGACAGAAACATTTGCGTTGTGTTGTTGCACAGAACGAAATTTAAAGAGCGAGATGCCATGCGTTTGCTATATGTACATACATACATATATGTATGTCGAACTAGCTTAAGTGAGTTAAGTGAGGATGGTGACGTAGTACGTAAAGATCGGTCGCACGATGGTTCGGTGATTGGTGGGTTCGATTCTCGGTGAATTCGGGAAAATTTTTAGTTGAGTTTTCTCTTCAATTACTTTAAAAATTTAGTTTTTAAATTAAATAATAAAACAATGAAGCTGCAAGGGTATACAAACTTCGGCAGAGCCGAAGTTAGCTTCTTTGATATTTTTTTTTTAATTTGGCCCACGCCCTCACTTTCGCCCCCATACATGTGATTTATTGGCCTAAGTATAGCGATACGATTGCAAGCATTTCATAAATATTTTATTACATTATGTGCTAAAATATATAAAATATATTTATTTTGGATTACATTTTTGTGTTCAACTTATGCGTTCGCAAATCTGAAAGCAAAACATATGATATTATTCGAAGGATTCTTTTTCTAATTGTCACACAATACCTGCTAATTTTACTCTAATAGTCTTCATTTTCTTCTTCCAATTCGATGCAGTCCAGTTCAGAAAAAGTTATATTTTGATCTTCTTCCTCTTCTTCATTCTCGGTTTGATCATCTTTGTTATCTTATGATTGCGAATCATAAAAAACGGGTCCTGTGGAAAAATCTTTTTCTTGTTGCTATTTTGTCTTTCCTTTAAGGTAATGGATGAAAGTAGCGGATTTGAAGAATCTAATGCACTATTAAATACGTCAGTTGTATTATCCAATCGGCTGCATTTTCTGCGTGCTTCGGATGCATTTTCTCCTAAAACTCCAATTGGAAGTATGCAATTATCCATTATTTAAATGTTTAAATACAAAAAACTTTGAATTTGACAGAGGCTACTTTATGCTCGCAAGAGATTGTAATCAAAATAATATAAAAGTTTTTAAGTATTTCAGCATTAAAATTTAAAATGAATGAAAATAGTTCGAATTTGGCAAATGCTCTTCTTGCAGTATTGCCGTCATTACTATTACCACTTTCATTTTGCTTGGCTTTGTCCACATTTAGACCCATTTCATTCCACATTCGTTGTTGTATATACATATGTTTTACGTGATGACACCTTTTCTTTTTCAGATCCCTTGACGCGCCATTTCTTTACATCAATTCTATAAGATAAAATATGTTTTTATCCTTGTTAGTATAAACATAATTTTGAAGATTTTTAATTTGAGTGTCCAAATTATATTTTTCTTTTAATATGAAATCCGTGGTTTCTTTAATAAATTGGATTTTCAGTGGTCGGCCAAATAATTTGATTTCCTTCATCTATTAATTTCAACGGAATTAAAGTCGTCACAAATAGTGATTGTTCTATGCCGAAAGTTGAGAATGATTTCCCACGCTTTTTGCAATTCACCATGCAACCCTGAATCAGCTGACTTTGACGAAGCTTAAAACATTAGGGGCAGTCCCCAAAATTTTATAAAAATGGTTTTTACGTCTATTGGAATCTTCTTAATGAGAAAAACAAAACAATTAGCGGATTCGAAAACAAAAAAAAATAAGGTTTATGCCAAAATATCGGTCTTTTTACCCATAGTGGAATGGGGGATTTCACAAAAAATCACTGCAATTGTTACTGATAACGCATCGAATATAAATGAAGCAAGCAAGTCGTCCCTGCCGACGTTGAGTATACTCTGTAGCAACATAAAAAAACCTTCGAAGTAGCCATCATTTTCATACAAAATTTTCCTTTACATGCAGCTACAGCGAACGCATGCTATCTCGCTCTTTCTTGTCTGCCACTGCCGCCTTGGGATTTCAGAACAAAACGGATATAGCCATATCTCCGATGTTTTTTGTCCGATTTCGACAAAATTTGGTCAGCTAGTCCAGTTTTAGGTGTGCCAAGTAAGAATACGATATCTTTAGTACAGCTCTAGTTATTCGCTTTCCCGATTTGCGGGGGCGGAAGTGGGCGTGGCAAAAATTTGAAACAAACTTGATCTGTGTATGCATTAGACGCATGTTCACACCAAATTTGGTGGCTCTAGCTCTTATAGTCTCCGAGATCTAGGTGTTCATACGGACGGACGGACATGGCTCAATCGACTCGGCTAGTGATGCTGATCAAGAATATATATACTTTATGGGGTCAGAAATGTATATTTCTTCCTGTTACATACATTTTAGCGACTTTAATATACCCTTTTACCCTATAGGTACAGGGTATAAAAACGCTTGCGAAATTCTACCCAAAAGGAATGTTTAATGCGTAGTGCATACGATTAATTTGATTGTTCAGGATTGTCTGGCAAATGAATATTTAAAGGGAAAAAAATATTTATTGGGAGGATGCAAATAATTGTAGCTTTATTTAAGTCCAGTACCATTACAATATCAATACTAAATTCAGAGATGCTTAAAATAAGGTAACCCACTCAGCTTAAAACAAGAATGCCGAACGAGGTGGAACAGTGCGTTTCACATGGTGCAAAGATTTTTGGAAACCAAAGATGCCATTTGTAATTTGTAATATATAATATATCAACATGGAAAATGTCGATCCGAATACATCTTCATTGGACTACTGGAAGGTAAAAATACATAACATAAGAGTAAAACATTTTTAATTAAAACAATTTCTTCACAGATCTCAACTGACAAAGTATTTAAGAATGTGTGAAAAAGTTCTTGTGCGTCCCAGCAACGTCCACAGAGAATGAACGAATGTTTAGCAAAGCTGGAAACATCTTTAACGAGAGCAGGAGTTGCCTTAAATCTCAGCAAGTAGACATAAATCTGAAATATGTAAGTCTTACTATACCGTGATTTACCCTATAAAAATGTACATATGTACACATGTATATTAAAATCGAAAATCGAACACTACACCGACATTTTGAAACTCCATTGTAATGTAAGCAGTCTGTCATCAAGTAGACATAAAAAAGGTTGAAAAAGAATGATCTCATGAAATAAAGTCATCGTTTGTGTTAACTATGATTTAAATAAGATGCTTTGCTTATGCTTTGTTTTTGATACGAACTTTGATTTTTAACTTTTTGGGAGTTAAAATATTTTGATAAGAAAATCGATACATCGATGTGGGACCCATAGAAAGTATCGAAATATCGATGTAGATAAACATCGATCTTTTCCCAGCGCTACTGCTAATATACTGCTCTCTATTGTATACTGCTCTCTATTGTATACAGTGTGACCAGATTAATCCACAATTTATTCCAAGACTTGCTTTAAATTTTAAAATATGGCAAATAATTTGATACCACCTTGGATATCCGCTGTATAAAGTATACTGAGGTACTTTAATAAAGGCGAATTCTCTTGAAAAATAGTTCAAATAAGAAGTACCCAACTTCGTCCACGAACTGTAAACTAAAAAACCTTGGGAAGACTGAAGCTAATATACAATAATTTTTTTTAATTTTATCTTTTCATTACAAGAAAAAGGAATTTGTACACATGGAGGCATGACCAAAAGAGCAAAACCATTTTATTCTTTTTCGTTATTCGCGGATTTTATGATTAAGTGTGACCCTAAAATGAAAATATCACCAACAGATACAAAAATTGAAAAACTGGACACACAAAGTACTTAGCCTATGCCAACAAAAACAATATTAGCATCAGCAACAAAATTCATTTGGATTTGTTGAAATTAGCATTAAAATATTATAAATATTTAGACAAAATATTACAGTTTTTCTCTTTGTAATTTTCACTCGATGGCCTCGTTTTTGGCTTAAAGCAGAGCATAAAATGCCACAGCAACAACAACAAAAACAATTAAAAACATACAAAACCGCAAAAATTTATCTAGTTATTGGTGTTAAGAAGGGGTTTCGGAGGTTGTTGATAGCTAACATTACAAGCAAAAAAACAGCAGGCACCCACACTCCTACAATTCCCTAACAAAATGGGGGGCTTGTTCTATTCATGTACATACATACATACATACATATGTATGTATGTGTGCATGTGTACAGTTATGCAACTACATTTAAGCATCAACTGCAGTAAATGCATTGACAATAACAGCAACAAAAGCAACAACTTATAGACCTGACTATTGTGTTGCTAACGATAACCATACATTCATACATACACATACATATATGTATGTACATACATACATATATATATATATCAGGCATAATTATAATAAAATGTCGAAAATAAAATTTAAATTAATATAGAAAGCCGATTATAAAATGCTGCTTATACAAATACTCAAACACATTCAATACTAAACTCTCAACAACAACTACGACAACAACAACAACAACAACAACAACAACGAATGTCAAATGTAGCCAATCACATAAATCAACAATGAAACTCGAATACAGAGCCAAAAAAAGAAAAATAGTAGGATAAAACAGGGAAACTAATCTAAAACCAGCTGTACTGTTTTTATTATTTGAAAACAATTAAAACCAAATCTAGACCCTGCCATATCTTAAATACCATTGTTACGCCATAAAAATCAAGAGAAAGCTGATATGTAAATATTTTTGTGAAGTAATCCCAGATTTAAAAGGTTAACAATCTTCTTACAAATATGTAACTATGAAAGCTATAAATTGAATCAATAATTGGTTATTGGACTTTTGTGTTGAGTCTAATATGTATGTAGTTTGATGCATTTTTAAAATCTGAAAGAGGTCTTACTATACCGTGATTTACCCTATAAAAAAGTATATTAAAATCCGAAATCGATTACTACATCGACATTTTGAAACTCCAGTAAAGTGACTCGTAAGTGTTAACCATAGTCAAGTGAATAAAAGCATGAACGAAGTTTAGTAACATTAGTAACTTTGAGTAGGACATGAAAGTTTTGTATTGGATTTCATTGTCATTGTATTTAAAAATATTTTTAATAATTTATTTAAGATCTATCTATATATTAATGTAAGCAGACTATAAAATACGATTATTTAAATTATGGCGGAGCCAAGCGCAGATATCATGCCTGACTCCAACGCTAGCACCGCGGCGGTATCAATTCCTTCCTTTGAACCACTCTCGGTCGAGTCAACAACTTCGCATTCATCCCAATCCGCAGTGCGAGTAACATCTGAGATGGTTTATCATCTGAGCTGTGATGCAATAAATGAATTAAAGAAAGATGAGAGTGCCCGTATCCTGTCTGAAACTTTAGAAAAAGCAGATAGAAAAGATAAACACCTCGATTCACGGTCTTATGCCCCACAACTAATGATATTGCATGAATCAGGAGACATCAATAGCGCACTGCAGGTCCTTATTGAGTCACTGCATGATCCGTTCAAAGTTAACGCTGTGGCAACTGTCCTTATTGAGGAGGGAATCCGTCAAGAGTTTGAGCAACGTGTCATTGCACAAATGCATAACCTAACAGAATCTGTGTCCGAGCATCCAAACTATTTGAGAATGTTGCAGCGACTTGGTGTGTTAAATGTGGATATAATTGTGGCTGAGATAAATGAGGTGATTCCTCCAATTGCATCGCCTGTTTTGGTGTGCGATTGCACACACGATGTGCTTGGGCTTGTCGAAGGCGATGGTCCAACAGGAGCTATCACCATGCACACCTTTCGTTCCCCCAGTGAGGCCATCGAAAAATATCGCAAGGAAAGCGTACCTTACGGCTCCACCTGCATTTGGAATGAGACTCTTGAGGGCTCTTATGAAATGGTGGCTGCCATCAAATGTAGTCAATTCTTCTTTAACTGTGGTAAAATGGACTTGGCGCCAATATTCAGATCACTTATCGCACATGAAACCTACGTTGTAATTGAAAACGGTTTTCATTATGAAACTTTACGAATCTACGGACAGGCCAAAGTGATTGTGTTCCCAATCAGTCAGCAGATTGTGAGTGAACCATATGAAAAAGGAGACGAACTGGGCTCGCCCATATCATATTTGGAAGAATAAAGATTTTGACGCTATAAATATTCTGTCAATAAAAATTTCCTCGGTTATTTTTAGATGTTTATGTTAATTGACATTGACGATGAGATCTCGAATATGATGGCACCTGTCAACGGCCATAACAATCGGGTAATAATATATCTTGGTATTTTTTAGGTCGCCTTAATGAGCCCACATTATGTAAATAAAGACAGTTGCAAAACAAGTTCGCCGCACATGACTAACCCAGGCACTGAACACGATAGCGAGACAAAAAGATGAGAAGAGCAGTAAAAAAGAGTGAAATGTGTAAATCAGAGATTTCAAAATTTGATGCATACAGTAAATACATACATACGTCCTTTATTAATCAATGTGGGATGAAAATGGACGGTCATATTCGGTCATACATCGGCTTACCAGACTCCACTCACTTGAGAATGGCGAATATTCGAGATCGCAGAAACATTTACAATCGAAGTGTTCGAAATTTACGATTACGCGACATCTTTAGGGTTCGCCTCTCTTGTTTCAGCTGACTAATAAAACCTTCAGTTTATGGCAAGTAATATGTGAGTGACGCCAACGTTGATATTCCACTTAAGCCAGATCCAAAAATAAACCAAAACGACTTGTCAATACGATTATCAGTTTTTCATATAACCAAAAGATCTTTAGCATAAATCTTGCATAACTTACTTCCAAATTTGAATGCCTTTAGGGGCTATACTGCCAAATGAAGTTACGCACACAGTAAAGTTCACGTCCACTCCACTTGCTCGTTCTATGGTACATCCCTACCTTTTTTTCTCCTTGTTCAAATTTATTATAAAATGTGGTTGGAACTATATGTCAAAATGCCTGTAAAACGTCTGACCAGCCTGAGTGACACTGATGTTGACATTGACAAGCAGCAGCGGAGGTGGGATTGGGAATGTATCTGGCAATGTCAAATTGAAACTGGAAAATTAAATAAATTGAAAAAAAAAACCGCATTTGGAAATATTGTCAGGAATTTAAAGGCATTGTTAAAAATTGAGGATTGTCCAAGTGGCTTCAAACCCATTTACAAACAACTTCCATTGCTGGATAAAATTAAATAGCTCATTTAACTTACAACTTCAGTTAAAATTAAATAACAAATTTTTGTCTGTTCGTCTAATAACCTTCTCTCAGGTTATTTTTAATAGTTATGTTCTTTTTTTGCAAGGACAATACAATCGTCGACACGGCAGTTGTAATAGAAAAAAGAATTTTTGTGCCCATTAAGCATATAGATACATATATTCTTGATCAACAAACCCGGTAAATAGCTTTATTATATACTTTGGTAGTTGCGAGTAAAGCCCATTAAGCGTTTAGATACGTGTTCCAAATGTAACGTGTAACGTGTACGTGTAATATCAAACTGATTTGGTTTACTTTTTTCTTCATCTTAGCATTGCCAGTATTTTTTAAGGTGAGAATAAATAAAGACACCTTCAGTTAGGATTATAATAACTGAAAACTGAACGATTTGCACAAAATATATTGCCAAAGCTTGTAGAAATTAGAAAAATTGTTAAAAAACAATTTTCGTTATGGATCTAAATCAATTTAAGATCTTTCATGGGTGGGGACAGATCAACAACTTTTACAACATGAAAAATTTCTATCTAACTTTCACAATTTGATTGTGTCCGATGTATATAAATATGTATATCATCTATTGACGGTGTAACCTTTATCTCAATAAAACAACAAACAATATTGCGTCTCTGAGTCCTTAGACTTTGACTTCATTTATTAAGACTAATTGTATAAAAATGCTTTTTTGTACCCTGTACCCATAGGGTAAAAGGGTATATTAAAGTCGCTAAAATGTATGTAACAGGCAGAAGGAAGCGTTTCCGACCCCATAAAGTATATATATTCTTGATCAGCATCAACAGCCAAGTCGATTGAGACATGTCCGTCTGTCCGTCTGTCCGTATGAACACCTAGATCTCGGAGACTATAAGAGCTAGAGCTACCTAATTTCGACTTTATTTCGACTTTATTTAATATAACTAGTTGGTACAGGGTATACTCAATGTCGGCAGGGACGACTTGCTTGCTTCATTTAATTATGGAAACCAATAAAAGGTCACCAATTTTAGCGTTGATTAAAATTCATACTGTTGTTTGTTGAGTGTGGAGTACATGAAAAACAGTAACTTACTATACATATTTTTATAAAGTTTTTGTCGGATCTTTCAAATATTATAAAATCAATAAAATAAATCTTCAATCAAATCAATTTACTTAATTGAGATTTTGTTTTCATCTTTGCATTTAAACCGATACCGATGGAACGGCTATTAAATAGACCAGAACTACAAGGGTATACAGTAGCTTTTTTTTATATTTTTGATACCCTGTACCCAAAGGGTAAAAGGGTATATTAAAGTCGCTAAAATATATGTAACAGGCAGAAGGAAGCGTTTCCGACCCCATAAAGTATATATATTCTTGATCAGCATCAACAGCCGAGTCGATTGAGACATGTCCGTCTGTCCGTCTGTCCGTATGAGCCACTCGATCTCAGAGACTATAAGGGCTAGAGCTACCAAATTTGGTGTGAGCATCTGTCTAATGTCAAAGCAGATCAAGTTTGTTTCAAATTTTAGCCACGCCCACTTGCGCACCCACAATTTAAAAAAAAACGATAACTAACACAGCTCGTGTTGAAGATATCGTATGCACCTAATTACATACCCAAACTGGACCATCTGACCAAATTTTGTCGAAATCGGACAATAAACATCGCAGATATGCCTATATCTGTTTTGTACTGAAATGGCAAGGCGGCATTGGCAGATAAGAAAGAGCGAGGTAGCATGCGTTCGCTGCTGTTGCATGTTAAAAGGGAATTTTGTTTTGAATTGATTCCGATTTTGAGTGTGTTCGATCATTTGTCTAGTGACTACGTAGATCAAGAGAGTTTAAAACTTTTGCCACGCCCACTTCCGCCCCCGCAATTTAGAAAAAACTAATTACTAGAGCAGTTTTTAAGGAATCACATTCCTATTTGGGCCACCTAATAATGTGGCCAAAATGCATCATCTGACTAAATTTAGTCGAAATCGGACAATAAATATCGAAGATATATGTACGTCAATGCGTTTTGTACTGAAGCGCTTAGGGCGACATTGGCTGGCAAGAGTGAGCGAGATAGCATTCGTTTGCTGTTGCGGCATGTTAAAGAGAATTTTGCATGATTGATTGCGATTTCGAGGATATTCTATTTTATTTAATATAACTAGTTAATACAGGGTATACTCAATGTCAGCAGGGTCGACTTGCTTGCTTCATTTATTTAATATCTGCTTACTTCTTATAATCATTTTGCAGAGCTGCGACCAAAGTATCATTTTGAAATTTTTACAGAAAGCTTTTTTCGTATCCGTCTCCATTCAAGATGAAACACTGTGTAGCGCGGGACATTCACATATGTACGATTTGAAAAAAATACTGAAAGGCTGTTTCTGTTTTCTTTTTATTACTTTGAATATGTAAAGGGAAGTTTAATTGTCTAATATTTCAATTTAGCCAAGTTAAGAAATTGAACTTCGTTGACCAACTCTCACATCGTCTGCCACACCCAAGTCTTACGTCAACCCATTCTACTCCGCCTTGTGTCCATCATTTGCTTTTGTCTTTCGGTTTGTTTGCACACAGAAACAGACCGGGACGCACACACAGCATTTCTTGCACAATCCTTGCCTCTCACGCCCAGCACCACCCATTCGACCCTGCAGCTGTCAGTCAATGTGTCGTGTCACAGTGTCTCTCCATCTGTCTGTCACTTGCATGTCTGTATGTCTATTCTACGTGACATCAGCCGAGCGAGCGGGTGCATTTCTGTTACAGCCTTTGCTCAAGTTTTGCTGGCAGAAGATGAAGTAGACGAAGAAGAAGAATAAGCACAAGAAGTCGACAGAAAGGATGCTTGCTGGAGCCGATGGATGGATTTTTGGATTCGCAACTTGCACTTGGATTACAAGTCTGATTTTGATGCGTACATGTTTGTCCCCTTTCTCTCTCTCTTTCTCTCCAGCTTGCTCTTCCTCCCTATCTGTACTCTTCTCATCATCATTCCACATAAAGACGAGTTGAAGGAATTACATATTGCACTTGCTGAACATTTCCTCTTTCTCCATCCACCCCTTTTATGGGTCAACTCTATACACATATTTAAGATATGTATGTCTGTATGTAACACATAGATTCTGAGAGCTGAAGTTTTCCTATGCTTTTGTCTTTTGTCCTTTTATTATTTTATTCCCTGGCCTTGTTTTAATTCACAATGTCTGTATGCCGCGTCATCCTTTAGCCGACGTCGTCGTCGGCAACATTGTCTCAGTCCGCATCCTTGGGTAGAATGCTTTTACTCACACACACAATCGCATGCATGTATATGCAACTTGAAGCTCTTCTTCTTGGGTTGTAAGTGACGTTTGCAATTTTCAAACTATTGAATGAGTGACAAGTTCTGCAGACACGATTGAAACTGACAGTTAACTCGTACTAACTATTTGCCTTAGCCTTGGAACATGGTTATGGAGTGACTTGAGTGGCTATATCCGTGACAATTTTGCTATATACACATACATACATACACTATCCCAGACAAAGGGATATAAAATTTTTTATATTTAAAAAAACACGTGTTTAGAAAAACCAAAAACCATTTCAAGAAATAATTCGAGGAACAATTATAAAAGTGCTACATACCTTTTTTCCTGCTAAATTAATAAATACCTGTCACTTACCGCGTCCACTCTTCCGGTCATCCCTCGAGGAACTTGTATAACATTATGGTGATTTTATTGCTCAAAATCCACTGCTGCCTGTTGTGCAGTCTTTTTTGAGTGAGCTGAGACAATGCCAAGTTGGAGAGAGATTGAAGTAAATGAAGGTGGAGGACGCATCATGTAAAAAGTGTTTTTAATTTAATTTTCTTTTTAACATTTTTTTTGCGTTCGCATTTTTTGATAAAGTCTAAAATCATAAAATACAACAACGTCAGAACAAGTACGTCGTTGAGAGCAGTGAAAAATAAATAAGAGTAATTAAATTTCGTACCAAACATGACGAGATAATGGACCGAAGCCATTAACAGGAGCTCTTAGACATTGCAGGACGGGATAGGATAGCAGAGAACCATAGACGTCCATCAGTTCTAAAAGATGACGAGAGCTACAATGAGTCCGAGCAGCTGACGTTTAGACCGTCTCGCCATTTCATACGGCCGTCATACATCATGCCAGCCCAAACCAAGTACCTAGAAATTGTCAAATGAAAAACGTATGAAATGCCTTGCGGCTTACAAACACGCGATTCCCCAAGGCAAACCTTTGCTGATATTAGCCTTTAAAAATTGTTGCTTTAATTTTTGTGTTAATTCGTGGGTCAAGCAAGCCAAATATTGTCTTAGTGTCTTCAGCATCTCTAAGTAATGTATTAAATAGTTACCTATCAGATGTATGTATGTATGTATATAGTGTAGTCTTGCGCTTATTTGCCGTTATCAAAGGAGCCTTAAAACTAGCGCAACTAGAAAGGCGCGTGCAAGTTTGGGTGTAGCGTGTGTGTAAAATTGCACCAGAAATACTACCTTACTATATTTATTCCTCTTACAAAATAATAGTCTTTTATTTACACGCTTGAAAAAGGTTTTACACAGGTTAATAACATTTTAGGTCATATAAAATTGGGCTTACCTATATTGTTTGTTTATTTTTCGGATTTTCTCGATTACCTGTTTCGAATAGAAATCAATTTTGTAGTTACCTGTTTAATCAGAAAAGGTTATAACAAGGTTTTTTACCCATCGATTAAAAAAATACGTTTTAATTCTCTTGCACTTGTTCCCGAGAGTTTAGTCCAGACTTCATGAGAGGTAATTCCCTTTTTGTGGTTGAATCGTATTTTCAAAGTGTAAGAATGTATATGAAGAACTCTACGATTTTAATTTTTTTTTAAATACATAGATGTCAACCTTACGCGGGTTGAAACTCTGGAACTCGATATAAAATGTGTTTTTTTTTTGTTTTAATTTTTACATTTACAGCATTCTCTTAACTATTTTCAACTTTAGGCCCTTCAAACGACAAGAAGAAATTTCGAAGTAGCAAATCAATAAAATCAAAATAATGTATAATGTCAATTTATGTGCGTCAAACTTTAACAGAGCAAGAGGGAGTGAAACGAGAAGAAATACGTAAGGTCCACGTACTGCACACATATCCATCTATCGTTGAAAACGACAGCTGCACAAGATTGCTCAGAATTGGACTGAATGCATACGCGAGAGTCCAAGGACATACCAAGACGGTCGACGATGGATTACGATGCTTTTCATCCTTACAAGCGATGCCAGCAAGCGTCATCGTCATCCTTTTTGGCACTGGACCGCTTTTGTTGTTTTGTTATTTTTCATGTCAGTCAGAGAATTGGCAACGGACATAGCCGATGAAATATGTTATCCATATAAAGAGAGAAGGATGCTCTATCCAGGGGCAGGACAAACTCGGTCGAAGCACATTGCATCAATATTGAAACGTCAACATCAAGTCGCCCAACGGCCAAATGGCGTTCACTGCACACATATATACATAAATACACAAAAAGAAAGAGACAGCAAAGCTGACCTTTGGGGGATGGGCAACATCGATGGAACGTCTGAGCGACCCAAAAAGCTGATGAAGAGTTCAAATTTTTCTTTGTGTGATTTGACGAATGAGCTGTCATCCTGCAATGAAAAAATTTCTCGCCCCCTATCTTCCCGTCCCCATCTGATGCCTTTCTTGTTTGTTTTCCCGTTAGAAGAAAAACATGAAGTGTTCTTACAAAAAACTTGCTGACCATTTCTATTGATTATTTGTTGGAGAAAGAATGACATTCATGCCTTTGGCAATATTTTTCTATATATCCATTGATTTTGCATCCTCAATGTGTAGTTTTTCAAAGTTTAAATACTGCTTTAAAATGTGTGTCTAAAAAGCTTACCATCCTATTTTATTTTAACGATTTAGGCATTTATTTAATGTGGAGTTCTCAAATCCAACAAGTTTCAGTTGCTTTGCCTAGTGCACTCATAGTCCCATAGCCACTCCCGTCGATCCAACGCCAACGCCATGCATTGGAGCATGGCGGAGAGGCCATCACTTGGCTCGTTTGCTCATCGTCAAGACAAATGGAAAATAAATAAATTACTTTAGCTCGACCCTCCAGAGCTCAGCTTCTTTGCAATTCCAAAACGTCATTGCAAATTTTGGTCAGGCGGCCAACAGTTGGTCGTTGTCCAGTTTGCAAGAAGAGAACATGGAAGAAGATTCGGGCGAGGGACAGAAAAGACCTGTCTGCATCGAGCTGTATGTAGTAGTTGCCATTGCTGTTGTTGTTGCAACGTTCCACCTACATTTTCTCGGCCTCTGGCTCTTGTGCTAAACTTTTAAAACGTCAATCAATTGTCCAAAGTTGTCTGAGATGTCTGACATGTTTTAAATTAACTGACGAAGACGAACCAATGTAAGCGATTTATGGGGCCCGTACTCAAAGATTACGATGACCAAAATACCCGTCTGAACATACATGCATTTTAAACTGAAGCTACCTTCAGGGGACCAGATGACTTGGAGGATTGGAATGAAGATGGCCATTTCTGGATAAATGTATGTATACTTCAATGTGTACCAACAAATACAAGTAACTTGTCCGATTAGTTTTCTGCATAAATTTAGAGGCGTAAACTCCGACAATCAAGATCGAAAAAGTGTGCAGTTAGACGACAGCTTAAAAATATTTACATTACTCGATATATATTTCATGTCCATATTGCCAAGTAATGGAATCGACTACTTAAAATAATAGTCTAGGAACTTAAAGCACGGAATAAACTAGACTAATTAATTATATGCTGAATAACTTCTGCTGATATAGAAGATATTTAAGTTTAAGTTTTGTTAGTGGATTAAGAAATTCGAAGGGCATATACAAAATCAACTAGTGTCATCTGTCAGACGACAATTGGTACGCCGCAAACTACTATCTTAATTCTAATTGATAAGTTATAAATTATCTCTATATTAATGATTTTTTCTCTGTTTCTAAATAGTTCACAAATTTTATCTTTTCGTACAATGTACTGTTGCTACTGATAGTCCGTGGTATCAGAGTAAGATAATTTAAAAAAAGTAGAAAAATAAAAACCATCAGTAGGTGGCTGGAATAGAAAATGTGTTTGCATAATAAACTATTCACATGGTGACAAATGGGGGATGGTGATGTGGTTTCTTTTATGCCTTAAAACAATGAAAATATATATTATAATAATATAATAATAATTACTGTCAAACAATAGAAAATTAATTGCGAAACAATCAACGTTTCATTAAAACAAAATGGATTTGACATAATTCAAATGCAGGACTGCATTTGAGTGGCGACCTCTGTTGATCTGTGGGTTCGGACCGAACTGTGGTTCTACTGAATCATTCATTTGGAAAATATTTAATTAATTTTTGCCAATAATGGTGGACAACGCAAAAAACACGCACACACGCCGCAATTACGATAACCGCTCCCCTACCTGAAGGGGGATTGCCACTTTGGGTGACGTTTGGTCATGTGATATATTAATGCCGACGCACAGTGCCCGAATAGCTTACCAAAAATCTGTTTTTTCATCATCCCGTTGGGCAAAAGTGCATTTTGAAATCGACAGATAATACTTTAGAGATTATGGAGCCAAAATTATTTTGAAATCCGGGAAGAATAGCATTATCTCAAAGTGGAGACATTTCCCGTATAAAAAAATGAAAATTTTTACAAAAACCAGCAATTTCGAATATAAGGATAATCCATGACAGTGGGTAAATTTTACTTTTCCGAAAATCATTTATCTCGTTCAGATCCCCACCCCCAATATCCTTGTGTCCAAGAAGATTAAATTTGGACTTTTTCGAAAGGACGTCTCACAACAATTAAGATTATATATGATTTGCTTTAGTTTTCCAAAAATTCAAGTGTTTTTCATGATTTTCTTTGCAAGGACTCCCAAATTTTGAAATAAATAAATTTTTGACATAAATGTCGCGCGATTAAAAAAAAAGAAAACTAACAGTTAAATGAAAAGGATTTCTATCTTGTTACAATAATATTTCATTCAAAAATTTTGTCATTACGATTGTTTTAGTGCCCAACTACTAGGAAATTAAATAAAAAATTTAACTGTATTCGAGACTAAAAAATAAAACAAAAAATGTTAAAAACTAATATTTTAAAACAAATAAAGTGGTAAATAATTATCATTACATTATAAAAGTTTTTTTGATAATTTTTTTTTATAATTTTTTTTTATTTTTGGAGGTATAACCTAAAAAAATGCAACAACTGAAAGAAAATCTTGAAATATTTTTTAAAATGTTTAAGTCAAAATCTAAACTTTGAATTACCTACTATATTATATTAGAAAATGAACCCACTATCCATAGAAATTCAACTTTTTAGAAGGTTTTGTCCGTTTTGACACTTTTCTACACTAGAATCGAAAAAAGGAAACATTTTTCTAGTGCGGATTTCTTTGATTCTCATGGTGTATATATTTTGCGCTTACCAAACGCGAGCCATAAAATCAGCGCAACCTTGCGTTACCTCGTTCCAGGTATAAGGAAGAAAAAGGCGCGTGCAAGTTTGGGTGTAGCGAGTGTGTAAAAATGCACCAGAAATACCACCTAACTATATTTATTCTTTACACAATATCATAGTTTTATATTTACATGCTTAAAAAAGGTCTTGGAACACAGGGTAACATTTTAGGTCGTATAAAATTGGGCTTACCTATATTGTTGGTTTATTTTTCGGATTTCCTGAATACCTGTTTCAAATGGAAATCTATTTTATCTATACAATCAAAGAAAGGAAGGAAATACGGTAGGGTAAGGCGGGTATTTTGGGCCACGGGGAATCGTGAACCAGCGCCATTTTTTTTTTCCACTGAATTATGACAGGTGCGAATGACTGTTATCGACTCGTCGTATGATACACTATATTTTCCATAATGAACAAGTGTGCGCACCAGCATTGGTACTTTGTTTTATTAACAAATAGAAATTGGATGCTCTCGATGTATAATTTACACTCCGTGAATGTCCTTATATTTTTTTATTCCTTTGAATTGACGGAGGTAACTATGTTTTTAATATTCGTGTGTATATTAGCTTTCAAAATTATAACGGGATTTTGCCTGTATTTGTTATTGTTGTTGTTTTTTGCAGCCATTTTCTAAAAATGAGGGCTCGGGGAATTGTGAACCTTTTTTCTTGGGGAATTAAGAGCCACTTGTTTCTTGCCATTTAACGACATTTTTAATGTGTTGAATGCTTGTGTATTGAAAACATGCCGAAAAAAATAAATCGGCGAAATACCATACATTGCAACGTCTGCGATCGTGCAGTGCACTTGAAATGTGCCAGAATAACTGAAAGTTATTGGACTTGCATAAATTGCATTTCAGGCTGACGTGTGTAATTTTGTTCACTACAACAACTAATTTTTCAATTATTATTTGTAAATCATATCATATCAATCAATATAAATCATTGTTTTTATTCAATTTTAAAAGTGGTTCACAATACCCCGAGAATTTTGAAAATCACAAAAAAAGGTATTTTTGGAAATTACCTTAGAATCACCTAATTTTCAAATATTCCATTAAACTGTTGTGACCAAATGAAAGCTAGATCTTCATACTATAACACCCAACACTCAAATTTGAAGTAAAACTTGTTTAAATAGAAAATTTCTGGCAATAAAAAAAAGTGGCTCACAATACCCCGGCTTCCCCTACTTGTTCCCGAGAGTTTATTCTCGACTTCATAAGAGGTAATTCCCTTTTTGTCGTTGAATCGTATTTTTGAATGTAATTCACGAGAGTTTCATTTCAAAGTGAAAAAAATGTATTTGAAGAACTCTACGATTTAAAATTTTTTCAAATAAATGGGAAGAGTATCACTGCTTACCAATTGGAGAGCTGGCTGAATAAGCACAGTAATGTAATAACAAGGGCTGCAAGAGATTCAGAAACAATTATACTATATTATATACTATTTTGTATAAACCTAGATATAGGTTTAGTCAAAATGAAGACCTTTTCAACATGCTGCAGCCTATTCGGATTTATTTATTGCATTAATAAGACACGTGCCAATTACATTCGTTAAGTTTATTAGATAATATTGAAGATAATAATCAATAGTTGAAAATGAGCCTTTAATATCAAATATTCAAAATTAGCCTAAAACAATATAAAAAAATTTTTTGTAATTTAAAATGAAGCAAGCAAGTCGTCCCTGCCGACATTGAGTATACTCTGTACCAACTAGCTATTATATTAAATAATGTCAAACACCCTCGAAATAGCGATTAATTTCATACAAAATTTTCTTTAACATGCCGCAACAGCGAACGCATGCTATCTCGCTCACTTTTTCCAGCTAGTGTCGCCTTGGCAATTCAGTTCAAAATGCACATTCGTATTTCTCCGATATTTATTGTCCGATTTCAACTAAAATTGATCAGATGATGCATATTAGCCACATTATTAGGTGTGCCAAATAAGAATGTGATTCCTTAAAAACTGCTCAAGTAATTAGTTTTTTCTGAATTGCGGGGGCGAAAGTGGGCGTGGCAAACATTTTAGACTGTCTTGAGCTGTGTAGTCACTAGACAAATGATCGAACACCCTCACAATCGCAATCAATTCAAAACAAAATTCCCTTTTAACATGCAACAGCAGCGAACGCATGCTATCTCGCTCTTTCTTATCTGCCAATGCCGCCTTGCCATTTCAGTACAAAACGGATATAGGCATATCTGCGATGTTTATTGTCCGATTTCGACAAAATTTGGTCAGATGGTCCAGTTTGGGTATGTAATTACATAGGTGAATACGATATCTTCAACACGAGCTGTGTTAGTTATCGTTTTTTTTTTTAAATTGTGGGTGCGCAAGTGGGCGTGGCTAAAATTTGAAACAAACTTGATCTGCTTTGACATTAGACGGATGTTCACACCAAATTTGGTAGCTCTAGCCCTTATAGTCTCTGAGATCGAGTGGCTCATACGGACAGACGGACGGACATGTCTCAATCGACTCGGCTGTTGATGCTGATCAAGAATATATATACTTTATGAGGTCAGAAAAGTATATTTCTGCCTGTTACATACATTTTAGCGACTTTAATATACCCTTTTACCCTATGGGTACAGGGTACAAAAAAATTAAACCAAAACATTTTCAAATGTGATTTAGTCACCAATAAAATTTAAAAAAAATGTACGAAAAAGTTCATTTGCGATAAAAATATCAAAGAAGCTAACTTCGGCGTTGCGTTAGTTTGTATACCCTCGCAGCTTCACTGTTTTTTTATTTAATTTAAAAACAAAAATTTTAAAATAATTGGTAAAAATGTTTAACAAAATCAAAAAAGAAGAAAAAACAAATCCAAAAATTTTTTACATCTTCACCGAGAATGAACCACCAAACATCAAGCCATCAGCCAACCGATCCACAGTGGTTGCGCCCATAGGCCAAAAATGAAAATTCTCGACAAAAAATATTTACGCAAAGTGTATATATTTTGTCTCTAAAATATCCAATCTTCGTTGGCCCAAAGCGGATTTTACCGAAAATCTAACTGTACTTTCTAAAAGAAGCATTGAAATCATGAACACGTGTTCATTTTTGCTATGCAGCTGCGCGCTGTTAGCTTTTTTCACAAAAAAGTTGCGCTTCAAAGTGGTCAGTCGATTAGTAAAGTTCTCCGAATTATATTATTTATAATGGAGTTTAAATTTGAAGGTATTTATTTTAAGTCTTTTAATAAATAATTACCCAAATAATAAAATTGTTTCTCTGAGATTAATTTATTTGACTCAATGTTTTTTATGTGTTTCGTGAACGTCTTTTTTATGTTTAGGTGGAGTTCTAGTTGTGATCCCACAAAATTCCACAATTGAATTGTATATCATTGTAATTGTCTGGCTTTTAAGGTAATAAATATGTAAAGTTTAGCTGCAGAAATTTGCAGATGTGCGATAAACGACAAAATACTAAATGCGTCTTACGGTTTTTCAGGGTCACTTTGCGCTGCAAGTAGTTTGTTTATCTACTATTGCTTTTGTCTTCGTCGTCGTATGCGCCTGTAGTATTTGTGTATATCGTTGCAAATTTTTTTGTTTATTAAATAATAATTTTAATTTATTTTGGTAGGTGAATCTTATAAGTGTGTTTTAGACCGCCTATATATTTTTAATCTATGGTGCACTAAAAATGGAACCAACGCGGAAAAATTGAAAAAGGTGACTGAAGCTGCACAAGGGAACATAGAAGAAAGCGGGTACATTCCCGAGTTGATACAACTGTGGAATCGTGTTGGGTACATTTGTAATAGAATTGTAACTTTTTGGGAAAAATACAAGCGCAAGATATCTACAGTTGTCCAATATCAAAGTGTGTGGCTGAATGATAAGGAAAAAATTCTATTAAGCTGCGCTCCCAACAAGTCTCCACCTATATAAAACAGTGCTGATCGTGGACGACCGAAATTAGATTTTATACATTCTTCTAAAAGGACAAAACGAAGAAGAATTGCTGAGTTATGCAAAAGTGATGAATCAATTGTTTCTGTCTTACGATCCTCCAACTCATCTCAATCGACGCTTAGCGAACTTAACGCCTATGAAGTATTGTCAGTTCTCGTTGAGACTAATTTGAGCAAGCATCAGTATTTAACTATTCGTAGTTTTATTAATGGTAAAACTTCCATAAACTTGTTGCCAAGCTACGAAAAACTTCTGGCAGCCAAAGCATCAAGTTATCCTGACAATATTAGTGTCAATGAAACAAAAGCAGAAGTTGAGCTGCAGGATTTGTTGGATCATACGGCTTCACGAATTATTAAACTTCAATCTGATGTTCTTGACAGTATTGATAAAGATATTGTCTGTAACCTAACTCTAATTGGAAAGTGGGGATTTGACGGCAGTTCAGGACATTCCGAGTATAAGCAGAAGGCCATAAACAATTTGGACGACTCTAGCTTGTTTGTCTCATCGTATGTTCCATTGCAAGTAATTCTTAAAGATGATGATCCTAAAAATCAAAAAATAATTTGGAAAAATCCTCGACCGTCATCTACACGTTACTGCAGACCAATACGATTTCAATTTGAAAAAGAAACATCTAAATTGGCGGTAAATAAAGAAAAATATTTTAAGGAAAAAATTGCTCATCTTAACTCTACAACATGTTTAGTGTTCAAAAAAAGAATTGAAATTCAACATAGTTTGCAATTAACTATGGTTGATGGTAAAATATGTAGTGCTCTGAGTCAAACTTCTTCTAGCAAGTGCTACATATGTGACGCAAAGCCATCAGAGATGAATGATCTAAATACATGTTTAAAAAAAAAGGCTGACGAAACTCGTTATGAATTTGGTTTGTCGCCTTTACACTCATATATACGGTTTTTTTTAATATTTTTTACATGTCTCATACCGATTGGACTTAAAAACTTGGCGAGTTTATACCCAAGTAGGAAAAAATGCTCTACTGCAAAGAAAGACTAAAATTCAAGCAGACTTCCGTTTAAAAATGGGTTTAATAGTTGACAAGCCAAAGTGTGGAGGAAGTGGAACTTCAAACGATGGTAATACAGCAAGGACTTTTTTTAGCAATACCAAATTGTCTTCTGAAATAACGGGGTTGGATGAAAAGGTTTTGATCAGGTGTTCAATACTTCTGCAATGCATGGCTTCTGAGTATAAAATTAATGTGGAAAAATTTGAAAAATATGCACTTGACACCTTGGGTATTGTTTTGGTACAAATTGGATTTATATTCAAAAGGAAAAAAAAAATTTTAATTTAAACCCTATTATTCCGATATTTAATATATCATATAGCAATCCGATCCGACCGATTTTTATACTTTATCTACATACACCTTTAAGAAAGCTAACTACCAAGTTTCAACTACGTAGCTTAAAATTTCAAAAAGCTGCGAACAAACAGACAGACGGACATGTCTCAATTGACTCGGCTGTTGATGCTGATCAAGAATATATATACTTTATGGGGTCGGAAACGTATATTTCTATGCGTTACAAACATCTGACTAATTTTATAATACCCTCTGCAACCGAATTTTACGCTTAGAAATATTGTTTAACTTTGAATCAATCAATCAAATCAACTCGCGAACGTGGCACTTCGGGAACCATAATTTTAAAGCTTACTTAATTAACTTTAATTGCCTTTTCATTTTTAAAATCGCTTCACTACTTTAGAAGATATGATTTTTGAAAAGCTAAGTCAAAAAAGGCTCCACTGTGCGTCGCCAAACTTGTGATTATACATACATATGTATGTATGTTCAATGAGCTTGAACTATGTATGTATGTATGTATGTATGTATTGTCATGAATTATGAAGTCCGTCCCAATAGCAGGAACAGTTTACATGTCCGTCACGAAGTACTTAATTGTTGTAAGTAAAAGTGTTATTTTAATAACAATATCGAAATTTATGCTTAACAGTACAAAGATACCTGATAGCTTAGACATATTTTTTACCCAAAGATGAATATCGAAATTTACGGACTGCTTAAGTGGAGGAGTGTCAGGATAAAACACAAACAAGGGATTTGCATTCGTTCGGTATGCAAAAATCTGGACGAATTGGCAATAACTGGCGACTGATAAATGATGTTTCGAGACATATAGAATTTTTGCTCCATTTCGGTCAATTGAACTCAGCTTTGCGGGAGTGAAATGAATGTGCGGGAATTCCTTGTGTCGTTCTCTTCGACAAGCAAAATATGTGGCCAAGATGTCAAGATGTGAGCAAAAACAAAAAACAGAACAAAAGACAGAATCGGACAGAGCGATGCGGGGTTCATCTACCCTAATGTTCTGCCCCATCCGCTTAATTTTTGCTGCCGTTCGTTCTGTGTTTTATTGTGTGGCTTTCTCGAGTTGTCTCGTTTTTGTGTTTCTTTTCCATTTTACTTGCGTTAACAATTCGTAAGATGAAGCGACAGTCCGCGCGTAGCAACAATCGCCACACATTTGAAGTTTATTGGATCTCCCGTCAGTGTTCAAATGTCACCAATGTGAGGGAATAGGTTAGACCTTACTTTAAGTTATGTTGTCCTTGCCAATCTTTCTTTAAGCAAATAAGAACAATTGTACTAATCAGCCCATGTCAGTCCATTCTTGATCTCCAGGTCTCGCAATCGAAACATTGCTCATGAATCAAGATATCTTTAGATTTAGATTAAAGTATAAATTAACTATTATACTAATTACTACCAAATTTGGTATCAATAGGTTAGAAACTAAAAATTTGAACAAACCTTGAAGCGTATAATGAACTCGACCAAATATACATACGTATCGCATAGAAGAAAGTGTTTCCACTCCCAAGTATACTTACAAATGTATATTCCTGAACAGTATCAGTAGCCGACTCGGTTTACCCGATCAATGCCCGGCCATCACAGCCACAATAAATTTTGATGGTCTACCTAAACAACATTTGGTAACTTCAGAATATTTTTAGTTATATGTACTTCGTACATCTCAGTTGTTATTGTAGGAAGAATATATTTTTCAGCAAACCTTTGAAAAATTGGAAAATAAACTAATTAATTGAGGTTGGGCGGCTTACCTTACAGTTTGGGAGGGAAATGGAATTATTTCGAATGATTGAAATACCACTTAAAAGAGCTCTAATAAGCAAAGACGCAACCCATGACGATGACAATCAGCAAACAACACAGTAGTCAAACGTAAATCAAACTTACCCTGAGGCAAACAACAATGCATGGGCATAGAAATTTCGCATCCTTGTCATTGCGGGCATTGCTGCCGTTGGGCTCCGATTGTCGCTGGGTCTCACCCATCAAAGTGTTGTCACTGTCAGTGCGAATGTCACAGACACATCAGGGATTAACGCGATGCAAGGCGAAGGCGTAGGCCAAGACCAAAAGATGGAACGGGAAGGAAAGTTGGCTCAGACCGTGCGCAGGATTTTGGGGTTTATGCGCGGTTGACAATTACTCCGTACTAAAACCAACCCAGCGAAGAACAGGGAAGCAGAATGGGCATAAACAGAAGCGGAAGCACCTGCCGCCTCTTACACTGAAAAGATTCAATAAAATATACTTGCCTGTGTAATAAATAAAAAATATTTTTCAAATCTGATATCTTATGTATTTACTCATCAAATCCAACGGCAACAAAAAAGCACGTCCCCTTTTTAACTCGATTTCGAATTTTAAAAGTTTTATTCTCAGTGTATGTATAAACTCTTGTGTCCTTTAGGCAAACAAAACGATGTCAACCGCAATAACAACAACAACAATAATGAGGGCAAACATCAACAACAGGCAAATGTCGCCGCCGACTCCGGCGATGTCAAAGGATTGTGAACTGCGCGTTGGTGAGGAGGGCCAAAGCCCGAGTACAGGGTTACTACTAAGTCTAGTGCCCATTTCGTCATTACTTCAACCACATTTACATGTGTCAAGCAGCAGGGCAAGCAACAAACCTTTGAAGCATCAACTGGGAGAAGGGCCGAAACTGTCAACGACGGTCCAACCCCTGTCTAACCACCCCACCGCATTCCCACTCCTCACTCTGTTCATCTTGTCTATCAAAGTCCGTGGGCGGCTTTCAAGTTTCAAAACCGGGGAATTTTCTTCGTTTTTAACGCAAACACGGTATCATCGGGTCACTTACCGACGCGTCCCTTAAGTTCTATCTTCCACCACCCCAACTTGATTTCTCCTCATTACGAATGTCCTGCGGTATTGTCAACATGTCCTACGCATTATAAACGAATTACTGTTGTCTCCGCTTTTCTGGTGTGGGACTTAGGACGTATGTGCCTTGTCTGCTTTGAGTTTTAGCCGAACAAGCTGGTTAATAGCTGGTAAATTTAATTACACTTTGGTGTAGGTAAAGTACATATGTATAGCAATAGGCACGTCGTTTTGCACGAATCCTAGACAATCTTCAAATTAAAAGTCAAACAGGAAATAAACCTTATATATGGATTTGAAGTTATATTAACTTTTATTTTAATCTGTCTTTTTGATGGGGATCTAATTAATACATTTATGTATATACAGGTTAGGGGTGGAGTCGTCTAGTGTTAACGCTGATTTTTTAATGCTTTTTTGGAAATAAATTTTTGTAAGTGAATTAAATAAATAACGTATAATTTATGTTTGGGCATTTGCACAGAAAAGTCAACCAGATCCGAAAAATTTTAAAGTGCATACATATATGCATGATGTTTTACCATACTCTTATAAAGAATCCATTAAATTTTTCTAATATAAGGGAATTTTTCATTTATTCAAAAGCGATTTTAAACTATTGAAAGGCACAATCGACCAAGCGCGACATTTCTTCATTTTTTCACTTTTCAAATTAATCATTGCTCTTTATGAGAGGCATTACACAATCATGAAAACCGAATCAATGGTAACACTACCAAAAAATTTAAAATTTTTAGAAATTCTTCAAAGGTTTTGCAAACGAATAGATAAGGTTTATTGTTTTGAAGTATTGTCGATGTCTTGACCTCGAAATTTTGTCGTATGCGAGTGACTTTATAGGAAATGGGCTGATTCTGATAAAATGGTCTAAATACATAAGAGCAGTTAAGGCACTTAATGGAATAATGAATGGAGAAAACTATGGTCACTTGATAATTTTTGGTCCTGACGAAAAAAAAAATTATGAAAATCTGCAAATCATCTGTAACAAATGTTTTTTTTTATCCTGTCCCCTTTTCCAAACATGAAATTACTAACAAAAAAGTTAAATATATTTTTTTAATTTAGAAAAGTGTTTGAGAACATGGAAAATTTACGCTTGACTTGGACTCGAACGTTTTTCCAGCACTTATGGCAAGAGATGAAATAAAATATAGCAGTACAGGTACCGCAAAATAAGATACAGTTAATGTCGGCCTTGGCAAATGTTGGGCACGACGTTTTCACTAAGGATACTCTGAGAATCTTCGCTGATTCAATGCCGTCAAAAATAATGGCGGTAGGCTAGGCGTGACACCTTATAAGTATTTTTATACCCTTGCAAAAAGGGTATATTAATTTTGGTCAGAAAAACGCATAGAAGGAAGCATCTCCGACTATATAAAGTATATATATTATTGATCAACACGACAAGCTGAGTTGATACAGCCATGTCCGTCTGTCTGTCTGGATCAACAGCTTCTCCTCCGAAACCCTTAAAGCCACCGAGCTGAAACCTAGGCTTCTTTTTGCTGCAGGCATTGTATATCTCGGAATCATCCCGATCGGATGACTATATCATATAGCTCCTATAGGAACGATCGGTCGAGAATAGAGTTAGACCTCCATAACTTTGTTGTTTTTCAATCAAATATTACAAAATTTGTTGTTTATGAGTTTGATATACTTTCTAGCATATCCACCAAGTTTCATTAGAATCGGTTGACTGTATCTTATAGCTCCAATAGGAACGATTAATCAAAATATTGTTATAGAGCAATAACTTGGGTGTTTTTAAAACGATTGTTACGAAATTTGGTATTTGAAAGTTAAGTATATATAGAAATGGCTGTGCTAAGTTTCAGCCAAATCGGTTGACTATATGCTATAGTTCCCATAGGAACAAACAGATCAAAAAAATTTTTTTGTCGAATTACATTTTTTTCTTAAGCCATGAACATTTAATGAAGATTTGACTTCTTTTGTATGCTTTCTAATGTAATTGTAAATATGCAATTGTTAAATAACAGTTTGCAAGGGTATACGAACTTCGACACGGCCGAAGTTAGCCCATCCTTCTATTTTTTATTTTCATTTAATACTACTTTTTCAATAAGTCAACAAGTTAAAAATAGTACATCAAAACTTAGCCTAAAAAATTTTTAATTTTTAAACATTGATTTTTTCTTAATTTGTCTATCTTTTTCTTTGAATCAAAAACTTTTTCCTTGTGAATTATAATATTATTAAGAAACAAACCTTATTCTTTTATTTTACTCTGAATGATTTCTACTAAACATGAAATTTTTAAGTGGTGCGGTTTTCATGCCCGCCAGTGTATTTGGGCATAGAAGATAGCTTTTTTTTCACTTTTTAGAAAAACAGAATATCAGAAATTAGTTTCAAGCTTATCTTTGCTCATTGACTGATCAATTTTTAATTTGATCCCATTCGAAGATGGACAAAAGGTTGCCGTTATGCATGTAGAAAATTATGAGTTTCATTCACATGCCACGCCCCAAGTTTGCTGCCCGCATACATGCGCCTGGCTCTCTTTTTATCGCCTATTTTGCGCACTTAATAATTGAAAAGGAAGCAACGATCCACCAGCAGTTTGTGTACCGACGCCAACAGCTTCCAGTCACCTTCCAACACCCCTCGGCGTCGCACAGTGGGGCCTCTGCCCGAATAGCTGACCGAAAATCATTTTTTTCACCATCGCGTTTGGCAAAAATGAAAAGTGAAATCGACAGATAATACTTCAAATGTTATGGATCCAAAATATTATTGAAATCCGATAAGAGTTGTGGGTGCTACATCGTCTCAAAGTGGAGATATTTTTCATGTAAGAAAAAAATTTAGAATTTTAAAAAAAAACTTGCAACTTTGAAACGGTATATTGGCCGAATTAAACAACTGATCTTGAATATTTTTACTTTATTCGAAAAGTAGATCATTTTTTAGTTATTTGTTGTAAGAAATTTAATGTAATTGGAAATACTCAGTAAATTGGAGACGTTTCAAAAATACACTAAATTTTCGCATTTTTTAAACTTTAGTGAAGGAAAAACAACAGAGATTCACGGAGATTCACGATATAATTATATACACGTGATAGAGGAAACATTCACCTATCAGACCTATATAGTGTAGTCTTGCGCTTTTTTGCGCAAATTTGTCAAAAATTCAAAAAACTAATGCAACCTCGCGTTAAAAACGCGTTCCAGGTACAAGGAAGAAGAAGAGCGCATGCAAATTTGGCAAAGTATTATTTGATATTTACATATTTATAATGAATCAAAATCATTGCAGAGCATATAAAACAAGTCAAACCTACATTAGATGTTAATGGCTTAAGAAAAAAAATGTAATTTGACAAAAAAAAAATGTTCGATCCGATTGTTCCTATGGGAGCTATAACATATAGTCAACCGATTTGGCTGAAACTTAACACAGACATTTCTATATGTACTAAACTTCAAAATAGAAAATTTTGTGACAATCGCTTTTTAAACACTCGAGTTATTGCTCTAAAACTATATTTCTGACCGATCGTTCCTATGGGAGCAATATGATATAGTCAACCGATTCTGATGAAACTTGGTAGATATTTTAGAAAGTAGATTAAACTTATAGAGTACAAATTTCGTAGTATTCGATTGAAAAACAACAAAGTTGTGGAAGCTTAACTTTATTCTCGACCTTTCATTCCTATGAGAGCTATACGATATAGTCAACCGATTCTGATGAAACTTGGTAAATATGTTAGAAAGTATATTCAACTAATTGAATTCAAATTTTGTAATATTCGATTGAAAAACAACAAAGTTATGAAAGCTTAATTTTATTCTCGACCTATCGTTCCTATGGGAGCTTTATGATATAGTTATCCGATTAGAATGATTTCGAGATGGACAATGCCTGCAGCAAAAAGAAGTCTATGTGTAAAATTTCAGCTCTGTAGCATTAAGGGTTTTGGAGAAGACCAAAATTAATGTACCATTGCAATGGTATATTTTTTTTGCAATTCAAATGAAAAATTAAAACAAAACATTCAAAAATCTTATTTATCTTATCAAATACGAATAATGAAGTTCATTTGTCATCAAAAAAGCGTTTTTTAAGTGAATTTTAAGGGTAAAATATGCCTAGAAATATTTTTCAACTTTGACCTTGAATATCTAAGCAACCCGAGCACGTGGCATCTCGGTAATAACTCCATTTGTAGCTTGAACAATTAGCTATCAAATGCTTTTTAAATTTTGAAAATCGTTTCACTACTTTAGAAGATATGATTTTTGATAAGCGAAATGAGAAAAGGCCCCACTGTGCGTCGTTTCTCCTGACCTGTCTGTTCAACGGTATGTACAAATGTTTGTCGATAATTTTGCGGATGTACGAGTGTCTTGTGCGTCGCGTTCTTGGCGGATGCCATCACTCGCAATTGCCAGGCGCTGCACATTGGATGTAGTTCTGACAATTATTCCACAAAGCAAATATTTGAATTGCTTAGCAGCTTAAGCAGAATCGGCAAGTTTTTAAAGATTTTGATAATCTAATCAAATTTAAATGTTTTAGATTATTTTTACCATATTCGGAATCCATACTTACATCTACATATTTATGAATTACATATATACATATAGACACATAAAATTAAATTTTAGGAACAATTAGTCGAGAATCCAGCAGATGATTTTGACTCCTTAAATGCATTATTCATTTTTTCTTAACAGCCAATTTTATTAGGACTTTAAACTTTTCAGTCAAATTCGTGCAGTTGTGAACAACTGTGCCATAGCGTTGCATCGACATCGTCGTCATTTGAGTCTCCATGCTGTTGCTCGTTTTGGGAAATTTGAATTTGATTTCGTGAAAGGGTGGGCGGTTGAGCACTTGCAGGAGGGAACGAGGGTATTGCACTCGGTCGGACCGCAATCTGCGCGGCGTAAAAGTTATTGACAATGGGATGTATCTGTCGGGTTGGTGTCATTAATAGCGAATGCTTTATGATTACATTGCCGTTGCAATTTTTAACACATTTTGTGCGCCCGTTGTCTGCGATGATTTTCATGTTTATTGAAGTGTAGATATTTTTATCTATTTTAGAGGCACAAGTGTTTATTTCGACTGATTACGTGCCTTTTGCAGTCCATCGCGAAATAATTTTGCTAGAAATATGTGGTATTTTTGTTCTTTTGAACGAGTGTGTAAAATTATAGACCAATAATGCATTTCCATGAAGGTCTGCTGTGTTCGTACAATAAATTCTCCTTGTAATAGAAAATTAGTTAAGTTATTGCAAACACTTGAAAAGAAAATAAGTACATACATACATAGATAAGCTTAGTGTTTTTATACCCTTGCAAGGGTATATTAATTTTGGTCAGAAGTTTGCAACGCATAGAAGGAAGCATTTCCGACTATATAAAGTATATTTTTTCTTGATCAGCACGCTAAGCTGAGTTGATTAAGCTCTGTCCGTATGTCCGTCTGTCTGGCTTAACAGCTTCTCCTCCGAGACCCTTAAAGGCACAGAGCTGAAATTTGCACCTGGGCTTCTTTTTGCTGCAGGCATTGTATATCTCGGAATCATCCCGATCGAATGACTATATCATATAGCTCCCATAGGAACGATCGGTCGAGAATAGAGTTAAACCTCCATAACTTTGTTGTTTTTCAATCAAATATTACAAAATTTATTGTTTATAAGTATAATATAATTTCCAACATAACGGTTGACTATATCATATAGCTCCCATAGGAACGATCGTGCAAGAACATGGTTTTAATGCAATAACTTGGTTGTTTTGAAATTGTCACGAAATTTGATTTGGATGTTTAGTATACATACATATATAGAAATGTCTGTGCTAAGTTTCAGTCAAATCGACTGAATTAGTTTTTTTTCTCAAGCCACGAACATTTAATGTAGGTTTGACTTGTTTTATATGCTTTCTAATAATTTTGTGACATTACAAGTTTGTAATTATTAAATAACAGTTTGCAAGGGTATACGAACTTCGACACGGCCGAAGTTGGCCCATCCTAATAGTTATACATAAATATGTATGTACATATATTGACAAAACCTTCTCTTCATTTTCTTTAGCACTTCCTGGCTTAGCTTTTACACTATTCATAAGTGTTATTGCACAAATCTTACAGAAATGTTTATTAATTGTAATGGATACAAGCTTCCCAGTTATGTGTACATTGCATTACAAAAGCTCAACAAATTCCAACATTCGCAAAAATACACAAAGGGAGCGAATAAATATTTGAAATACGAGAAAGCGGATTTATATGCATGAAAAAAAGGATTAAGCCAAATAAATAAAGAAGCAGATGGAAAAACTGTCCCAGTTTTTAAAAGGCTGACATTTCGAATGTTGTTTTTTTTTTTTTTTGGTAAAGAGGCAGGCTAGAGTTTAGCCAACCGCAATGATCTATTGCCGCCAAGACTGAGGAATAAAAACGAAGCCAACAGATGGACACAGTTAAAAGCAAAATGCCAAGTGAAATAATAAAAGTCAGCGAAGAGTGCAAGCAAAAAAGAAGAGAAACAATGCGCGTAAAAGGATATTGTGGCTAAATGCAGAGAAGGATGATGAAGGATGCGCCGGTCTGTTCGGCCACTTCATTATGTCGGCAAATGCATCAAGTGTTGAAAAATGATTCCCTCAGTTCAGGCTCTGGCAAGTGCATTTGACTTTTATGCTTACACAATGGCCTCCAGGGACGAGACGATTGAGAGGGCGTTGAAACGAATCCGCTTTTTGCACAAAGTGCCTCAGGATTTTCAAATACAAATACATAGTTTCGGAATGCTTTATAAAAACAGGGTGAGCTGTTGCTAATGGTGCTGGTGTACGTTGGACGACCCCATAAACGCATAGCATAGCTGTGCCATTGGACTTCTTAACTCGGTCCTCCCAACAACGTCATCATCAGCGTTGTCGTAAATTGTTTTCTTGATGCCCTTGGAAAATTGTTTTAAACACGGACATGGACACTCTGAACATTCAACACCGAAAGCAAAAATTATTTTGGATCGAGCCACATAATGTAAGTTCTTTGAAAGTTTTACTTGCTCATTGCTTCCGGAACCAGACACGTATTTGTTAGTTAAACGGAACCGCATCAGCAAGGGAAGTGTAAATTGTTTCAAGGAATAAGCGCCCTCATGAGTCACTTGTCAATTTATTACCCATACTAGAAACTCTATTGATATAAAGAAAGGTTTTAACTTAATATTTGATTCACTGAAAATTTGTCAATAATTAAAATTAAATTTGCGATTAAACTTACTCAACCTGGAAATGGAAGAGTAAAATAAAGTAGTAGCAATAGAGGAGCTCAAGAGAAATGACAGTGACATGAGCATCACTTACAAAATAAAAGTCGGTTCACCTCCATTTCCATCAACGCACTCGTACATGAGCATGTGCAATGTTTGCTTGAGTGGCTGTTTACTGGTGTGTGTGCGTGTGTGTGTGCGCTGGACACTCTATTTGTGTTTCCTCTGAAAATTTATTGTAAAACTTAAAAGTTTTGATGGAAAAATGAAATAAATAGTGACATCACTAAAAGTAAAGAAATTATAAAGTGTCACCGGGGATGATAAGTGGGCTACAGCAACAGAAGCAGCAACAACGCCAACAGCAGGAGTGACATGGCTAGCAACAACAATAGCAGCGGCAACAACAAGAAAAACAACCACGATGAACACAAGTTGAGGCAGGGCCGTCAGGACTTTAATAAGGACATTGGACAAGCAATAGCAACAGGGAGAGAGCGGCAACATGGACAGATGGTCGGACGGGCAGTGTTATGCTGGAGAAGATCATGAAACGGGGTTTTAAGCATCCTTCGGGGAGTGGCGTCGTAAAAATAGCAAAACAAAATTTTATTGAAAATGAGAATATGTTTAAATACTGCATAGCTTCAAATTCCACGGTGTAATGCATTTCTTGGGTCGTTTAGTCATCTCTACTTCTATGAGTTCTATATTGTTGTGGTTTGTGTCACCAACCGTTAGGTAAGCTATTTCTCTCTCTTTCTCTTTTGTTGGAGAGACAGTCTCCCATTTGCTTTCACTCATTCACATGGGGGCAACTCTGGAAAGCAGCAAATTGACAGATTCAACGAACAAAAAGTAAAAAAAAACTTGAAAAACTATTTCAAGTTTTTGTTTTTTGTTATTTTGTTGCAATGGGTTTTCTTATATTTATATTTTATTTCGCATCCCTTGCAAGTTTAATTCAAGAAACATTTCAACTTTCACATATTCTCTTAGGAGATCAAAAACTGAAATGCAGGACACTTCTCTTAAAGTTTTCCTGGCAGCTTATGTATTTAATGCTTTTTTTTTTTGCTATCTTTATTTGCTAGCATTTACTTTCCATCATTATTTAGCACAAAGACGAGGCGACAAACCACCAGGGATGACGAACGGCAACGACGAACTCTCTTTGACCGAGGGTCGGCGAGTCCAATTCCACAGGCTCAGAACGAATGGAGAACATTTACCACGACAGCTATGAATGTATGTTCGTGTATGTATGTAATACCTATTGTCTAAACTTTCATACATATTTAAATGATGTTTATCTTGTATTTTTATTTCTATGCAACTAAATTTGTTCCCTTCTGAAAAACAAGTTTGTATACCCTTGCAGCTTCACTGTTTTATTATTTAATTTAAAAACAGAAATTTTAAAATAATTGGTATAAATGTTTAACAAAATCAAAAAAACAAAAAAGAAGAAAAAACTCAACCAAAAATTTTCCCGTATTCACCGAGAATCGAACCCACTAAACATCAAGCGATTATGTGACCAAATTCTACATACTACGCCACCATCCTCACTTGGCATACTTGAGCGAGTTCGGCATATATAGCAAACGCATGGCATCTCGCTCTTTCAATTTCATTCTGTACAACAACTGAACTCAACAACTCTCTCATACACCGCGTGGTGACGAATTTTGGCATATGTATGTGTGTACGTGAGCATTAATATAAATTAATTTTCCATTGAATTCGATTATTAATTTGTAACCTTAATAATTATCCGATCTTGTTCAAACTTTGTGTAGGGTGTATGGGTAAAAATCTAATTTGACAAACAACAAAAAAACAATAATTTTATATATTTCTTATTTGGTGCCGCGCGGATTCGATGGCGGGTCTTTTGTGTTTGTACGGCAGATTTCTTGGAATTTGTTTTTGTTTCTCTGCTGCCAAAGAAAATTGCTTATTTTACTCGAGGTACAGGACAGACGGACATGTCCCAATCGACTCGGCTATTGATGCTGATCAAGAATATATGTACATACATATATACTTTATGGGGTCGGAAACGTACATATGTACATATAATTCTATGCATTACAAATATCTGACCAATTTTATAATACCCTCTGCAAGGGTATAAAAACAGAAAAACATACACTGCTTAAAAGAATTAAGGGAGCAAGAGAAAAATCCAAATATTTTCCGGTTTTTTGACTAATGATTGATCTACATATGTGAAAAATGATCGTACCGAAAATTAAAAAAAGTCTGATTGTTCAGCGACATTTTTCTTTTTTGTTTAATTCTTCCTACGCCCATGTGCCATGGAGATATCCTTTTTGCAGGGGGGTACTGGGGGCAAATAAAGGACTTCGTCGTGAAAGGTCTATACGTTTTGAAGGAAATTTATTACAGATTTCAAAACTGTCTCCCGATTTTCAATACGACGATTTGATGTCGAGATATCCTTGCTTAAAGATAAAAAGGACCTTTTATGTTCATTTCAGGATATCTCCATGACACATGGAAGTGGGAAGAATTTAAAAAAAACAAAAATGTCGCCAATTAATAAGGCTTTTTGGTCCATCTAATCGATTCACCGAAAAAAAATTTTCCAAGCCCGTGGAGCCCAAGAAAGAAATTTTTTCCGTCATACTTTTCCAGGATGCGTTGAAACCGTGTCTTGGAAAATTTTTGCTCCACGGATTCGTTAAGTACAATCCTGGAACTTCAAAATGCTTTTTATACCCTTGCAGAGGGTATTATAAAATTGGTCAGATGTTTGTAACGCATAGAAATATACATTTCCGACCCCATAAAGTATATATATTCTTGATCAGCATCAACAGCTCAGTCGATTGAGACATGTCCGTCTGTCCATCTGTCCGTCTGTCCGTCTGTCTGTTTAGCCATACGTTTTCGAGCTTAAATTTTAAGCTACATGGTTGAAACATGAAAAGTTAAGTTCCTCAATCGATTGAGCAGGTAAAGTTTAAAAATTAGTCGGATCGGATAATTATCACCGGAGTTATTAACTAAAACGTGGAGGTACCTCGAGTAAAATAAGCAATTTTCTTTGGCAGCAAAGAAACAAAAACAAATTCTAAGCAATCACGCACACACATACATATGCAAAAATTCGTCACCACGCGGTGTGTGAGAGAGACAGAAACATTTGCGTTGTGTTGTTGCACAGAACGAAATTTAAAGAGCGAGATGCCATGCGTTTGCTATATGTATATGTCGAACTAGCTTAACTGAGTTAAGTGAGGATGGTGTCGTAGTACGTAAAGATCGGTCGCGCGATGGTTGGGTGTTGGGTGGGTTCGGTTCTCGGTGAATACGGAAAATATTTGGTTGAGTTTTTTCTTCTTTTTTGTTTTTTGATTTTATTAAGCATTAATACCAATTACTTTAAAATTTTTGTTTTTAAATTAAATAATAAAACAATGAAGCTGCAAGGGTATGCAAACTTCGGCAAAGCCGAAGTTAGCTTCTTTGATATTTTTTTTTTATTTTCGGTATGATCATTTTTCACATAGATACGGTCCGTCAAAAAAACCTGAAAATATTTGGATTTTTTTCTGGCTCCCATTATTCTTTTGAGAAGTGTACCACTCATTATTTAAAAAGCCCGTGGTCTTCATGAAATGGTTTTCAAATGCAGATTTCTAACTCGCTTTCCAAATAAAGTTACTATTTTATGTAAATATGTTCTTCGGTCCCACCACACATACTACACCATATAAATATCTGTCTTCCTTTGATACTATCCATGTTACGGAAGATGTGCAACAAAATATACTTTATATATGTATGTACATACATACATACATATGTATGTATGTATGCATGTATGTACATAGATATCTTTATTTAGGCATTGATTGGAAAAACAATCACAAATTCTCACCATTTTAATTGCTAGAGATTCTTTAAAAGCGAATTCAGAAAAGTCCTTCAGTGGTTTAGTTTACTTTGGCAAGTAATGTTTGAGTGAATGTCGATGTCGATTCGCTCTATCAAGAAGTGAATGTGTTGACAAGGGTACTGAGAACATTTTTCTCTTAAGTCTACACCGTGTTTCCCACATGAGTCTACATACATGCCATTCAAAGCATGCCATTTACCGTTATTAAAAAATTACATACTTAAAAGCCAAAAAATAAATTCAAAACTTTAACAAGCAGAAAACAACACGAGACGGATGCACGGGGGCCCAGAAGTGGGATTTCGGAAGAATTCCGACATTTGACACATCACAAGTTTATAGTGGCCTTTGACAGCTCTCGGACACACTTGGCTTTATACACATGTGCGCTCGGCATATAAAAAAAGAAAATTCTTGACTTGATGGTTGATTCAGTGTGCTTTTCGAAATTCAACACCAAGACCCATCTGGAATATGCATAGTTAGAAGTTATATTTACTAAAAAACATTCCACCAACAGCTATCAACCTGGCCATGATGGTGATTTTGCGGTCACTCCTGTTTAATCCTTGGAGACAAATGTCGAACACGAACATTTCGTTTGCAGTGCAAATAAATAATAATTTCTGGCACATCAGGTGAGGGGATGGTTGGGCTCCGACCCAGCCATATTTGCCGCAGACAGCTTGTCGATCTTTATAATGTTGTAATTGAAAACTTTTTGTTCTTCTTTCTCGGCCCCTTCCCGGCAACAAAGAACAAAAAGAAAAAAGGAAAAACATTTCTTTTAAAATATTTTATACTTTTGATATGTCAAACTGCCTGAAAGCTGTCGAGTGAAGTCCGAGAGCAAGTGGACAGCTTGGGCACATAACCAAAAATTGTGGGAAATGAGGGAAAGTGTGCACAAATGTGCTATGGCTGGATGGGTAAACGGGGGAAGTAGAAGACAAAGAAAGAAAAACGGGATTTGGCACAAGCTTAATTGAAATTAAAATATTTTTTTTGTTTATTTTAGAATAAACTTTGCTATCCTGAAAAATTCTAAAAAATGATTATATTTCACAATTTAATCTGCTGAGTTCTATTTCATGTGTAAAATAAAAGTTGCAAGGGAAAGCCGACGAAAAGAGGGGCACAGAACAATGGATATTAAGAGTGTAAGAGAAAGGATAAATAAAGGCGAAAGGGAGCGAGAGTCCAATGACATTTAGCCAAAGACACTTGCACAAATGAACACTGACTGAGTGACAGTCGGCAAGACAGCTAACACAATGTTCAGTTTGAAAATTTAAAGATGGCAACCCACACATACACCCACCTACATACACAAGCTCATACACACACACTCACACTTATCCAGTGGAGATGTTTGTCAAAAAGTGCTTTTAGATTTTTAGCAACAAAAACTGCCAATAAACTAAACTTTCTGCCTTTCTAACTCGGCGGATGCAGTTTGGACAAATGACAGAAGACGACAATGCAGAGAGCGGATGAGACGAAGAGGAAGCAAAAGGCAAGCAAATGATGCAATCGAAGAATAGATTTTCATTTCATGAGTACGTACAACTCGTTTGATCCAGACACAGGCACATACCTAGGTCCGGGAGCTGGAGTTGTAAAAGGAAGTTCATTTTTGCACTCGAAAGATGTTCATCAATGAAAAGTGAAATGAGCAAGAGGCTGGCGGTTGACAACTTACAAAAGTCTTCTTGCCCATACAGACACACTATTTTATTTTATTTGCAATGTACACACGCACACGAACAGATTTTTGCACAGAGTCATACACAAACACATACACAAAGCAAATCGCTTCGAGATAATGTCCATAGACTAGAAACACAGCAAATAAAATATTTGACATTTTCGGTATTATATTAGTCCATAGCCTGTGTTTTGTGTCTTTTAACTGATGACACTGACAGGCATACAAATGCAATTAATTGTAGTTGCTAATGGGAGGTAGGTAAGAGTAGTCCTGCCAATTCCTGGAATGAAGAAATTCAACTTCAAAGAAGTTCTGTTTTCATCTTATCTATGACGAATACCCCCCACTCTTTTTCTATACCCTCGTAGTTTTTATACCCTGTACCCATAGGGTAAAAGGGTATATTAAAGTCGCTAAAATGTATGTAACAGGCAAAAGGAAGCGTTTCCGACCCCAGAAAGTATATATATTCTTGATCAGCATCAACAGCCGAGTCGATTGAGACATGTCCGTCTGTCCGTATGAACACCTAGATCTCGTAGACTATAAGAGCTAGAGCTACCAATTTGGTGTGCGCATCCGTCTAATGTCAAAGCAGATCAAGTTTGTTTCAAATTTTAGCCACCCACACTTCCGCCCCCGCAATTTGAAAAAAAAATATCAAAGAAGCTAAAGAAGCTTTGTATACCCTTGCAGCAAAATAATTGGTATAAATGTTTAAAAAAATCAAAAAAAAAAAAACAAAAAAGAAAAAAACACATATAAAAATTTTCACTTCTTCACCGAGCATTGAACCATCAAACACCGAAGCCCATCGTGCCAACGATCTCCACATACTACGCCACCGTCCTAATTCAATATATATGCAAACCCATTGCATCTCGCTCTGTCAATTTTGTTCTGTGCAACAACACAACGCAAATGTTTCTGTATGTCTCACACACCGCGTGCACTATGGGGAATTTGACCGTTTTTTGCGCACTTTATTCAAAAGTTGGTTTCTATGCATCGCATTCAATATGTATTTGTTGACTAACATAATAAATACAATTTGGTTAAATTTTTTTGAAAAAATGGGCGTGGCAATAACCGCCCCCGGCCATAAAACCTGTTATTTCCCCAAAAAGTATGCTATATAATCGTTTTGCCATATGATTGAAGAGGTTTTTGGAGTCCGACCTATGTTCCTTTTTCTGATAATTCGATCCCAGAGGCTTACATTGTATCTTTTTTCAACTACGTCTTTAAAGTTTGAAAAAAAAAACATTGTTTTTCATTTTGAGTGTGTTTTTTTATAGCACAATATTGAATATTTCATAATTAGTGGTCTAGTAGGCAAACTACAGGAAATTTTAGTCCTTTAAGGTTTTCTTGAAAGTATGTGTATTTCAAATTGTTGCAGGATCAGTTATCGTTATGCCAAGATGCCATTTTCAAATCTGCTAACACAGTTTTTGCTATTTGACCTGACTTTTTTCATCTGCCCCCTTTTTCTGAGTTCAAAAATGTTAATGTTGGTCCTTCAACCCGACTAATACAATTGTTAAAGCTTTTTCTGATCGTCCAAGATATTTTTTCGTCATACTAGCGACCTCAGTATCTTTTGAGCATGTTTAAATTGGACCTATGTTCTCGCCATTTCTGACACAATTTACAGCAAGGCTTTCGACATTTCTGCCTTAATTCCTTATTTAATACATTTTTAACACCATCATCCACTTGCCCATGCAGCAATTTTAATATAACTTCGATAGTCTTAGTTTTTTTTATCTATTTGTGTCATATGGAAAAATTTTTCCTCTGGGGGAAAGTGAGGTTAGGTACTAAAACACGAAATTGCACAATTTGTGGCTATTTGTGGCTATTGTGACTAACTTTACTTGAACAAGAATTGCACATACTACCAAATTCTGGAAGTTTTAGACTGGACACTGGTGGACATTTTTTTATAACTCTCCTCAAAGTTAAGATTCCCTGACAAAATTTTTCTTAAAGTGACCCCCAATTTTTATCAAATATTTCAACACACACTGTCAATTTCCACAATAGAGATTTACTTATACATAGTAGAAAGACTACTTATTAATTTCCATAATTAATTTTTCCAACAACATTTTCCATTTTTTCAATATCGACCCTGAAAGTTGAGCATAAAATTTTCACTGTATCAAGCAAACCAGTTTTCTGCAAAACACGTGTATTCAGCAGCTGTTTTCTCAACAGTGTTGAACAACGACAAGAATACAAGTATGTAACATTGACCTTTGATCTTTTATCTATCATTAGACATCAAAATTTTTTGAATTCATAAACTTTCAAAAAATGAATAAAGTGCGCAAAAAGCGGTCAAATTCCCCATAGTGGCGTGGTGACGAATTTTTGCATATGTGTGTGTGTGCGTGATTGCTTGGAATTTGTTTTTGTTTCTTTGCTGCCAAAGAAAATTGCTTTTTTTACTCGAGGTACCTCCACGTTTTAGTTAATAACTCCGGTGATAACTATCCGATCCAACTAATTTTTAAACTTTATCTGGATGATCGATTAAGGAACTTAACTTTTCATGTTTCAACTATGTAGCTTAAAATTTAAGCTCGAAAACGCATGGCTAAACAGACAGACGGACAGACGGACGGACGGACGGACAGACAGACGGACAGACGGACATGTCTCAATCGACTGAGCTGTTGACGCTGATCAAGAATATATATACTTTATGGGGTCGGAAACGTATATTTCTATGCGTTACAAACATCTGACCAATTTTTTAATACCCTCTGCAAGGCCTTGCAAGGGTATAAAAACGATTTCTAGAGCTGTATAAAAATTAACGAATTCTTACTTGGCACACCTAATTATATACCAAAACTGGACCAAAAATCGGACAATAAACATCGGAGATAAGCCTATATCCGTTTTGTACTGAAATGCCAAGGCGGCATTGGCAGATAAGAAAAAGCGAGATAGCATGCGTTTGCTGCTGCTGCATATAGAAGGGGATTTTGTTTTGAATTGATTGCGATTATAAGGGTGTTCGATCATTTGTCTAGTGGCTACGCAGATCAAGAGAGTTTAAATTTTTTGCCATGCCCACTTCCGCCCCCGCAATTCAGAAAAAACTAATCACTAGAGCAGTTTTTAAGGAATCACATTCCTAATTGGCCCACCTAATAATGTGGCCAAAATGCATCATCTGACTAAATTTAGTCGAAATCGGACAATAAATATCGAAGATATACGTCAAGGGCGACATTGGCTGGCAAGAGTGAGCGAGATAGCATGCGTTCGCTGTTGCTGAATGTTTAATGGAACTTTGCATGAAGTTGATGGCGATTTCGAGGATATTCTATTTTATTTAATTTAACTAGTTGGTACAGGGTATACTCAATGTCGGCAGGGACGACTTGCTTGCTTCATTTGTTTTAGAACCTGTAAAATCTTGTGGGACAAATTTTAGTATATTTATTTACATATATCTGATTTATTATGCGTTTCTTTTACTAACCTTGTCTTTTTTATCTATAGGATATTTCTCTTGATTTAATTGGAACACTTTTTTTTTGGTGAACCAAGAACCGGAAGACCAACCCTATTATTATTTCTTCCCACCTATCCTCTACAAGGATATCTTTCTCCATACTCTGATTGTTGTTTTAATATTTTTAGGCTTTGCAAACTTTTGAAGAGCAGTGCGTGAGCGAATTTGCTCTAAAACCCATTTATGTTGTTCGCCATTAAAGCGATGAGTGATTGGCATTGTTTGTTCCTTTTTAAGTTCGTACTAAAAAGAAACATTAAATTTGTAAGTCAACCTAGCTCAATTTATTATGGCATACCCTGATACTATTTGTGACATATCCCGTCAAAGCATGGCTGATTTGTCACAGTTGACACTCGTGAAAATCATCCACTCGTTTAACCACATACACCATAGTCTAGTCCGCAGTTCTTAAGTACTTCAAAGGAAATGCCTATCGCTGTCAAAAGGACATAAATTGCGCTGACAGCGAAAAATGCAAAGAGGCCGACGAGTTATGCCTTTTTCACGTTGCCGTCCTTTTGGCGAGTCTTTTTAAGTCTCATTGGCGCTGAAATGTATGCAGCAAAACATTTTTGCGTTGCATTGCATAATGTCGAGCCATCAATAAAATAAATAACAATAATTTTGCAAAAATGACCATAAATCCTACGTTGCAAACGTTGTCATAACTTTCGTTTTTATGATTGCCAACTAGATAGAGCCAAGTTTGCGAATGGGAAAAGCATTTCACTTGCATATGACGTCAGTCTGGCCAATCGAATTATACAAAAGAAACTTGGAAACGCGCTACACGTGGACGGAAAACGGCTAGATTCGCATCACTTCGTTGTGGAGTGGGTAGGAAACACGGGCCTGCCACATGAACCAGGACCACCACGTCAGTCAGCAATAAATAAATGCAAGCTAGCAGTCAGTTGGTCGTCACACGGCCAGACAGAACAAAAACTGAAAAAAGGGGCGCACTGGAAAATTGCAGTTGAAATTATTGCATTTAAACACAACATTATCACACAAACACAAACACCTACAGAAAAATTCTGAAACAAAAATTGCAGCAGTTGCTTTTTGCGTTTGTTCTCGCTATTGCTGGAACTCATAAATTAAGTCCTCATAACGGCAAAGTTATTGAAGTAATAAAATGGTGGCCTGACATACATATAAAAATCCATGATGAGAAAATGGATAGGAAGAAACATAGAGTCAACGATAATGTCGATTTAGTATATGAGACGATCAGAAATTACAAGTGAAACTTGAAGGATGGGTTAACTTCGGAAGTTCGTATACCCTTGCAATACACAACGGGTTGGAACTTTTATATTTAATACAATATTCGTAAATTAAGTAAGGAATCACTTAAGTCTTAAAAAGTAGATTTCATACACAATATTGTCACCTTTCTGTTCATATCCACCTTTGTAAGAATAGTTTTACAATAAAATTCTTTTAACAAAAAAACTGCAGTTGGTTTGCGGCTAGTGTTATTTTTGTGATTTCTTTTTCGAGCATTACATTTTTCGTCCTCCCCGTAGGGGAAGAATATTTATAACTACTTTGAATCTTAAATTGGTATACAATCTGTTCTTAAGAAAAATTCAATCATGATGGCTGTAAGGAGTCCCATATGTTATAGCCATACACATTGATAACTTATTAAGGCATCATATCCAGTCCATTTGAGTTAAAAGTTATCTTGTTCGTTTGTTGAACATTGCACCCTGACTCCTACTATTGGATTGGATATCCAATTGATTTGTATTTGATGAAAGATAAATATTAAAGTCTCCTTTTAGAATTTGTACTTTTCGTAAATCCTTTGTAATTTCATTTCTAATCTTACTATGCAAATTCCACTATAAAAAGAAAAAATAAATTACGTAAAGGCAATCGACTGATAAACACACTTTTCTGACATTTGACCGATATTTTATTTTAAGAAGGAACTCTACTTAACAAGCATTCGGTTTTTCGCAGAGCAAACACTTTAGTCGTCGACTATATCTCTATAGTTATGGTAGTACAAGAAAACAGATTCCGATCCTGATAAACAAGATTACCACCTACAACCCAAAAGGCTTGCAGATGCGCTAACATACTTTATAAATGATAATAATCCCGGTCAATTAAAGCATGCTCTAATCTTTCACTTTAAAAACCCACGGACCCAAAGATTGGTTTCAAAAATTGATGGCAGAAGCTTGACTAGGCAAACTTCTCCTTCATCTAATGGAACATTTTGCAACAGATTTACTTTTTTATCAACAGTTGCCACTGCTAGAGCCCTGAACCCCTCGTCTAGAAATTAGCTAACTGATACTTCTTCTTTACTAATTAAAAGATACTTATTTTTCTTGTGATTCAAGATACCCATAAGTGCATATGTATGCATATTTGTAGCCAATGTGCGAGAAACGCAACTTCGGAGCTAAAGATTCTGGCTACTTGAATCTGGTCCAACATTCCATTTCAGGCAGTGTCCATGTCGGAGGTACATGAAATAAATAATAAGTTTTCCGAATATGCATGTTTAAAGTTAATGTAACTTATTGATAATTTGTAGATAATTATAGTTTTAAAATTTTATTTACAGCGTGTTTGCTGCTATGTTGGAAACAATATAATCCAACACAATAGATCATTGAAAGTGAAACTTGGAAAAAATATTTCCCAAGAAAGTCATCATTTAAGCGACATTACGATACACATTTAAACTAAAAATATCAAAGAAGTTAACTTCGGTCTGTTTAATTATTTTATTTAAGCATAAAATTTTTAAATGATTGCCATAAATATTTTAGAAAATAAAAAAACAGAGCAAAAAAGATTTGCCAAAAAGAGGCTCACCCATCTCAACCGGGAGTCGAACCAACACCTTTGACTAATGCACGACCGATCTTTTACTATTACGCCATCGGGCTGATTGTTTGCAGTTCAGTTATTTCGACATACATAGCAAACGCATTGCATCTCGCTTTTTATACCCTTTCAGGGGGTATTATAAAATTGGTCAGATGTTTGAAACGCATAGAAATATACGTTTCCGACCCCATAAATTATATATATTCTTGATCAGCAGCAATAGTCGAATCGATTGAGACATGTCCGTCTATCCGTCTGTCTGTTTGAATCACGATGACGGCCTCAAATTTTAAGCTACATGGTTGAAACATGAAAAGTTGAGTTCCTTAATCTATCAAGTATGAAAAGTGTGAAAATTAGTCGGATCGGATAATTTACACCGGAGCTATTAACTAAAACGTGGAGATACCTCGAGTAAAATAAGCAATTTTCTTTGGCAGCAAAGAAACAAAAACAAATTCCAAGAAATCTGCCGTACAAACACAAAAGACCCGAGTTCGAATCCGCGCGGCACCAAATAAGAAATATATAAAATTATTGTTTTTTTGTTGTTGCATTTAAATTTAATTTTTACCCATACACCCTACACCAAGTTTGAACAAGATCTGATAATTATTAAGGTTACAAGTCAATAATCAACATTTATAATTTCTATTTATTTTAATGCTCACGCACACACATACATATGCAAAAATTCTTCACCACGCGGTGTGTGAGAGAGACAGAAATATTTTAGTTGTGTTCTTACACAGAACGAAATTGAAAGATCGAGATGCAATGGGTGCATATATGTCGAATCAGCTTCGGCAGAGCCGAAGTTAGCTTCTTTGATATTTTATACCTGCTATAAGACACCATATCAGCAAGCTTGTATCGGGTTAGAAGACGAAATATGTATATTTATGTAATAAATAATTTGTGTAAATGAATAATTAAATAAATCAGACAAAACTACACATCATTAAAACATTTTAATGACAAAATCCTATCAATAAGCAAAAAACAGCCAGAAACACACAACCTGACCTCAAATTGCACACCAAAATGCTAATGGATCGCTGCCAACTGACGCACTCTGAGACTTTGCTTGTTCCTCAAGTTGATATGAAGGACTGGCCCACTGGCCATTAGCACGTGTACACTTTGCGGAGAATTGGAGCGATGGTGGCAAATACAATAATTTGCACAAATTATCGCCACCGCTATGCAGTATTTTCTTTACCAACGATGCCTTTGGTGTCCATGTCTCTTGGCCGCGCCTCACTTCTCTTTATGACCCTGGATGGAGCGAAATTGGCAGACAGGTGCGAAACAAACAGGACGAAGTTGGCCAAAGGACATACCTTTATCAAACAGCAGTCTCCTTTGCTCCTTCAAGAGCACGAACTGCACAAATCATTTCCAAACTGCACGAAGAAAAGTTGTTCTCGTTATGGCAGAGATGTGAAGCAGCTTGACTATAAGCTGCTGCGCTCATAACTTTATGTTGTTTATGTTTGTAGGATGTGATGATCGAAAAATATGGGAAAGAGACGACCAATGCAACTTTAACAAAATACTGAATCAAGTTTCTGGAAGAAATACCTTGTCCTTTTACAATCTGTTGTTTACGTATCTGTTTGTACATATGTATTACTCGAGAAATGGCAAAAAAAATGTATTGGAAAATTACTATTGAAAAGACGGCATTTATTTTCGAGTTAATTTTCGCGTTGCCCACATCATAACTCTCTTTGTTGCCAATTGGAACTTCATCGATGGGTTGAGTGGTTACCATTGTCAGTTATCAGTCCACTCATAATGCGAGTGTTTCCTTTTCTCACTCACATTTATGTGTTGCTATATATGAGCTGTACGTGTGAATTGCCTGACCAAATGCTGCCAGTGCCTTGGTTCCTTCGATTGCGTCATGTATGATGTGAATCAGATGCAGCATCAGCCGTCAGTTGGTGGTAGCATCCAGCTCCAATTCCTATTCTTGTTATGCTGGACGCGCTTCTATCACAAATTCTATTCGTGATGCAACGTCACGCACACCAATATACAATAATATTCTGAGATCCCAACTCCTGCTCTTTATCGACATATTCCAGTGCGTCGTGTAGCAGGCGTTAAATGAATGTTTCATATGCGAAATCGTACCCTACATCGATTCCTTCACTTGCTTTCCAACCGGGTCTCATCTGTTTTGTAACTGTGACATTTTATTAGTTTTTCTTGCAGATCGACTTGTATCTATCTGCCGTGTCCTTCTAAAAAATGGAAATTGACGACGCCAAGAACAACTCTTGGTGGGAAGAGAGCTAAAATTTTTGGGGCGTGCAGTAATTCTATAGCGTTCATTATGAATTCGAATTTGTTTTGCTCCTCATTGCTTACCATAAATACATATGTACATATGACTATATATGTATAATGTAGACTTTTTCTAGTTTTTGCTTTTTTTACATGAAAATATCAAAGAAGCTAACTTCGGCTCTGCCAAAGTTTGTATACCCTTGCAGCAAAATAATTGGTATAAATGTTTAACAAAATCAAAAAAAAAAAATATCAAAGAAGCTAACTTCGGCTCTGCCGAAGTTTGTATACCCTTGCAGCTTCATTGTTTTACTATTTAATTTAAAAACAAAATTTTTAAAGTAATTGAAGAGAAAACTCAACTAAAAATTTTCCCGAATTCACCGAGATTCGAATCCACCAAACACCGAACCATCGTGCGACCGATCTTTACGTACTACGTCACCATCCTCACTTAACTCACTTAAGCTAGTTCGACATACATATATGTACATATAGCAAACGCATGGCATCTCACTCTTTAAATTTCGTTCTGTGCAGCAACACAACGCAAATGTTTCTGTCTCTCTCACACACCGCGTGGTGACCAATTTTTGCATATGTATGTGTGTGTGTGATTGCTTGGAATTTGTTTTTGTTTCTTTGCTGCCAAAGAAAACTGCTTATTTTACTCGAGGTACCTCCACGTTTTAGTTAATAGCTCCGGTGATAATTATCCGATCCGACTAATTTTTAAACTTTACCTGCTCAATCGATTGAGGGACTTAACTTTTCATGTTTCAACCATGTAGCTTAAAATTTAAGCTCAAAAACGTCTGGCTAAACAGACAGACGGACAGACGGACAGACGGACGGACGGACAGACGGACAGACGGACATGTCTTAATCGACTCGGCTATTGATGCTGATCAAGAATATATATACTTTATGGGGTCGGAAACGTATATTTCTATGCGTTACAAACATCTGACCAATTTTATAATACCCTCTGCAAGGGTATAAAAATACTTAATTAAAATAAAAGCAGTACGTATGTATCTTTCATATACTAACTAGTTCATATACTAACTAAAAATTCTGATTTTAAATTTTGTTGTTGCCTTTTTTCGTTTAAAAAAATTTATTGATTCAATTTTGTTTTTCTGGGTGGGTCAAATAAAAATTAGGCCAATCTTCAGTTTTTATATGACCATTTAATAAATTAAATTAAATTAAAATCTTTAAAGAATTCGTTGATTAATCGGATAGGGCTACCATATAACATCTCTGCAGCTGACGACATAATATCCGGTTTGAAAAAAGTTCGTAAACCAAGAAGTACAGTAGGAAGAAGTTGAGTTCAAGGCGTTTCACTGTTGCGCATTAATGCTGCTTTTAAGGTAAGCAGTGGTGTGTACGTATTTGCTGCCGACCAACAATGCGAGTTCCTTGAAGATGGCGGATTCGATCTGTGTACCTTGATCCGTTGTTATGCTTTTTGGAGTTCCAAAACGAGGTATCCAATTAGAATAGGAGGCTTTTACTATGGTCTCTGCCGACATGTCAATTAATGGCACAGTTTCAGGGCATCGTGAAAAACGGTCGATCATAGTTAGGCAGTAACGAAAATTTTGGTAATGAGGCATCACTATGATGTCTAGATGAACATGGTCAAATCTTCCATCGGGTACCGGAATGTTCTCTGCCATGATATGATTGCACCTGTTAATTTCAGCTCGTTGCCGAGGAAGACGGTTTCTGCACCATTCGATAACGTTTTTATTCATAGAGGGCCAGGCAAACTTTTGACGAATTTGCTGCAATGTTGCTCGATCACTTGGGTGTGATAAACTGTGAAAGAAAGTACAAAATTTAAAACGTAAAGTTTTGGGTACATACGGAGGAATAAATCCGGTTGATGCATCACAGGGTAAAGAGACATTATCATCGAATTGTACTCTTTGCAGTTTTAACGAAGAATTTTCTTTGAGCAATTTTCGTAATTCGGGCATCTTAATTGCAGACAATCTTGAAAACGCATCTGCGATCACAATATGCTCTCCTTTTATGTGTACTATCGATGTCGTGAACTGCGAGATGTAACTTAATTGTGGAAGTTATCTGAGAGACGCTTTTTCCGGTTTTTGGTTGAAGGCTTTGTGTGGTCAGTTCTGACGATGAAAATTCGTGCTTCAACCAAATGTTTGAAGCACTTGGATGACTCAAAAAAGGCTAATAACTCTCTGTCGTAGGACTGTAGGTTTTTTGGGCGTCGTTTAGCTTCTTGGAGAAAAAACCGAGTGGTTTTCAAACGTCGCACAGTGGGGCCTCTGCACGGTAGCTGATCAAAAATCTTTTTTTCACCATCGCGTTGGGCAAAAGTGAAAAGTGAAATCGACAGATACTACTTTAGAAGTTATGGATCCAAAATATTTTTGAAATCCGATAAGAATTGTGGGTGCTTCATCATTTCAAAGTGAAGACATTTTTCATAGATGAAAATTGAAACTGAATATTGGCCGAATTAAACAACTGATCTTAAATATTTTTACTTTATTCAAAAAGTTGATCAATGTTTAGTTATTTAAAAACAAAACTTATTAAAATTTGAAATACTTAGTAAATTGGAGTCACACTAAATATTCGCATTTTTTCAACTTTGGTGGAGTGGAATCAACAGAGATTCACGATAATATTATAAACACGGGATAGAGGGAACATTCACCTATCAGACCTATATAGTGTAGACTGCGCTTTTTTACCCAATTTTTTTTTGCAATTTTTCGAAAATTTGTCAAAAAGTCAAAAAACTAATGCAACCTCGCGTTAAAAACGCATTCCAGGTACAAGAAAGAAGAAGAGTGCATGCAAATTTTGCAAACTGTTATTTGATATTTACATATTTATAATGTTACAAAATCAATGGAGAGCATATAAAACAAGTCAAACCTACATTAAATGTTAATGGCTTAAGAAAAATGTAATTTGACAAAAAATGAAGCAAGCAAGTCGTCCCTGCCGACATTGAGTATACCCTGTACCAACTAGTTATATTAAATATAGTCGAACACCCTCGTGATCTCCTTTGATTTAATTCAAAATTTTCATCGAATGCATGCTATCTCGCTCACACCTGGCACAGCAAATCTAGCACTTGTTGGTTCAGTACAAAAAGCACATTGGTATATCTCCTATATTTATTGTCCGATTTCGACTAAATTTGGTCAGATGTTGCATTTTGGCCACATTATTAGATGTGCCAAATAAGAATGTGAGTCCTTCAAAACTGCTCTAGTAATTCGTTTTTTCTAAATTGCGGGGGCGGAAGTGGGCGTGGCAAAAATTTTAAACTATCTTAATTTGCGTAGGCACTAAACAAAAGTTCGAACACCCTCGAAATCGCAATCAATTCAAAACGAAATTCCCTTTAACATTCAGCAGCAGCGAACGCATGCTATCTCGCTCTTTCTTATCTGCCAATGTCGCCTTGGCAATTCAGTACAAAATTCAAATGGCCATATCTCCGATGTTTATTGCCCGAAATTTGGTAAGTTAGTGCAGTTTGACTATATAATTATGTCTATCAAATAAGAATTCGATATCTCTAATACAGCTCTAGTAAATTCATTTTAAAATTTTCTTTTTCGATTTGCGGGGGCGGAAACTTGAACTGCCTAGGCATAAGACGGATGTTCACACCAAATTTGGTAGCTCTAGCTCTTGTAGTCTACGAGATCTAGGTGTTCATACGGACAGACGGACGGACAGACGGACATGTCTCAATCGACTCGGCTGTTGATACTGATCAAGAATATATATACTTTATGGGGTCGGAAACGCTTCCTTCTGCCTGTTACATACATTTTAGCGACTTTAATATACCCTTTTACCCTATGGGTACAGGATATAAAAATGTTTGATCGGATTGTTCCTATGGGAGTTATAAGATATAGTCAACCCACTTGGACTGAAACTTAGCACAGACATTTCTATATGTACTAAACTTTCAAATAGAAAAATTCAAGACAATCGCTTTATAAACACTCAAAGTATTTCTTTAAAACTATTTTTTTGACCGATCGTTCCTATGGGAGCTATATGATATAGTCAACCGATTCTGATGAAACTTGGTACATATATTAGAAAGTATATTAAACTAATAGAATACAAATTTCGTAACATTCGATTGAAACACAACAAAGTTATGGAAGCTTAATTTTATTCTCGACGTATCGTTCCTATGGGAGCTATATGATATAGTTATCCGATCAGGATGATTTCGAGATATACAATGCCTGCAGCAAAAGGAAGCCTATATGGCAAAGCTCTGCAGCATTAAGGGTTTTGGAGGAGACCAAAATTACTACACCCTTGCAATGGTTTATTTTTTTTTTATATTTCAATAAAAATTTAAAAGAAAACATTAAAAAATCCGATTTAGTCATCAAAATTAAAATAATAAAGTTCATTTGTGATTAAAAAAGCGTTTTTTAAGTGAATTTTATGCGTAACATATGAATAGAAATATTTTTCAACTTTGACCTTGAATATGAAAGCAACCCGCTTTCGTGGCAACTACTTAATTTGAAGCTTAAGGAATGAGCTATCAAATCCTTTTTATACCCTGTACCCATAGGGTAAAAGGGTATATTAAAGTCGCTAAAATGTATGTAACAGGCAGAAGGAAGCGTTTCCGACCCCATAAAGTATATATATTCTTGATCAGCATCAACAGCCGAGTCGATTGAGACATGTCCGTCTGTCCGTCTGTCCGTCCGTCTGTCCGTATGAACACCTAGATCTCGGAGACTATAATAGCTAGAGCTGCCAAATTTGGTGTGAACATCCGTCTAGTGTCTACACAGGTCAAGTTTGTTTTAAATTTTAGCCACGCCCACTTCCGCCCCCGCAAATGAAAAAATAAAATTTTAAAATCAATTTACAAGAGCTGTAATAAAGATATCCAATTGTTATTTGGTAGACATAATTATATAGTCAAAATGCACTAACTGACCAAATTTTATTTTTATTTTTATTTTCAAATCGGACAATAAACATCGGAGATATGGCCATTTGAATTTTGTACTGAATTGCCAAGGCGACATTGGCAGATAAGAAAGAGCGAGATAGCATGCGTTCGCTGCTGCTGAATGTTAAAGGGAATTTTGTTTTGAATTGATTGCTATTTCGAGAGTGTTCGAACTTTTGTTTAGTGCCTACGCAAATCAAGAGTTTAAAATTTTTGCCACGCCCACTTCCGCCCCCGCAATTTAGAAAAAACGATTTGCTAGAGACGTTTTAAAGCAATCACATTCTTATTTGGCACACCCAACAATGTGGCCAAAATGCATTATCTGACCAAATTTAGTCGAAATCGTACAATAAATATCGAAGATATACGAATATGCATTTTGAACTGAATTGCCAAGGCGACACTAGCTGGAAAGAGTGAGCGAGATAGCATGCGGTAGCTGTTGCTGCATTAAAAAGAAATTTTGAATTAAGTTGATGCCGATCTTGATTTAATATAACTAGTTGGTACAGGGTATACTCAATGTCGGCAGTGACGACTTGCTTGCTTCATTAAATTTTGAAAATCGCTTCACTACTTTCAAAGAAATGATTTTTGTCGTCGTTGGTTTGTTGCGCTAGGACGGCTCCAATGGCATTATCAGAAGTGTCACAGGTTAGCGCGAGCTTCGCTTCTAATGAGGGACAGGAGTGGCGGTGTCCATACTCATTTTTCTTAACATCCTTCAGTAGATCGCTCAATGGTGCTTGTATGTGCGATGGATGTGATAGACATTTACGGTAGTAATTAATCACGCCTTGAAAACGTCCCAGTTGGCTTATAGTTTCTGGCCTCGGATAGTTGATAACGGCGTTGATTCGATCAGACGGTGGTCTGATACCGTTTGCGTTTATTGTGTAGCCAAGGAAATTTACTTCTGCTTTTTCAAATTGACATTTACTAAGATTGATGCTTTGACCATACTTATGAAGAATTTGTAGAATCGAGCGTAAGTGTTGCTCGTGCTTCTCTATCTAGTTTGACAAGATCAGTATGTCATAGATGTAACAACAAACAAAGTTATTGCCACGGAAAATGTCATCCATGAATCTTTGAAAGTCCAAATGGAGTACGTACAGCTAGGGACACGATTTCGAATGTAATGTATCGATCATATACTCATGGGTAGTATCAAAAAAAAAAGCATCGTACTAATAAAAATATCAAAACTAAAGTATCGATCTTGCAAGGTATCGAGTATTTATATTTGCGCCAAATGTTTTTTTTATATTATTTTTAAATATCCCACTCCTCCTCAGTACAATCGCCTAAGAACAGCAGCTTATCAAACCGTTTCGATGAAAGTCGGTTACGAGTTTTTGTTATAGTACTCCCAGCTTTAGAGAACAAACGTTCAGAGGGCACAGATGTCGCAGGTGTTGTTCCCAAATACTTTTGTGCCATGTTGTATAGTTTTGGATATAAAACTTTCATGTCATCCCATTCTTTTAAAGGGTCGATAGAGAGTGGTGAAACCTGGGCGGACAGGTACCGACTTAATTCGTCATTATGGGAGAGATACATGTAAAATGTTGAAAAAAAATTTTTTTCTATAATATGTTAGTATAGACCTTTCAGAATATGTCACCAAATTTTTAGAACATAATTTTCAGTATTTCTCATATTACAGAGCGTAAACCGTTTGAGCGCTGGGAGTGGTTACTTCTGCATACTTAACTTTAAACGCCTTTTTCTCAAAACTACATTTTTTAAATCGGCGGGCACGATAACTCAAAAAGTTATTGACCGACCTTCCTAAAATTTTGCACACATCTTTCTTATGATATTACTTTCTATATGAACCCACAAGTTTCCAAAAATTTTTTGAAAAAATAATTTTTTAGAGCCAAACAACATGAAAAATTAGGCCCAAAATTCATTTAATTTTTTTTAAGCATTGTATTTCGTAAACTTCTTATTTTTTTTTATTTTTTTAGGTTTATATAGAAATTATAACATTTATAAATATAAAAATGTTTGGTTTTTGGTTTTCAAATCAACAGAAAGGACGCTAGAATGCCCGCCGATTAACACGCCTCGCTCCGACCTTCCTGGAAAAATTTCACGTATACCCGCCATTTTGAATTATTATAATCAAAAAAAAAATTTTTGATTAGTTTAATATTTAAACTAACTACACGCCAATTTTCAAAAACATAAAATGACTCTTTAATAAAAAAAAAAAAACAAACATCAGGAAAAATTTAAGCATCGCATGTTGATTCTATTGAAGAATCACTTTCATTTTCACTCGAGTGAACACTTGGACTGGATATTATATATTGTCTTTGTAAATTAATTGATTTCGCACAAGCTAACATGTCTTTAAAATGCATATTTTTGAATCTCGGATCTAGTAAACAAGAAATTGCAATTAAATTGTTTTCTTCAATGCATCCGAATCGGCGTTCTATTTGTTTAATCATTTCTTCTTTTACCGCATGTATTGCTATCATATCATCGTCGTCCGCACCTACAGCCACATATATGTAGATACATCATTAATCTGCGTCTTCAGGCAATTCACAATCGGTATAATTTTACTTATGGTCACGTATGGTTCACCCGACAGATCTTTAGTAATATACTCTAGTGGTTTCAAAATACTTATCAATGTTCTAATATTTTGAATTTCTAAAGCTGAAAGTGTGGGCGGTGCTTTAACATTCATCATTAAGACTTCGTATACTATAGGCGTTAGCTCAATAAATTTCTGGAGCATACGTATACGTATAATAAACGGAATTCCACCGTGTCTGTACATCCAAAATCAGTTTAAGAGGTTGAGAACGAGCTAGCTTTTCTCGTAACGCATCGCTGGCAATTACACGGCTCTTAAAGTATTTTACAATGCCACGCACTTTGCTTATTAATAAACTAAAGTCATTAACTGACATTGCAGATTCAGCGATGAGATTTAGAGTATGGGCAAAGCAAGACAAGTGTTTGTTTTTCCTAAGAAAAATTGTTGTAGCTGCTGTTATGTTCGCGCCGTTGTCTGTCACTACTGCAGATATTTTTTCTGTATTGATGTGCATGCTTGTACAAATTTCATTCAATTTGGCAGCTATGTATTCACCAGTATGCCTTTCATCTAGAGCAACGGTGGCTATGCAACGCGATATAAGACTATCATTATGCAAAAAATGAGCCGTAACTCCTAAACAACTGGTAACAGTCATCATCTCTGTCCAAACATCACATGTTAGTGCCACATGAGCTACATTTTCAAATGTGCTTTGAATTTTACAATGCATTACAGTATAAAAATCATCCAATTGAGCTTTTAGCGTATCAACGTTTGGAACTTTGAATGATGGGCAGGCTTTCTTCATCAATTTGTTAAATCCACGCCCTTTTAAGATATCAAATGCTCTTTTGTCGGCACAAATAAAGTAAAGCAAGTACTTGCAGAGTTTTGTAGAGTTTTTCCTCCATCCAAATACGAAAATTTGCGTTCCATTGATTGTGTAATGAACAGTTGCCTTTTTTTTTAGGTGACTCAATTATATTTTCCGCATAGCTGTCATTTTCGGCATCAAGTGGTGCATGAGCTTTTACAAATTTTTCCAACGCAGATTTTTTTGATGAAATTGGTGATGGTTGCGACTCAGTTTCGTGTATTGATGGACTCAGCAGATCAAGATCTCTTGTAAGAGTTGTTTGTTGTTTTCCAGTTTCTTTTGCACTAAAAAAATTTGAAACGACATAATTTGTTTTGTGCACATACCATGAGGCAACAATATAAATATAGATTTATGGCAATAAATACATACATCGCATCGGGGTGGCTCTTCAAATGCTTATGCATGTTTGAGGTGTTTCCCGATGTTTTAAGAGTTTTGAAGCAAATTTTGCACCTCACCTTTTTTTTTTTTTTTTCTTTTTTTTATCGCGCGAATCCCATCGGGTGCACTAAGTGCCCACAACCTCCCGCCCAACCGACCGAGGGGCGCAAACCGCATGACGTACGGCACGAGTCGCGGGGAACAGTTGACAAAGAACAGACAAATAACGAGAGCTACAGCTATTTACGAGCTAAGAAGGAGATGATAGAAGATTTTAGTACTGATAAAGAGAGCTCTGGGCTGATCACACGATAAAGTCGATTATAATCAGCCGACAGGACTCGAAATGGATTATGCAATGCATAGTTAGTAGTACAGTGTGCAAGGGATAAGGGAATATAGTTTCTAGTAGGTCTAGATGGTACAAAAAGATCTACTTGGTGTAATAACTCAGGCGAGTCAATATCACCAATTAGGAGCTTGTGCATAAAGATAACACCAAGAATTATTCTACGGTTAGTAAGAGAAGGAAGGTTAATTAAAAGAAGTCTACTAGAGTATGATGGCAGGTTGACATTGCGATCCCAGTTAAGACCACGAAGAGCAAAAAGCAGAAATTGGTTTTGAATAGATTCAATTCTAATTTGGTGTGACTCATATTGAGGTGACCATATGCATGATCCGTACTCCAAAATAGAACGGACCAAAGAGGTATAGAGAATTTTGGTAGTGTAAGGATCATCGAATTCTTTCGACCATCTTTTGACAAAACCAAGAACGCCTGTGGCTTTAGCGATTATCGTAGAGATATGGGAGTTGAAGGTTAATTTACGATCCATGAGTACACCTAAATCATTCATTTCATCAAGGCGTTCTAATGGAGTGTTGTTCAAGGAATATGTCATCATCTGAGGAGAGGTCCTATAGAACGACATTACCTTGCACTTAGTGGTGTTTAAGTTTAAAAGATTGTGCTGACACAAACACTGAAAATTATTAAGATCAGCTTGTAATCTACTGGACGAAACCATATTGCTATAGCTAAGGCAAAGCTTAACATCGTCAGCATACATGAGCACATGTGAATGATGCAAGGCGGAAGAAAGATCATTTATGAAAAGGGTGAACAGCAACGGACCAAGATGACTACCCTGGGGCACCCCCGAAGTCACATTGATGCATCTGGAAAAGGAAGACTTAAATAAGACCTTTTGTGTTCTACTTGTCAGATACTCACGAATCCAACGGAGTAGAATATTTGGGAAGCCAATTGCATTTAACTTTATAAGCAATAACTTATGGTTAACAGAGTCAAAAGCCTTACTGAAATCTGTATATATGACATCAGTTTGCTTTGCACTTTCAAATCCTTTGATCGTCCTAGATGTAAATTCTAAAAGGTTAGTGGTTGTTGATCTACGTTTCACGAAACCGTGTTGGGCAGGTGCAATTATAGAACTACAAAAATGTTGCAATTGAAAAGTTACAATTTTTTCAAAAGCTTTTGGAATAGCGGACAACTTGGAAATACCCCTATATTTAGAAACATCAGACTTACTACCCTTTTTATGGAGAGGAATTATAAATGATTCCTTCCAAATCAACGGGAAAGCGGAGGTTTCAACAGACAACGAGAATAATTTCTGAATAGGCTTACATAACGATTCAGCGCAAAATCTGAGTACACAACCAGGAATCCCATCGGGACCTGGCGCGTACACACTTTCGTCAATTAAAGGATTGAATATGCAACTTGACTTTTTTAACTCATAAGGATACGGAGAGTTTAAGTGGTATTCCGTTAAGGAATAGGTTGTTTTGAAAAAATCAGCAAACATATCGGCAATGGCCTGATCACTGTCCGCAGTCTTATTTCCAAAAGTTAAATATGATGGGCTTATGCTCGTCATGCGTTTAGCGTTCACAAAGTTGTAAAACTGCTTAGGATCACTGTAAAACTGAAGTTTACATCGCCGAAGATAATCCTTGTAGCATTTTGTATTTAGCTTCATGAAATTTGAACGAGCAATAGCATATTTAGAAAAATCTGATGGACGACCTGCCTTTTTATAACTCTTATAATATCTCGACTTAACATTTCTTAAATTGGACAGCTCCCGAGTGAACCAGGGGGGTTTATTAGACCGAACTGATCTACCGAGAGGAACACAAATTTTAAAAACGGAATCAAGCATATTATAGAAATAATGAATAGCAGAGTCCATGGTTGCACAATTGTACAGATATGACCAATCAAGGTTCCAAATAATATTATTAAGTCTGACAAAGTTAGTCTTACGAAAGCAGCGGCTTCTTGTTACCGGATGAGTATTGTAAGTCGGCGCACAAATAGAAAGGTCAATAGTTACATCCAAGGTTGGATGAAATTTGTCTTCAGGTAAAACGAGAGGTTCAATCCTGGAAACGACGCAGTTGGAGGAGTCCAACACAAATACAAGATCCAGTGATCTATCAATTGAATTGCGTACAGGATTAATTTGAGTAAGGGATAAATCAAACAGACCATCAATAAAGCAATGTGACGAGGAGGGCGACAACACTGAGGACTCATCAGAAAGCGACCAGGAAATATCTGGTAAATTAAAGTCACCGAGAACAATGAGGGTATCTCTATCAGAAAGAAGTGAAGAAACTGCTTGAATTGCTTCCAAGTGATTATTATATGTAATTAAGTCGGAAAGAGGTGGAATGTAAGAGCAAGTAACATAAGTGCAAAAAGATTTAAGTGAAATTTTGACACTAATAAACTCAATTTCATGAGCGGAAGTTAACTGAATAATTTCAGATGGAAAAGCTGAATCGACAGCAATAAGCACACCACCACCATTGCGGATAATCCGATCTTTTCTATAAATTGAAAATTTAGTGGAAAAAACCGAAGCGTCAGCAATATCTGGTTTGAGCCACGTCTCTGTAAAAGCAAGAACATGAAAATCAAAGGATAGACTATCTACAAAGAGTCTAGACAGTTTAGATTTAAGTCCTCTAACATTCTGGTAGGCCAGAATAAGGGACATAGTTAGTTTTTTGGCCCGTCAGTAGATGCTGACGTACCAGAAGAAGGTAGAAGTTTATTATTAGAAGACGGGGTGATAGCAGAGGGCAGTCGAATCGGAGGCCGATTTCTTTTTTTCGTATACTCCTTTATAATAAGGTGTTCCGGCCAAAAATCTTTTCTACAAATTTGGTCAAAAAGATTAGGCGGAACACTTACTTTAAATGACGAGATGTCACGGGTATATGAAAACCTAAATTTTTCCACCGCTATGTTTGAGGCCTGAGTTTTTGCCCGGATATGGGCTAAGACATCGTCAGATGTAGTGTTAGGGTCAAGCCTCGAAATAAATATCTGTTTTTTGGTTGGTATACCGACAAGTGAACTCGACACACCAGCAGGCACAGCAGCCACAGCACTGGGCGCTGAAGCTACCGCGGCTGACAATGCTTTACGAGCCCCTCTCGTCAATATCTGATTGGGAGTATCCTTGGGGCAGGATATTCGCCTGGACAAATCAGAGACTACACCTGATATCGCGGTAACTTGCGTGATTCCATTACCGGGGGAAATTCCAATGGAATCCACACAATTGGATGAAATCGGACTTTTAAACTATATCAAGTGCCGTGAATTCGGTGTGTTTGAGTCATTAGTCGTGTTCGGAACAGCGAGAGTAAGAGACACTGGCGGACCGGGGGACAAATTCCTAGGGATGGTCTTCTTTCGCTTCGGGGATTCGTTTAATAGTTTAAAACTATTAAACTGAGTTTCCAGTGATGAAAACTCATCCCGAAGCTTCATAAGACCAGCCGACAGGTTTTTAAATCCCTCACGAGTGCGCCTCATGAATACACGCATCTCTCTCTCGGCATCCCGACACGCTTCACAACTCCATTTGAGGCCCCCACCATTTCCGAGGCTGTCTTTTACCTTGACTGTGTAACCAGCACATTTAAAATGCATAACGTTGTCACACAGCCAACAAAGCAAAAAATCTTCCTGGGCTTTGAGAGGGTGAGGGCACTTCTTATTTGAGCAGACCGACATTGTTAGATTATACTCAATTTTATTAATAGTAAATATTAATAACAGAAACATAAACTAACAGAAGTAAAAAAAGATTTATGTAAAAAATAGGGCGTATACGAACCAAAAATCCCACAAAAGGGTTAAGGTGCAGCAGCTGCTTTCAAGACGAAAGAGAAAAAAGTTAAGAGCAGTGAACGCACAACACAAAACAGATCACAATCGCGAGATTAACTAACGCGAGAATAACGGGCGCTAACACAAGCAAATATAGAAAAGAGAGCAAGAACACGCAAACAACACTGTGTACAAAAGAGATCGCGAGAGCATGCAGGTAAAGCACAAACGAAAAAATCAAAGTTTATGAGACACAACAACAAAGCAAAGAGTTGGTAGTAACAATAGCTTTGATTTAATGTTTAGCAACAAATCGAAACGAAAGAACAATTAATTGTGATAGTTATTTAATAAAAAGCTTTTAAGCAATTTTGACAAAATAAAAATTCGCGATATAAACAGGAAAGAATTAATAGTGAGAGCGCCCAGAAAAACACGACCGGCAAGGTTGAGAGTTCAATTATCTTTGCTTCGGCTTGGCGGCATTCTTCTAACGACACAAATTTCAATAAACTGCACATAATAATAGCTTTAATACTTACTTTAACTTTAAATCAAATTTACTTAAATGATAGTTAAGTTTTTCCCCGTTTTTTTATGAAGTGGCTTCACGTAGTCTAGCGTAATTTTTTTTACTCGATACCGCTCAAGAGGTACTTCTTAAGTACAAATATCAAAGCATAAGTATCAACTATAAAATATCGGCATCAATAACGAATATACTCGATACCAATAAGTATCAATATTTTTTTCGTGTCCCTACATACAGCAGTTTTTTGAACGTCTTTTTCTGCCATTGGAATTTGATAATAAGCTTTTACCAAATCGAGTGTCGTAAAAACTGTTTTCCCATGTAGTTGTTCGGTGATGTGTGGCAATTGGAATTGTGGGCAATTGGAAATCGATCGGGCACCGTATTTGAATGTGTCTGTAGTCACCGCACGCTTTTTCTTCTTTTTCATCTTTTTTGGTGACCATGTGAAGAGAGCTTGACCAAGGGCTTTTTGAGGGTCGACTAATGCCTTGTTCTATCAAAAAGTTGATTTCTTTTTGACGGTTGCCATTTTTTTGCCAGATAAACGACGAGGGCGATCAGAAATAGGTCTTCTATTTGTCTGAGATAACGACGAAAAAGTGTGACCCAGGTATGTCGCACATTTTTTTTCCTTGGATTCCAACAATTATAATATATTATTATGTCAAAACTGGAAAAATGCGAATTCCTGGAAAACTGAAATTAAACGATTATATAGGAAAGCGTGCATTGCGAGTCGCGAGCTGTGAGTCTCGTTATTTTGGGCAGCAACATGAACTTGATTTCTTTTGCCTTTTTTGTATGGGGAAAAATCAGAGTTTGGTCCTCTTCTAACGATTTTGATCAAACTCTGTGGGGATATAAATGAATATGGAAAGGATATTCTGAACTACCGTGCATTCCTAACCGAGTTAACCGGGTTAACAGCGATCGTCGCTAACGCCAACTCGACATTAACAGACCTTCGCTGTTTTGACGGACTTACTTCTATGTTGTTTGCACATACACATGTACATACATATACATTACAGTTTGACAAAATATTGCTTACACATAAATGCATTTAAAGCAAAAAGAAACACTTTTTTATACCTCATAAAGCATGTATATATATTCTTGATTAGCATCATTATCCGAGTCGATTTAGCCGTGTCAGTTTGTCTGTTTTTGAAAGCTTTTTAGACTATAAGTTATAAGCTAAACGTGGTTGAAACTGGGTGGTTAAGCTTTTTAAATGTGTATGTTTGTCAAGTTTAAGATTAGATTACTATAAGATGTAGTCAATATTGGAATAATAAGTGCAGAATCAACATTTTTGTTTTTCCTTTTGCCCTATAAATCATATTTGTGCCAAAGCATTATCCCCCAAATTTGACCCCAATCGGATAATTTTTACGGATATAAATCAATAAAATGTACCGTCAATATAGTTAATTTTCTTCTCTAAAAAAAAAAAAAAAGAATTAAAGAAATCTGGCTTGCAAACACAAAATAACAGTTCGAATCAGCTTCGACGCAAGTTGAGCTTCAAAAAGCGCCGGTAATTGAAGTCTACACCGTTTAGCTCGTTAACAGTTCGGCAGGTATCAAACTTGTGGGGTGCGAATTAACATTAGTACAGTTGCTGGTGTAGTAGGTAAAGATCAGTCGCAGAATCCCCAACCCTGTACCCATAGGGTAAAAGGGTATATTAAAGTCGCTAAAATGAATATAACGCTAAAATGAATATTCCGACCCCATAAAGTATATATATTCGAGTCGATTGAGACATGTCCGTCTGTCTGTTTGTTCTAGCGTTTTCGAGCTTAAATTTTAAGCTACATGGTTGAAACATGAAAAGTTCCTTAATCAATTATCCAGACCAAGTTTAAAAATTAGTCGGATCGGATAATTATCACCGGAGTTATTAACTAAAACGTGGAGGTACCTCGAGCAAAATAAGCAATTTTCTTTGGCATCAAAGAAACAAAAACACCGAGCCCATTGTGCCACCGATCTCTACATACTACGCCACCATCCTCAATTAGCTTCCTTAAGCTAATTCGACGTATGTATATAGCAAACCCATTGTATCTCGCTCTTTCAATTTCATTCTGTGCAAGAACACAACGTAAATATTCCTGTCTTTCTCACACATCGCGTGGTAAAGAATTTTCGCTTGTGTGTGTGCGTGAGCATTAAAATAAATTTAATATCTAACAAATTTGATTATTGATTTGTAACCTTAATAATTATCCGATTTAGTTCAAACTTGGTGTATAGTGTATGGATACAAATTAAATTTAACATTAAATGCAACAACCAAAAAACAATATTTTTATATATTTCTTATTTAAGTAAGAAGAAAGGTATGTCTTAGTTGACTCGGCTGTTGTGGTGATCAAGTATATACATACGTACATATATCCTTAAGAGCATTGCGAACGGTTTCCTTTATTGATATATTAATAAAGGAATAATTGCAATTTTTTTGGGGATTTTGGAAATTAAACAGTCCCTTATTGTCTTTCTCCTATACACCTTAAACCAAGAAAACTCTTTGTTAATAATTGGTAGAAAAAATAGAAAGAAGATATTTTGAACCCCCTTTCTGTATCAACTCTAGCAAATATCCTTTCCTCTTACCAGCTTTTTTACAATCTCTTGCTCCATTACAAAATTCCAAAGAAAAAGTATTCTTTTTCGATTTGTGGAGCAGAAACTTTTTGAAACAGTTATTGGCATCATCAATTGAAGTGTAAGTAAACAACATTAAAAATAATTGCAACTAAATCCACACTATTGCGCCGCCGTCACATTTACAGCGACCGAATGGCCCAAGATGAAATCCAAGAAGACTGAGACCAGGATTCGCATCTACTATAAAAGGAACAAGGGCTATGCCATGGCGCAAAAGCTTTCTCGAGTGCATAAATCTGTCGCTAGAATTTCCTTTTTTTCCTACTCATTTTATGATTATGTGAGAGATTTTTCCGGCACAACTTGCATTTGTGTGCTGTATGAGTTTGTATAATGTACTAGAAAATTTTTCCGCTGAAGTCGTTTCAGCAATGCAATTGAAGGCACTTTGATGTTTGTTCAGATTTCAATGTCCCAATAATTGACATTTTCAGTGAAAGCATTGCTATTGCCAATTTCCTTCAAAAATTAACAAGTTATATAGAAATTAATATAATTAGTTGAGAAAGGTTACTATTTTCAAGACTAATAAATAGTTATTTATTATTAAGAGGCAATTACTCTTATTTCTTCTTTCATTAGTTTTGAAGTCGGAATCAAAAAGTCTTTGTTAGTCTTCAAGGGTTTGTGTCGCCCCGTTAAATCGTAAATAGTGTGAACAATCATCAGCAGAAGCGGCAGCTACCATTTGGCATCGAGCCGAAAGTGGATTGAAAGGCGACAACAACAATGGAGACACCCCACTTGACTCTCCTAGTACATCGGCAAAAAAGAAGTTCAACAATTAAATCCATGGAGTGAAATGCATTTTACTCTAACTGTGAGAGCATCCACATAGATTATGGAGCCATATGCCAAAAAGATCCCGGTTCTAAAACAGATAGATAGTCTGTGGAACTTAATCAAGTGTACTTTTTAATTTTTTAACTCTTATTTAATTTTACGCAAAAAGTATAAATATAAATTGTATAAATTGTGTTTCGCTAAATGCACATGTGGGCTAATTCCCTTTCGGCTGACGAGAAAAGGAAAGAATGAGTAAGGAAAAGAAGGAGTAAGAGAAGTAGTATGTTATTTTCTCGTACGTGCATTTTATTCAGAAATATTGTTGCCCACATTCAAAGCACAAGCCCCGTTCTTTGACGTAGATGAATTCATCTTTGATAGATGATGGATGTACCGGCTGCAGCGGCAGCCAAACATAAGTCACAAACTGTCCCTTCTTGTCCCTTCCGACAGTGTTGCTGCTCCGACCAGGCCCAATGGTCGCTTGCATCGGTTGTTGGGCAAGAAGTTCGCTTGACGTCTGAGAAATGTGCAACATCAACGGCGACAGCGACTATGCCAACGACGACAACGTAAGGCTAAACATAGTGTGTGAGTGTGCACACGCTCACACAGCACAGAGTAAGGAATCAATGTTGTCGATGGCATCGCCTATCAATGATATATTTGCACATCTATATACGACAATAACTTAGAATTATGACGCAGGTGTTTTAGCTGACTGAGGATACCATGAAGAAAGAGTTTAGATTACGCTACTCTTTCAAATCAATCATTCATTGTAGAATGGGTGAACATACTGGTAAAGTTAAAGTATAAGTAACCAAATATTTAAGTTTCTGCACAATTCACGAGAATATGTATGTCAGGATTTGTCAGCGCAGAAAACTTTCTCACGATCTGTCTTATCTCTTCTAACTGACCACTTCATTGGATCAGTTTGTCTACAACCTTTGGAACTAAAAAGTCTTCACATGGTATTGCATGCCTTTTTAGTTTCCTTTAAGTCCAATTAAAGCTGTCCCTATCTGAGATCGAGAGACAAGTTGTGGCTAACAGCCAATACTGAGTTAAACACTGCCGCTGCGGCTAGCCAATGCAGAATGTTGAAGAAAACAACAAAATAAGTGACAAAATGTCAATACCAACCATTGAGAGAGATTTAAGAAACCCATAGAAGATGGGGTCGCTCTCGATCAAAGAACAATTTATTAATGAAAGCAAATTCGCACAATTGGGCGCATCAGATGTCGCTTGTTCGTAAGAAAGAGCCATTTGTCTGCACAAGATCCGCCAGCAACTAAGGAATAATCATTCAGATCGAGTTGCGATCGACTACGAATACGACAAAGCAGGCGACAAGAAAAATCAATTAGTGAGCGACATGTGACGATAATAATGCCAACAATAAAAATTGCATCAAGGCAAGTTGGGCGGGTCTAAACACAGGTTATGGCAAAGGCCGTGCCGTTGCCATGCTTGGTGCTGTCAAAGAGCAGAGATAAGCAAGCATCTCGCTTGCGTGTCTGAGTCTACCCATTGACTTTGATCAGTGCCTGCAATCGATCCGCCTTCACTTTGTAAGCAAATTTCAATTTCCGCAGCTCAAGCTAGTTTTGTTTGTTGTTCCCTTCTGGGAAATCTACGCCTGAGCCCAAAACTGTTGAAAGTCAAAACTTTCCAGCAATGTCATGCAGCTAAGACTTGCGACTGGAATGGGTAATAAATAAGGTGAAATATGTTAGTGAATGTGGTTGCTATGTTTGAGGAGTAGAAAACGACGAAGTAAAGCTAGGAAAGTCTAAAGAATGGGGGCCAATAGAGTCAACTCGAGATCGTTTGGCGAACAGGCAAAAATTGATTGTTTATCGTAAATTGTATTTGTGGCATTTGCCATCTCAGATATTTATGAAGTAGTGTAGTACTTTCCAATCAGCTTATTCCCAACCCTTGTGAGTTCCGAACTCGATCTCTTTAGTTCAGCTGCAAAGTATATAATCCATATGCCAGTACTTTATTTTAAAAGGCTGGGTCTAAAACATACATAGGAGGACAAGGTTTTCATATATTATATATACTTAAAAAGCTACTTATAATAATGAAAATGTCAAAGGGTCGATGACAAATTCCATACCTAGTTGGCTTAAAAGGGACTGTTGATGCATTTTGCGAAAGGAAAAGATGGGTAAATAAGGAGTTTGAAATTAAATAAGGAGATAAATAAATAAATTGAAAATGTTGACCTGGCACTAATCATTGCGAGGGTATAATAAAGCAAGCAAGTCGACCCTGCCGATATTTAGTATACTCTGTACTAGTTACTTAATGTAAAGGCGAACAGCATAGAGCATCAATTTAATACAAAATTCATTTTAACGAGTCGCAAAAGCGAGCGTTGCACGCGGCATTTCAGTGAAAAACGCATATGCGTATGTACATATATCTCCGATTTCGACTATATTTTGTCAGCTGGTGCACATAGCCAAACTATATTATTATGTGTAAATGCATATGATTTCTTTAAAACTGCTCTAGTAATTCGTTTTTCCTAAATTTTGGGTGGCGGAAGTAAACCCTTTTATCCTATGGCGGAAGAAAACTCTGAAGTATCCGAAAGTAAAGGATTTCTGTGACTCCTTGCCCAAGTGTTGTCGAAGATCCTGTGACCCAGGGTTACATCTTGTGATGCCGTTTAACTTCGCGGATTTTTGTTTGTCGTGATATGTCGGCTCACATTTCTCTTAAAGAAATGTAATGATTCTCGTAGTGTGAAAACACAAATCTTTTATGTGCCGAAATACTTTACACTTCACTTAACAATATTCTACTTATGTACATAAAATAATTATTTCTCAAATATAATTTATTTTAATTTCACGATACATTTTTTTTTAGATTTTTTGAGTTGATTACAGTTAAAGGTTTTTACATATGCACAAGGGTATATACCTTCCCATATAAATTATAGCCACTAAAAACTCAAAAACTGCATGGCGATGCAAATTTTATCATAGTTGAAAGAACTTTCGAAAATTATTTTTGTTGTTTGGTCCAAGAAAAAAAATTCCGTTAGATAGAACGAAAGATGAACGAATCCATTTATGTAAAGAAGATAAACGTAGACAAAAGTCTGTCCTCTTGTTGGGCTTCAATTTTGTTTTGGAGTGGGTGTGCTGTGTGCGTTTCACACTCAGACGAATACTGTTTCCAAATACGAAATAAAAATTAGAAAAAGAAAAACATTTGCAAAAGACAATTGCCATGTTTTACCGGGAAACACATCTGTTTCTCACAAATTTTCATTCAGACGATTGTTCTGTATCACAAGGGAAAATAAAAGGGAAGAGTTTCAATTCCGTCAAGAGAAAAGTTCAATCAGAAATTAAGAAAACAGGCGCCACTGAAAAATGTCGCCACCAAGGAAAGAACGCAAAAAAACTTGGCTGTGTTCCCATCCCCCATACATAGGCTGAATGCAAAAGAAAATGCTATTAAACAATAGAATATGACGAGGATGAGGTGCAACCGGAACATTTCATTGCGTGTCGAAGACATATTTGAAGGCTTGCCAACACTTCAGACATCCGTTAAGATGGTTTTGCCATCTTCAGTTTACCACTGAAAAACACCAGTCGACGTAAATATTAAATTATATTTAAAGATTCAATGCATGCTTTTGTCTTTAAAAATTTTGCAATTCTTGGTAATAAGCTAAAAAGTAAAGTTGTTTTTTTAAATATCTGCAAATAAAACTAGAAGGACGGGCTAACTTCGGTAATGCATTCGCCCATTATCAGCCAATGTCGATATAGCCAATGTCGATATAGCAATGTAGACCTTAAATTAGAAGCAACGTGGTTGAATCTTGGTAGTGAGGCTTTTTAAATACGTACGTACATACATACTTACTATTAAATGTAATCAATATGGGAAAAATAAGTATAGAATCAAAATTTGCAGTTCATTTTGTCCAATTAATCTTATTTGTACAAAAAAGTTCGACCCTAATCAGATATTATTATTAAGGGTATAAATCAATAAATTATTTTGTCAATATAATAAATTTACTTCTGCACAAAAAGTTCAAAAAAATCTGCCTTGCAAACCTTGCTTAAAATATATATGTACAAACATTCTTTTTTCTTGCGTTTAAATTGAATTTGTACCCGTACACAGTACACCAAGTTTGAACCAGATCGGATAATTATTATGGTTAAAAATCAATAAGGAAACTTTTAATAAAATGGCTACAATGTACGTAGTTATGGCCTTACATTTCCCTACGTGAAAGGAGAGTGTGAATCATACCCCAGCGCGCAGTCATAGTACGTACATTTGTAGATGATTAACTCATATTATGTCTCTTATATGTAAGTATTTTGCTTTGTTGTATCTTATTCTGTATGTTAGCATGCAATTACAGATGCCAAAATACATATAACAATTTTGAATTCCAATTTTAAATATATTTGGCTTGTAACACAGAAACGGTACAGTTACATTGATGTAAAATAAAAAATTGAGTGGGTGTTCGGTGGAGTTCTTCTCGTTTTTTGCAAACCCTTTATCTATCCACTCAACGTCTTCATCTTCCACAGCATTTCAGCGACGTCTGTAACTTCGTCAAAAGCAAATGATAAAACTCCGGCCTTCAATCTCAGTCTATATCCATTTATTTCCTTCTACCACCCACCCGCATGTTTATCAGACCGGATAACAAAGGTCCTTTAACGGATTGACAACTGGAGGCTAGCGTTAGAGTAAACTTGTAATTTCTCATTCTTATATCTTAAGGCAGCTACCATCAGCCACTTGTTATACCCTGTAGCGATAGGGTAAAAGGGTGTATTAAAGACTCAAAATGTATTTTACAGTTGAAGTAAACATTTCGGACCCTACGATGTACATATGTACATATGTATATTCTTGATCAGCATCACTAGCCGAGTCGTTTGAGACATGTCCGTCTGTTTGTCTGTCTTTGTGAATGAACACCGAGATTTTGGAGAGTATAAGAACTAGAGCTTTTGATTTTTAGGTCGTTTTAGTATGCAAGCAGATCAAGGTTGTTTAAAATTTTAAAAAAGAAACCAGTAACTATATTAAATATACCGTACTCTTACTTGGCACATCTAATTATATAGACAACCTGCACTAGCTGACCAAATTTTGTCCAAATCGGACAATAAATATCGGAGGTATACCCATATGCGTTTTGTGCTGAAACGCCAAGGGCGTTATTGGCTTGCAAGAGTGACCAAGATAGCGTGCTTTCTTTATTGCCCCATGTTAATGTTATTTTATATAATTAAATGGCACAGGGTACACCCAATGTCGGCAGGGACGACCTACTTGCTTCATAATTTCATACACATGTATTTTCGATTTTGGTAATCTTTCTATGTTGTTTATGATTAGGGACTGCGTTGAAGTGCTTACTTTTTTTCGCATGTTTTAGCTCATATTTTTTGAAGAAAATAATATAAAACTAAAAATTTTTTACGTTATGGCACATGATTCTAGGGTAGTATTATGTCTCTGTGTGTTTATGCTGACGTCCTTTGTGTTGGAAAAGGCCCTTCATTAGAAATATTTTCATATTGTCATCTTTTTCGTCATCAACTCAATCTCAAGTCAAACCGAACGGCTGTTGCCTTTGCCAGCCAGGCTGCCTGTCGGTTCACATCTCGTCAGGACGTCTGGACCTTTCCGCAGCCTCGCCTCTGCCCTCTTTTTCATGTGTGGGGAACTTGTCCAATATTGTCCCTTTTCCTTATGATTTTCATTTGTCCATCTTCTGCTTCTATTTCGTCGTGCGACGTTCTCCTTTACCCTTCGGACCCCACGATGTTCCATCTTCTTGGCCTCTTGGCTTGTGTACTTTCTTTCCTTTTGCCTTCAACTTTTACAAATTTATTTTTTTCTTTTGTTTTGCCTCCCACTTTTCTTGCGTCCCGACGCAGAGAAAGAAGAATTGACTGAATTGAGTTCGTCGCTGGTGAATTTTGCGCTGATAGACTTCGTAAGTCGTTCAAAAGAATCTGTCGAAACATGCAGAGCTGGGATATTAAAAATTTTATAAAATTTTAAATTCTTACTTAAGCTTCGTTGTTTTTAATTGCATAAAATAAATATCTTCGCTGTACTTGCTTGAGTGTCTGAGTTTATTGAACACGCCCGAAATTTTGTTCAGTGTTGGGCATTAACTGTACCGTTACTTTTATATTACGTGTCAGTGTCAACAGCATCATCTTGACATGATGAGAAGAACTGGCGAAAGAAAAAGCGAGAGTTTCATTCAATCTTTCAGTCATTCCATCAGAAAGAAATTGACCAGGCAAGCAAAAGCCATCGTTCCATCCACTATCCTACAATACCCACAAACAAGAACCCCAACTCCAACTGTCTGATGATAAACCCGAGGAAGACAACGACGATGGCGAGGACGTCTACAACAACATAACTAAATACACTTCAAAAGAATAAGTTGACAGCTGACGATGACTTGTCAGAGACAGGTTTCTATCCTTTCATACACATACATAATGTGTCCTGTCCCTTTGCTTCTCTGCCTCCCAGGGTGTCCATGATACACACACAGAAGCAAGGAGAAAGCCAGGAACAACGCATGTCCAAACGCTGACGGACATCGGACTATGAACTTTCCTTTTTTCCCTCCCCTTTATGTTGGACAACGCGTTGTGTTACCTTAGGGATAATGATTTTTCAGTCAAGTGAAAATAATTTTTAAAGTAAACGGACATTTTCAACTCTTTGTCGTTGTTGTTGTCGTTGACTCCCTTTTTACTTCATTCCACTCTATGAACCAACACTTGCATAAATTTTCAACAGGACGCGACTGGCGCCGCCTTTGCCTTCGTATTTACTAGAAACAGAAAAAAAGGAAGATATTATGGGTCCCATAAAATGTATTGTGTTGCTTGTCCTCGGAGGGCTAGAAGAGTGTTAGGGACAAGTCGACCAAATAATTGCAGCTCTCACAAAAGAATTGGAAGGTATAAAGTGCTTTTAGCTGGACAAGTGTTTGTTTGTGTGAGATTAGAGGAGGAATACAAGAGGAATCTTGGCTTACAAATTTTAAAGTCACATTTTACATAGATAATTAAGACTATTGAAGAGTGTAAATAAATTTTGTTTTATTTCTTCATTGTGGGACCGAATCATTAGCTTATGAATTATACATATGATTACATTTGATTCCTGCCGAAAGGATGTAAACGTTTTTTAATCATTTCACTCAAAGTCGTCCTCAGTTTTAATTTAATATACCAATTGAAATCCCGATTGCAGCTCAAGTTCATCGCCAGAGGGCGTTGTGAGGTGAGGGTAAAAGAAGCGAACGTCAATCTGTCCAACTCATTCACTCATTTGCCCAGACAGGATGTCAGTCCGTCACTCACTCACTCAGTCTATTCCATTCCACGCTCCAATCGAGAACCTAAGGTCGGTTCAGTTTTAGTTTCAGTTTTGGACGAGTCGCTGTCAATTTAAAATAGAAAATTTATAGAGCAGACAAAATGATGGACAGCCATCGGTAGTTACTCCAAGCACAATGTCTATGCATGTGTAGATTGTCGTGACTGAGTTGGAGGTGGTATTGGGTGGTCTGCAAGGCTAGCCCAAAACGACTGACTGGCAAATTGATGGACAGATTGATGGGCAGATGAGATTAAATAACTTGCAAAATTACATGTATATAATATTGTATTTGTGTATGTATGCATGAACTCGTACTCAAAGCCCTCTCCATTGCGTCTTTTAGTGATAGATTCACAAGCAGGCAAAGAGAGAACCGATGAGGGAGTAACTTAGAAAGCGTCGGAGAAGAGAAGCGACTGTTCAAAAGAAAATGGAGAAAGAGAGATCTCTGTGTAAATGCAATGCAAAAGTTTTTGCGCTGACGATTTGTCAGGACGAACTTAGTTTTTGACTTGTGCCTTTGTTCACTTGTTTCGTCAATCAAAATTACGTGACGTTTCGCATTCTGCGTCATTCAATGCCCGTCATAAATGCGACAGTATGAATGACGGAAAGAATTTCAGGAATAAGTAAATGAAAGCGTACGTGCCTGTGACCACAAATTTTCGATGCTGTTTAACTGAATAAAGTTCTGAATTAAATAAATTTTTACCCTGAAAAAAATTCAGCAAAAATAGTATGCAGAGTGTTAAACTATTCGATTTGTACACATGTTACTCAATTTGATTGCTTTGAACTCCCACTCAAGAGAAACTCTTAGCGGAAGAGCCGAATACGACAACTCCGAATACAAATTCATTTTACTGGCCTCTTGCCCGATGATATATTATTGACATTGCAAAAATGAAACCTCAAACTTGCCGAAGAGTTTTTGAGGTGGTGGCCACAAACAAATAAAGCAATAAATTTCGCTGACAAAAAACAAGTGAGCCAGAAATAAATGAGCAACAGAAAGTCCCGATAAGTACGCGGGAATTTAGACTAAGTGCCATGTATCCCAACATGAATATGGAGAAGACGACGAGGGAGATGGAGAATTGCTTGGCGCTGGTCTTGGATACGAGCATTGCTTGCTCGGGCCAGGCCGTGTGTGTTTATATATCACTCATATGTATGTCATATGACAAACAACTGACAAGTGACAAGATTCAGCATCATCGTTGGTCCACTCCGATACTGCGCTACTGGCACAGTGGAACTCTGGCAATATAATATAGAATTCTTCTAAAGGATTACTAATATCGTTACTAAACACATTTCTAATATCGTTACACAACTGTGTTTCACTCTTGAAGAGGATGTACTTAAGTTGGTGAATATATAACTGAAAGAGAAAATATTGTACAGTATCAGATTAGCAAAAAACTAAGATATAAATTATTAAAAAATTCTATTTATTTTCAGTGTAGTCCCAAGTTTCTTAATAGATATATTTCAGTGTCTAATTTGGATGGTATACAGAAATTCTAATCTTTTCTAAATCGACTTAAGTTCATTCCAATGCTAAGTATCGTTTGTAATATTCCATATCCATACTCATACTTCATACATATGGTGCCCAACCGGGTAAAGGTATATTTTGGGATTTGTTTGACAGACTCCATGAAAATATTTTTCAGATCCGTTCATTAAAGTAAGTGAGAGCACTTAGTTGTCATTATATCTTAGCAAAAAAAATTTACTTTAATTTTGATCAAAAGTTTTTTATAAATCTTGATCAGGACAATTATCTTATATTAATATAACATAATTAAGCTAAGTCCATCTGTTCGACGGTCTGTGATATCTGAAATTTTCCACACAGACTTCTTTTTATAGCTCTCATAGAAACGATCAGGAATAATGTTCAAAATCAGCGATTGTTTTCTTTTCAAGCGAATATTTTGAAATTTGCCGTTTTTTAGTTTTATGTACTTTTTAATGTCCTTTTAGTCTTTCAAGCTCGTGGCACCAAACGTAATTTTTAATAGACCTAATTTCAGTGTGCACTATTTGTTAGTATTTTACTGGTTTTAATTGTTCCCAATGAGTCTGATAAATTATGTGTGTATATCTGTTGAAACGAGTTTGAAACGAAATGAAATTGTGCTGATTGTGCTGATTTTTCTGGTGTTAGCAAAATAAGATTGATACCTATCAGAAAGTATTAAAATACAACATGACTTCAAATAAAAAATATTGTGAAAAAGTCTGTTTTTGCTGAATTGACTCTTTATTCACGACTCTTTATTGACTGTACATACATACATACATACACCCAATGAGCTTATTCAATGGCAAAGAGTTGAAAATTTGCTGAGAATTAATTGAAGATACTGATTAAGAAGAATATTAAATATCGTTTGAAATTTGGTATATAATATACTTTTTTTTTTTGCTTATTTCTTAGTTTCAACTGATACGGGTGCAAAATACTGTTTTACCATAATATTATTTATTTGAATATTTTGTTTTGCTCCACTGTGAATGCTAACGTGTTGTGCTCGAATGCTTTCCCCTGTCTTATTTTGTTCTGGCAGCGAATTATGATGATTATGATGATGTACGCGTGGTTGTCCGAAATGCTCGGTTGCCTCTTCCCAATTTGCTCCCTGCCTACCTACAAAGACCCAACAACCCACCGCACCACACCCTACCCCACCACACTGCTTGTCAGCATGGGGCAACGGCGACAACATAGAAATATATTCTGTGGAATTTCTTTCGCAGCCAATTTCATGTACCCGCGCAATTGTCTGTGTTTCTCTGCATCCACTAAATCCGTCTGCCATCTTCACGTTGTTGTCAACGTCTTCGGCGTCATCGTCCACCGGGGGCATGTAAATCACTTTATATGCGAGCTAGCTGAGTGTCAAAAATTAAGAAGCCCAATTAGATGTTGCCACCTGTCAGCAGTTCGTCATTTCCATCCAAGAATATGACATTCATTCATACGCCAGAATGACGAAGAAATCGAAACGCATCAGCGGACGAGTTGTAGGCAGGAAATTTGTGTCAGTGTACATATGTGTGTGTATATGTATGTATGTATGTATGTATGTATGTATGTATGTATGTATGTATGTATGTATGTATGTATGTATGTTCGTATGTATAATAGTGTGCGTATATAAAATTTGGGGTCGTCGTTGAACTAAATTTTGCGGCTACATACTTATGTACATCTGTATGTATGTTTTGTCGTAAATTCGGTGACATCCAGCTCCATTTTTGGTAATTATTTACTTAGACTCCTCGCTCTCAATGCAGCCTTAAGGATAATGAATCTGGTATCAAACGAAAGGAAATGGAGCAAGCAAGTCGTCCTTTTCAACGTTGATTATATCCTGTACCAAGTAGAGATATTTAATGTAGGCAAAAACTCTCAAAATCGCCAGAAATTTAATGTAAAACTCGCCTAACATGCAGCAACAGCGAGCGCATGCTGTCTCGCTCACTCCTGCCTGCCAATGTCGCCTTTGCCGTTACAGTACAAAACATATATGGGTATACCTCCGATTTTCGATGCCTTCCATATGGCTCTAGTTATAAATTTTTTTCTTAATTAATGCGGCAAAAGTGGGCGTGGCTAAAATTTGAAACAAACTTGATCTGCCTACACACTAGACGAATCTACAAACCAAATTTGGTTTCTCCAGCTCTTGTAGTCTCTAAGATCTCGATGTTCATCCGGACAGACAGACAAATGGACAGAAAGACGGGCATGTCTCAAACGACTCGGCTAGTGATACTGGTCAAGAATATATATACTTTATAGGGTCGGAAATGCTTCCTTCTGCCTGTTACATACATTTTGGCGACTTTTATATACTCTTACCCTATGGGTACAGGGTATAAAAATTCACAAAGCAACACCTCGGGTGCGCCTTGACGTTTTATTGTTTAGTTTTTGCACAATTACCAAAACAAATATGATTTTTTAATCGAAAAAATTTGATAAAAAGCTAAATGTAGCCATTTCTAGCAAAAATAGTGCTACTAAATTCATAATAAGAGTTTTCGATTTGTAAATAAAGCGCTGCCAGAAACTATTTTTTTACCGTCAATAAATTAAAACTAGAAAGATGGGCTAACTTCGGCCGTGCCGAAGTTCGTATACCCTTGCAAACTGTTATTTAACAATTATATATTTACAAATATATTAGAAAGCATATAAAAGAGGTCAAATCTTCGTTAAATGTTCGTGGCTTAAGAAAACAATGTAATTCGACAAAAACAATTTTTTTATCTGATTGGTCCTATGGGAGCTATAGCATATAGTCAACCGATTTGGCTGAAACTTAGCACAGCCATTTTTATATATACTTAACTTTCAAATACCAAATTTCGTAACAATCGTTTTAAAAACACCCAAGTTATTGCTCTATAACAATATTTTGATTAATCGTTCCTATTGGAGCTATAAGATACAGTCAACCGATTCTGAAAATGAAACTTGGTGGATATGCTAGAAAGTATATCAAACTCATAAACAACAAATTTTGTAATATTTGATTGAAAAACAACAAAGTTATGGAGGTCTAACTCTATTCTCGACCGATCGTTCCTATGGGAGCTATATGATATAGTCATCCGATCGGGATGATTCCGAAATATACAAAGCCTGCAGCAAAAAGAAGCCTAAGTTTCAGCTCGGTGGCTTTAAGGGTTTCGGAGGAGAAGCTGTTAATCCAGACAGACAGACGGACATGGCTATATCAACTCAGCTTGTCGTGTTGATCAATATTATATATACTTTATATAGTCGGAGATGCTTCCTTCTATGCGTTGCAAACTTCTGACCAAAATTAATATACCCTTTTTGCAAGGGTAGATGTTTGTAATGCATAGAAATATACGTTTCCGACCCCATAAAGTATATATATTCTTGATCAGCATCAACAGCCGAGTCGATTGATTCATGTCCGTCTGTCCGTTTGTCTGTTTGTTCGCAGCTTTTTGAACTTAAATTTTAAGCTACGTAGTTGAAACTTGGTGGTTAGCTTTCTTAAAGGTGTAGGTAGACAAAGTATGAAAATCGGTCCGATCGGATTACTATATGATATATCCAATATCGGAATAATAAAGTTCAAATTAAAATTTTTTTTTTCTTTTTGAATATAAATCCACTTTGCACCAAAACACTACCCACCAAGTTTGACTCAAATCGGATAATTATTACGGCTACAAATCAATAAACAAATCATCCATATAAGCAATTTACTCCAGCAACAAAATATTTCAAAGAAATCTGCCATCGGCACCAAATAAGAAATATATAAAACTATTTTTTATACCCTTGCAAGGGTATATTAATTTTGGTCAAAAGTTTGCAACGCATAGAAGGAAGCGTTTCCGACTATATAAAGTATATATATTCTTGATCAGCACGACGAGCTGAGTTGATATAGCCATGTCCGTCTGTCCGTCTGTCCGTCGGTCCGTCTGTCCGTCTGTCCGTCTGTCTGGATCAACAGCTTCTCCTCCGAGACCCTTAAAGCTACAGAGCTGAAATTTTGCACCCAGGCTTCTTTTTGCTGCAGGCATTGTATATCTCGGAATCATCCCGATCGGATGACTATATCATATAGCTCCCATAGGAACGATCGGTCAAGAATAGAATTACACTTCAATAACTTTGTTGTTTTTCAATCAATTGTTACGAAATTTGGTGTTCATAAGTTTAATACACCTTCAAACAAATCCACCAAGTTTTATTAGAATCGGTTGACTATATCATATAGCTCCCATAGGAACGATCGGTCAAGAATATAGTCTCAGAGCAATAACTTGGGTGTTTTGAAAGTGATTGTCACGAAACTTGGTTTTTGGAAGTTTAGTATATATAGAAATGTCTATGCTAAGTTTCAGCAAAATCGGTCATCTATATGCTATAGCTCCCATAGGAACAATCGGACCAAAAAAATTTTTTTTGTCGAATTACTTTTTTTCTCAAGCTACGAACATTTAATGTAGGTTTGACTTGTTTCATATGCTTTCTAATGATTTTGTCACATTATAAATGTGTAATTCTTAAATAACAGTTTGCAAGGGTATACGAACTTCGGCACGGCCGAAGTTAGCCCATCCTTCTAGTTTTTTTTTGTTGTTGCATTTAAATTCAATTTTTACCCATACACCCTACACCAAGTTTTAACAAGATCGGATAATTATTAAGGTTACAAATCAATAATCAATTTGATAGAAATTAAATGTATTTTAATGCTCACGCACACACATCCATATGCAAAAATTCAACCACCACGCGGTGAAATATTTTAGTTGTGTTCTTACACAGAACGAAATTGAAAGAGCGAGATGCAATGGGTTTGCTATATATGTCGAATTAGCTTACGTTAGCAAAATAATGACGGTGGCGTAGTATGTAGAGATCGGTGGCACGATGGCCTCGGTGTTTGATGGTTCAATGCTAGGTGAAGAAGTGAAAATTTTTAGGCGTGTTTTTTCTTCGTTTTTGTTATTTTTTTGATTTTGTTAAACATTTATACAAATTATTTTGCTGCAAGGGTATACAAACTTCGGCAGAGCCGAAGTTAGCTTCTTTGATATTTTTAGTAATAGATTTGCTAATAAAATATATGTAGTAACTTTCCCAAATTCAATATGAAGTTAAATAATTCAATTTGAATCAGGGGTATGCTGATGTTCTTATTATTTTGGCCATAAGTGTATGTATGTGATCACATGAGAAGTTGAGATAAAAGACATACGTAGCAAAAGGATAAAAAGACATTACACATGTAACTCCAAGCTTCTCTTTTCTTTTACTCTGTAGAATAGTGATCGTACATTTATTATTTTTAGTTACAATTAAAATTAAAAAAAAGTGATGCGACATATTCGTAAATCCACATACATACATTTACTCGTTATTTGTTATAAAAAAATCAGTAGGACTTAAACAAACAATTTCACATCTATTTCAACATGCCAGGGTAAACTAATTTTTAACAAATGTAAATTATTAAGATTAAGTTGCACCTGTACGGTATACTTGGAGAATTCCTTGCAAATATCACATTTTGCTTAAAAATTAATCAGTTAAGACTTTTATATGTAAAAAAAAAAACTAATATGGACAAAATTAATCAGATGCCTGAGTCACATGTCATAAGAAAAAGACATTAAGGAATGCAGTCAAATAAAAGAAGTGAGACGATGTGACGCGAAATACATTCTCAGTGATGATGTAAACCAGAAGCCCTAAACACCAATGCTGTTGGCTTTGCATCCGACGCCGCAAAGACGACAAGGATGATTCCCATTACGGTCGGGAAAGGGACACGGCACATGGCTCGTGATAATATGGGTGTGGAGGCTGAAACTGATGAGGTTAACAGCGCATTCAGATGATGAGCTGTATTATTTTGCGCTGCTCTTGAGAAGAGCGCTGCGTGTCATAAATGTCGCATGCGACTTTACTGATAGTTGATAGTTGTGATTATATTCCTTCCCAAGTTTGTGCAATACATACATACGTCCCGCATGACGGCCCGTAAACAAACACAAGAAAATTTGCATAAGCACGAAAATGTCATCAAGAATGCATCATTAGCGTCTGGGAATTGGCCAAACAAGTCTATTTGTCGCCTTCCGAAGACACGAATCACGTTGCGATATGTAAAAGAGTTTCACCCACAGCAGTCTTCACTTCAATATAGGCCTCACAACGTTGGTGGCTGCACGTTTAAGTTGGTGGCAGGCAACACTTGTTGCCAGCATGTGGGTTTGATCTCTGGATTGTACATAAGACTTTAAGCAATTCAAATGCAAATTGCATTATGAGGACTTCTCGAAAAAAACTGCCAAAAGTTAAGACTGGTTCGTAGAACGAGCTTCCGAACGGAACTGAAACAACACCACAAGAGTCAAATCAACTGGTTTACGTAATAAACTTTGACAACAAGTTTGCAAAACAACGGATTACTATTTCGCATTTTTTCAGTTGTTGAGTTCTTATCATTTGTGTAAGAAATAATTTGCATTATGAAATGCAATAATGTAGGGATGAATTGTTGCATTTGTCCATTTTTTTTTTTTTACATTAAATTAACCTGAGCGAACACAGACATTTGCTAATGAGAACCATAATCAAGCCGTTAATAACCTCATTTGTAAGTGTGTCGCGTCATTAGGTTTTCATTTAGCAAATCCCTGATACCGTTGTCCATGTGCGAGCAAACCACGCAGCGATCCATCGTTGAGTCTCCACCTTCACTATTTTCAACACGATGCAACTGCGACCCGTTGGACGACACTCATGGCTCAGGCCATAACTTGCGTGAAACATGTTAATAATTCACAATTTGGTATTCATAAATAAAATGTCATCCTGGCTACTCCAAGACACGGACACCACAGTCTCCCAATCTTTCGGAGACTCTGGGTAATAAGCGAATGTTGATTGAGGTTATATATCATGGCAAATGGTTGCCGTTGGTTGGGAAAGTCCCGGTCAGAGACGACGTCGAGTCAAAGTCCCGCCACAAACACAGTCTTATGTTAAACTCAAGTCTCCTGTTGGTTTGACGTTTGACACGGCAACAGTCATGGCAGCGGCATCAGTACTCCATCTGTGGGGGCTAAGTCCACCAATTGCAAGCAGCGCTATTGCGCCTGGGTCTTTTATCGGCTCCCGACCAGACTAGACAACCCTGGCATTCTCTCTTTCAATAGCCTTATTTTCAAGCCACAGTTTGATTAAAGTCTATGCATTTATCGTCATTTATGGCAATTGTTAAAAAATTTTACTTCCGAAAACGAAGCAAAATATTCAGTAGCTTTAACTGCACACATGCAGCAACTTTTTGTTAGGACATCTTGATGTAAGGAAATGAATGGAGGATTCAAATTTTGTACCTTTATGAGATGGAACTCAGACAATCAATTGTGTCATTTTTGGTAGTTATACATATACATACATAGAAATGTATGTATATACACACATATGTACATACATATGCAAGTTTATCTGTGTAATATTTCTGTTTATTTAGAGCCAATGCACTTGAAATGCAATGCCAGTCGGACACCATCAGTTTTTAATCACATCGTAAATTGCCATTCCATCCTGTCACTCTTCGCCCTAAAACGCACTTCGTGCCAACTGTCTCAGTTTTCCCAAATTTACTTCTCACTTGTTGCTGCTCAAAATCACTTTGCAACTTTTGCATCCACTCATGCTGATAGCTTGCCCCCCAAAGTGGTGTCAACAGCTCGCCTGACTGATGAGTTACTCATCCGGAAATGTTTTTATACTTGAGTCGCGAGTCGAAAGTCCAGACCCAAAGACGCAATAAAGCGCCTTTGTCACGAGTTGACAAATTGGACTGTGAAATTTCGCAAAAGATTCTCATCTTGGATGAACTAAGCAGTAGTGGCAGCTAGGCACTATCTCATCATTTAGACACATTATAGAATTATTTTGGTATCTGGCTAAAACTTTATGGATTATGAAAGGTAGTAATATTGGGAGACTAAGATGCTAACTTTGGTCTTGCCGAAGTTCTTATACCTTTGCAAACTGCCTTTTAGTTGTTAGAACTAGTAATATAGCATAAAGTCATAGAAAAAGTTGAGAAAAGTTTTTGAAAGAGTATAAAAACTGCATCAACGTGGTCAAGTGTTTGTAGAATTCACAATGTACTGTAATCATAAAAGAAATAAATTCTATATTAAAAGAATCATTTTAATAATATTGCAGAAAAAGTACAACAAATCAGGTGACGAATGTAAGCAGTCGTGTGCTGAACATAAGTTAAAGGTGCCGAGTAAAAATTGTGATTTGGTCACCACCTTCGCCTACGTTTCCATCCTGTGGCAAATATCGTCAATTTATCTTTCTCATATTTTTGCCGAAGTTAAACACGAAAAGTAGACAGACTGAAAACAAATCATGCGACTGACTGCATAAATCACACAACACATTTGACACTTTTGGGATGCCACCGTAGCCACTATGCATACCCCTGCCATCCGCTCTGTTAACCCACACACATGCCATCCTCAACGTCGATGTCGGGCCATGCATCCAATGTGCTGAATAAAGTTTTTCAGTTAAACAAACGCAGCCAACGCCATATTGATGAGTATTGAAATGGACCAAGCAGAAGGCGGAGACGGGTTCGGGATGGTTGTGTTGGCCGGGGTCAACGCTGATTGTGAGTGAAATCGCCACCTTAGATTCTGTCCCCTGTAGAGGGTAGCGCTTGAGCATTGCAAAGTTTGATGACAAAATCTTTATACATACTGAAAAAAATATGTACTTATAGCTATAAAAACTTTTGTGAATAAGAATGGAAAACTGCTGACAAAGGGAATGAAACAAATTTTTATAAAAGTCCTAGTACTGTCATGTCGTAACTTATTGCTAGAGTACTTCCAATTCGACCTCGCTTTTTTAATACAAATTCATTAATTCTTTGTTTCCATTTTCTCCTAAATTTTTTGCTTAATGAGCGCAAAGAGTTAGTGGATTGGTTGGGGAAAGTCGAATGCGATGCGGCAGCAAATGAGCCACCCATCGAGTAAAGACTTCCCGACCAAGTGGGGCCAGCTGGGAACTGGGAACCTTCCCCACTCCCTGACAAGAAGTTGATTACACTGATGGTGTTGCCGTGTAGCTGTCAGCAACGCTGCTGATGATGACGATGATGAGAGCACGAGGTTGCCGCAGTTGCCTTCTAGATGCTGATGCTGGACGGGATGCTGATGTTGCTGCCGTATCTGTTTGTTGTCAAAGTCTGGCCCTGGCCAGAGGTTGAGTTGGAGTTGCAGTTGCTCACACGATTTGGTCTCGCTCCTGGCCCAGTCGCGGTGTGTAATAAATCTGTCAGTAGGTGATTTTTATGGCCCCGCTCGACACTCTGCTCCCTTCCGTTGCTTACAGCAGTTTATAATCAAATAATAAATGCGCTTTAAGCTGAGCCATTTGCTGTGTCCACCTTGAGACAGTCTCTCGCAACTCGGGTCTCTGCACTGAGCTGCCATTGCGTTGGCGTTGGTGTTGGATTTTTTCAATGGACACATTTAGGAACACATAAACAGTCAGATTAAGTTAAATACCAACAAGTAGAAAACGAGATATTTTCAAAGTCGACCTATTGAAACATTCTACAGAAACAAAGAAACAAAATTTGTTTTATATTTGAATTATTTGAATCACAGTCTTACAAAATTTTAATTCTTTCATTTAATTTGTGCACTAAATGACAACTGAAATGAATCATCATCCTTGCCATCAGCAGTGGTTATATAATTAAAGCATAGTAATAACGGAAACGACTCTTCGGTGCATCTATATTCATATATTGATAAAGATGTGATAGTAGAAAGTTGCGCAAAACAATAAAAATAAATTCTAATGAAGATGGCCGAGCAGCATGGCGTACAAACCCTGCTGAGGCGCCATTTGTGCTAGCAATTTTCTCATCTTACATAAGCAGGACCAGATGCGGGCCGGAGGAACAAGGCGCCTAGAGAGTGAGAGACGGCAAAGATGACGATGACTTCTGCTGCTGCACTTCCGTAACTTTGCCGAGTAAAAGCGAGAAAAACAATCGAATAAACTGTCGGAACATCAAAATTCAAACGTCAAAAGGAGGCAAGGACTCGAACCCGAGTCCAAAGCCAGCCCGAACTCAACTCAAGCAAAACTCAAACCACTGACAGCTATCCAGTCAAGCGTCAAAGTTCCTAATGCACACAACAAATTTCTTACATAAGAGAAGGAGGAAGAGCGAGGAAGGGTAAAGGCAAGGCGAAGCGAAGCAGCCAGCCGTTGACGAGTATAAGACCCGGGCACAAGGAAGATGCAGAAACGTCGTGGACAAAATGACGATGTCACGAAAATTGCAGAAAATAAAATTCCTAGTTCCGGCCACGGTGACGACCCCGACCCTCCGACCACATAGAAAATAGTACTGCCTGTCCTAGACTGGACTTGCTTCGATTTTGCGTCTAAGGACAAGACTGAGCGAAATACACTGTAAAAATATATAAAATCAGAAAGGAAAAAAGAGGAAAGGAGCGGAAAGTAAGAAAACTTTTCAAAAATTATTGAAATGTCACGTAGCAACTTCTCAAATTGCAAAAATCCTGACGCTGTCGTTCAATGCGCTGTGCGGATTGATAGAGCAAGTATAGTACGAAAAAAAGGAAGGGTGCTTGGATGTGTGTGGGGGAAAGGGCGGGGTTGCACTTGTCGCCTGCAGTTGGCGGAAACCGAAGAGTTTTTCCATCACTGCTCGGCCGCTGACACTAAGACGCCAACGCTCAAGCCAGTCCTAGCACCCAAGTCAAGTAAATCCAATACAGAACCCAAGCAGAAGGAGGAATCTTTTATGTCCTGCTCTTCCCCACCAAACGCCAACCGCAATTCAACGTGCGAGCGACAGTTTGACCCAGGACATTTTTTGGGTGGTAGAACATCATGTGGCGAAAATAAACAGGGACGAAATGGTCCAACATGCTGTTAAAAATATAGGAGCCCTTACCAATCTACTCTTGTTGCAGTCTGTCCCTGGTTCCTGGTTTTGGCCAGTACTACAACAGAGAACCGAAGCAACAACAATGTGGGTGATGGGAGAAAAGGGTGGAGTGGGCGAGCGTCTTCGACGTCCTCGTCAATCGTCAAATGTCGCCATGGCGCTGTCAAATACAGGAAAATACTGGAAGAAAGAGAAAGATAGAGTGAGACAAAAATAGTTAAAACGAAAGAGAATAGCAGGGAAACTACCATGGAAGCAATGCTATGTTTTTGCAAGCATTAGGCAACTAACCTTCACCCTGTACCCCGATGATCGCCCAAACCCAAGCATCTCCAGAAATCTGCGAGCAGCGCAGAAAGTTTTCATGACTTTTCTTTTATTGCACATTTCAACAAAACGATTGATGGCTTTCATGACAGAAAGGGACGAAGCAGGGGGTCAAGGGAATGAGGGTTATTCGTAAGTTTTGCCTTGCTTTAGGGTTATACGTTACAGACGCTAGAACGATGCTGTAATATGATGGCTCAAGGATTAGTCTGTCTTGGCGGGTATTATTTTTTGTTTTTTTTTTTTTTGCTTATATTGATTCGAAATTTTGTTTCTGTTAAAGATTATAAGGACACTCCACCCAGACAAAGTATCTGCAGTTGGATTCAGGAATGGGAACTTGCTATCCTTGATGTGCTTGGTTTTGCAAATGATCAGCCTCATACGAAAAGTATTTTATATTATAATATATATATATATGTATAAATATATATACATTTTAATTTTCGTTTATTTCCTGGGTATTTGCACGTCGTTATCGTTTCTTTCCAGCTTTCCTTATGCTTCTGGTCAGCGTGAAAAAAACTTCAGTTTTGCTCCGTTTTCTCCTTCTGTAGCTCAGATGTGGCACGTCGCCCGATGACAAGTAGGAAGGGTTTTTGACTGATGCGCTATTTGTTGTATATTCGAGTAGGGTTGCTTGAAAAGTTTCACATGGCAATGTTGAGGTTTGAACTGTGCCACTTAAATGAAAGTCAGCAATGCATTTCTTTTTAACACAAACTGCATATAGTGGAATTGAGTACATTTTATTAGATATCTATAAATTGATTGATGAAAACTTCAAGTGATTTAGAATACAGAGCCAAGCAAACCGTTAAGGAGCTTTCATTGGCTGATTCGAGAGATACTAGCAAAAATGGAAATGGGAAAAATTAATGGGAATTGATATTTTTTTAACTACAATGACGAAAACGACTGAATCTTTAATTAATATTGCTCATATACATAATCTTATATTCTAAAAAGCCTTTATAAATGGAATATGTGAAGTACTGGAAGTTACGATGTCAGAACTTGACTTAAAAAAATTTGCTTAGAAATTGCTATTGAAACATGCAAAATCCTCTTGCGGACAAAAAATAAGAAACCAAAGACATTTAAAGAGTTTCTGTCGCCAAAATGCAATAAAGACCCGACTTCGTTCATTGTCATAGCTTCGGGACACCCACCCACTGTACGACAGCCAAACTGACAGACTGATAGACTGACTGACTACAGAAATGACCAGCAGATCTTGGGATGGTAGTGCAAGCTTTGGCATCGAGTTATGCAACCGAGGAACCCAGAGCCGAGGCCAAGCCATACACACAGACAGCCACTCACACACATTCACATGCACACACACATCGGCGTCATCACATTTACACTCACACAGAACGGCTGACGCTTCCTGCCATATATACTTAAGGATTAGAAATTTACTGAAATGCTTTTCTTTCTGCTTATACGAGACTCAGAAGTTGGGACATACTCGTAAAATGCAACGACTGCAAAAGAAAAGTCAATGCGCAGTCGAAGAGAAACTTGTCAGTTGCCGTCAATCAGCGGACACCACGACGATGTTGGACGGCCTTCGGAACCTGCCACCCAAATAAAATAACATTGGGACAGTGGGATTGCCAGTAAATATATATGCATTATACAGAAGTACATATGTATGTACATGTATATACACATATATGTAAATACATATATGTGTACAAATACATATAAACGTATACATTGTATAGATATGTATACGTACGTGTGTGTATGTGGGGGTGCTGGTGAAACGGATAGAGGGCAGTGCAGCTTTTGCTCGTCAGCAACAAAAATTGATGTGCTGCAGATGAAACGCCAAAAAGTTTGCCCTCGGCCAAAACAGGAGGCAGAGTATGGGGAATGGGGCAGATATGAAACCAGAAGCTGAAGCAAAAGCAAAAGATTAAAAAACGGAAAATGTGCATGGCAAAGGAAAGAAAAACATTAAAGACACCAGACAACGAAACGTCCGTCCAACTGCAAAGACGAAACGAGGTCTTTCCCGAAGGATGGCCAAAATATTTTACTGATTGTGTGCAAACTTCGATACAAACTTAGAGAAGCTAAAACCGACTGCCAAGTCAATGTTGAAGATGAGCACGACAAAGACGACAACGTTGACATTTTCTGACAATATTTGGTGATTGCACAAGATGCAAAGTGTCAGCTGATGGTGCAATGAGAAAAGAATCGACAAAAGTAAAAAAAAATTAAGAAGCAGATGGAAGAGGAGATTGGGTACTGCGACTAAAGTATCAATTTTTTATTGATGGGCAGGTGACTAAATGCAACTTTCATGTATAATGTAAAAGGGCATTAGTATGGCATAACTTGCGATGGAGATGGACATTAGTCAGCAAGCTTTGTCCAATCTTATACTCAATCGTATAATACAGTCCACAAAAAGATAAAAAAAATATTGTATATGCCGAAGCTTGTATACCCTTGCAGCAAAATAATTTGTATAAATGTTTAACAAAATCAAAAAAAACAATGAAGCAAGCAAGTCGTCCCTGCCGACATTGTGTATACCCTGTACCAACTAGTTATTATATTAAATGAAGTCAAACATCCTCGAAATAGCAATTAATTTCTAAATAATTTTCTTTAACATGCCGCAACAGAGCACGCATGCTATCTCGCTCACTCTTGCCAGCCAATGTCGCCCTAAGCGCTTCAGTACAAAACGCATCAACGTATATCTCCAATATTTATTGTCCGATTTCGACTAAATTTAGTCAGATTATGCCCTTTGGCCATAATATTAGGTGTGCCAAATAAGAATGTGATTCCTCAAAAACTGCTCTAATAATTAGTTTTTTCTGAATTGCGGGGGCGAAAGTGGGCGTGGCAAAAATTTTAAACTCTCTTGAGCTGCGTAGTCACTAGACAAATGATCGAACAACCTCAAAATCGCAATCAATTCAAAACAAAGTTCCCTTTTACATGCAGCAGCAGCGAGCACATGCTATCTCGCTCTTTCTTATCTGCCAATGCCGCCTTGGCATTTTAGTACAAAACGGATATAGGCATATCTTCGATATCGATTTATATCCTTTTACCCTATGGGTACAGGGTATAAAAAGAACTAATATTTCAAAAATTTGGGGATTAATCTAGCGCTTTGGCGACTGATCTCTACCTACTACCAACCAACCAACCAACCACCAACCCAACTTGTGCCCGTTCCGCTATTTTGGCATACAGATGTGTATATTAAGCGCAGGGCATCTCGCTCTTTTAAGTTCTTAAGAACTTATAACTCTAATAATTATCCGACCTAATTCAAACTTAGTGTATGGCTACATTTTAAATTTAAATGCAACAATGTTTTCTTTTTCGCGGCGATGGGAATCGAACCTGGGTATTTTGTGTTTGTACGGCTGATATCTGAGAATTTGTTTTTGTTTCGAAAAATTGACTATATTTAGAGTGTTGTTACAGCAATCAGTTTCTTCTTAAATTGTTCTTACGGTATATTTGCTTATCTTTGATCCGATCCTTTTTGAGTGGGTAATTTATTTGCGACAGGTTCATCAATAAATAAAAGAAAATTAAACAACAATATTCTCAAAAAATTTAATTTAATTCCGTTAATGCAATATCTTCAAAAAATGAGAGTATAATGAAATTGGTTAGATGTTTGTAACGCATAGAAATAAACGTTTCCGACACTATAAAGTATATTTATTCTTGATCAACATGAACTGCCCAGTTGATAGCCATGTACGCCTGCCTGTTTGCTGCTCCGTGGTTAAAATTTGGCAGTAATGCTCCTTAGGCGTACACTAGTTCACAAATTGGTCGGGTCAGATTGCTATAGGATATAGTCCATATCGAAATAATAGAATAATTTATTTTTATTTTTTTTTGCTCATTAATCTTATTTGTACCAAAACACTATCCACCAAGTTGGACCCAAATCGGATCATTTTTACGGGTTTAAATTATTAGCATATATTGTCAACATAATTAATTTATTTCAGAATGAAGCAAGCAAGTCGTAACTGCCGAAATTGAGTATACCCTGTACCAACAAGTTATTTTAAAAAATATCAAAGAAGCTAACTTCGGCTCTGCCGAAGTTCGTATACCCTTGCAGCAAAATTATTGGTATAAATGTTTAACAAAATCAGAAAAAAATATCAAAGAAGCTAACTTCGGCTCTGCCGAAGTTTGTATACCCTTGCAGCAAAATAATTGGTATAAATGTTTAACAAAATAAAAAAAAAAAAAAAAACACATCTTAAAATCTTCACTTCATCACCGAGCGAGCATTAAACCATCAAACACCGAGCCCATCGTGGCACCGATCTCTACATACTACGCCACCGTCATTATTTTGCTAACGTAAGCTAATTCGACATATATAGCAAACCCATTGCATCTCGCTCTTTCAATTTCGTTCTGTGTAAGAACACAACTAAAATATTTCTGTCACTCTCACACACCGCGTGGTGGTTGAATTTTTGCATATGTATGTGTGTGGGTGCATTAAAATACATTTAATTTCTATCAAATTGATTATTGATTTGTAACCTTAATAATTATCCGATCTTGTTAAAACTTGGTGTAGGGTGTATGGGTAAAAATTGAATTTAAATGCAACAACAAAAAAAAAAATAGTTTTATATATTTCTTATTTGGTGCCGCGCGGATTCGAACTCGGGTCTTTTGTGTTTGTATGGCGGATTTCTTTGAAATTTTTTGTTGCTGGAGTAAATTGCTTATATGGATGATTTGTTTATTGATTTGTAGCCGTAATAATTATCCGATTTGAGTCAAACTTGGTGGGTAGTGTTTTGGTGCAAATTGGATTTATATTCAAAAAGAAAAAAAAAATTTTAATTTGAACTTTATTATTCCGATATTGGATATATCATATAGTAATCCGATCGGACCGATTTTCATACTTTGTCTACCTACACCTTTAAGAAAGCTAACCACCAAGTTTCAACTACGTAGCTTAAAGTTTAAGTTCGAAAAGCTGCGAACAAAGAGACAGACGGACATGTCTCAATCGACTCGGCTGTTGATGCTGATCAAGAATATATATACTTTATGGGATCGGAAACGTATATTTCTATGCATTACAAACATCTGACCAATTTTATAATACCCTCTGCAAGGGTATAAATATCAAAGAAGCGAACTTCGGCTTTGCCGAATATGTTTTATTATTTTATATAAAAACAAAAATTTTAAAATAATTTGTATAACATACATTAACAAAATCAAAAAAAGAAAAAAACACCTCCAAAAATTTTCATGCCTTCACCGAGAATCGAACCAACACAATCGAGACATCATGCCACCGCCCTACCGTAGCTTACGTAAGCTAGTTTAAAATATATAGCAAACGCATGGCATCTCGCACTTTCAATTTCGTTCTATGCAAGAACACAACGCAAACATTTCACCACACCGCGTGGTGAATAATTTTGCACATGTTTTATTATATAAGGAATTACATATGTATAATTAATTTGCACCTTTATAGTTATCCGATTTTGTTCATGGTGATTTGTTCCGGTGATAATTATCCGATCCGACTAATTTTCACACTTTATATGGATCATCGATTAAGGAACTTAACTTTTCATGTTTCAACCATGTACAAAACGCATATACATACATACATATGTATGTACATATATGAATCTCCGATATTTATTGTCCGATTTCAACTAAAATTGATCAGATGATGCATATTAGCCACATTATTAGGTGTGCCAAATAAGAATGTGATTCCTTAAAAACTGCTCAAGTAATTAGTTTTTTCTGAATTGCGGGGGCGAAAGTGGGCGTGGCAAACATTTTAGGCTGTCTTGATCTGCGAAGCCACTAGACAAATGATCGAACACCCTCACAATCGCAATCAATTTAAAACAAAATTCCCTTTTCATGCAGCAGCAGCGAACGCATGCTATCTCGCTCTTTCTTATCTGCCAATGCCGCCTTGGCATTTCAGTACAAAACGGATATAGCCATATCTCCGATGTTTATTGTCCGATTTCGACAAAATTTGGTCAGTTTGGGTATATAATTAGGTGTGCCAAGTAAGAATACGATATCTTTAATACAGCTCTAGTAATACTTTTTTCAAATTGCGGGGGCGTAAGTGGGCGCGGCTAAAATTTAAAACAAACTTGATCAGCCCGAACATAAGACGAATGTTCACACCAAATTTGCTAGCTCTAGCTCTTATAGTCTCCGAGATTGAGGTGTCCATACGGACAGACGAACATGTCTTAATCGACTCGGCTGTTGATGCTGATTAAAATTTATATACTTTATGGGGTCGGAAACGTTTCCTTCTGCCTGATACATACATTTTAGCGACTTTAATATACCTTTTTACCCTACGGGTACAGGTTATAAAAAGCCATATTTATATAGTTTTATTTTTCGCGGTGACGGGAATCGGACCTTGGTCTTTGGTGCTTGTACGGCTAAATTCTGTGAATTTGTTTTTGTTTTTCTGCTGTTAAAGAATATTTCTTATTTTAAATGAGGTTCCTTCTCGTTTTATTGTTTTACGCCGGTAATAATGGTAGTAGTAGTTTCGACAACGTAGCTTAGAATTTAAGGTCTTAAAAAAGAATACACAGAAACGTATATTTGTGTGCGTTACAAACATCTGACCAGTTTCATTACACCCTCTGCAAGGGTATAAAAAGAGTCTAACGAAATTGGTAAAGATTCCGTTAAATAAAATAGTTGAGCAAGAGATTTCCAAAAGTATACACTCATTCGCACGCCTAATCGGAACTTATAACCAAATATGGTAGCTCTAGCTCTTAATAGTCATCGAAATCCACGTGTCATTCGGGTTTTTTGACCCTGTACCCATAGGGTAAAAGGCAGAAATATGCATTTCCGACCGCATTAGTACATATATTCTTGATCAGCATCAGCAGATGAGTCGTTTGAGGCTTGTCCGTCTGTCCGTATAAACACCGAGGTCTTGGAGACTACAAAAGCTGGAGCTACCAAATTTGGTTTGAAGATCCGTCTGGGGTGGACGCAGATCAAGTTTATTCCAAATTTTCGCCACGTCCACTTTCGCCTCCGCAATTAGGGAAAAACGTTTAACTAAAGGCATATCGATTCCTATTTGGCACTCTTAATAATGTGGCCGAAATGCACCTGAAAACCAAATCGGACATTAAATATTGGAGATATACCCATATCCGTTTTTTACTGAAAAGCCAAGGGCGACATTGGCTTACAAGAGTGAGCGAGATAGCATGCGTTCGCTGTTGTCACATGTTAGGCGAATTTTATATTAAATTGCTGGCGATTTCGAAAGTGTTTGCCTGCATTTAATACCCCTACTAGGTACAGCGTAGAATCAACGTCGGCAGGGACGACTTGCTTACTTCATTTTTAATTTACTTCAACTGAGGCATTATTCGATTTTAAATTAAAGTGTATCAAAATTTTTGATCAATTAAAAAAACTAAATTAAATTTAAGATATCAACTTTTGCTAAGTGACCCACAGTGCTTTGATCAAGAAATCATTTTCATACACATACAAAGATCGATAGATTTGCTTTGCTAAATATTAGATTAGATTTTATTAATTTTTATAATACGTAATAGTGCACAGAGTACTAATATTTCCAGTACCACCAGTATTTCTCAAATTTAACTAAGTTCTAATTCGGAACAACTAATTTGATCACAATAGTGTACTGAATTATGTAAAAAATTAGCATACTGTATAAAATATATCAGCTTGATGCCCTGAGATGATTCAGCTTAATTTCCTCAAAGTTACAGAACGGGCTTTTCCAGATGCGCATGCATTCATTGTATATCACAGAATCATTCCGATCGGGCCACTATATCATATAGCTTTCATTGGAACGATAGGTTCAAAACCTACGGAGTTTTCCCAATTTAGCTTTTATTAGTCGTTAATGATTCTGAAAAATTGACTGAGCCCGACCTTGTAGATTATTTTCCAACATTTTTATTTGGTTTGCAAGAGTATTAAAAAACGTCCTGCATATTTGGCGAAGTGGACATTGTCCTGTTGAAGTTTGAGACAGGAGACCCCAATAGAGCACATCCGGTGGAAGCTCATTTGTCGCTTCCACGTGACAAGGAGGGGCAGACCAATTGCGATTGACAAACTGTCACGGTAAAAGAAAAAAAATTCAAAATTAATTGAACAATTTAAAGCATTTTTTGCGGCGGGCGATCCGGGTAGGCTAGGGGCCACCGCCTGTCGGTGTCAAAAAGGACATGACCGAACATTTGGCGGAACGTTGCTCCAAAACCGAATGAATGAGTGAGAGATTGTTTTATTGATTTTGCATAATAAAAATGTCACACACACGCACTCATGTGTGGGGTTACACACACAAACATACATATATGTTTGTACATATATGTATATGTATATGAAAATACGTGTTCATGTGAACAAGTATATGTGAGTCGACAATACAGCAACAATAAATTAATTAAGCCGATAGAGACAGTTTAATGTCATTTAATAAAATATTGACGTGTCACTGAGGCTGACGATGACACAAACTTACACACACACACACACACACAAATACATACTACACACACATACTCGCATGCAGTCTGTAGAGACGCCATTTTGCTTTTATTTTCTTTTTTGCCTTTGCCACTGACATTGATGTCTGACGGGTGTTAAAATCAATTGACGAAATCAATTGGAATTGGTGGTCAGTCAGAATGGCGTCGTAGAGAGTCCAGAAAGCGGATGCTGATTGATTGACAGGCGACATGTTGGGGACTGTTTTTTTCCAAGGGCGCCGGCACAAGATTAATGGGTAATAATCAGAACTTTGCCTGTGCCATAGTAAGGGAAGAGCAGTTGCAATTGATAGTGATGCAATTCAAATTCATGTATATACATATATGGATAACGCAGTACATACATACATACACTTACACATGTGTGGACCTACATCTACATTCAGTCGTTTTCAACATGACTACAAATTCGCATAATGAAATGTTAATTCTGACACGTCATTAATATATTTTGTCTGGCCTCGATGACCTTTCTACTGCCATTACCACTTATATGTACATATGTACATTTATGCAATACATTTATATATATACATATGTATACATAAGTACCTATGTATGTATCTACTATATACATATGTAGTCAGCCTTCGCGGTTGTGCTCGGTCAAATCGACGTTCCGACGATGTCGTAATTAGTTTTGACGTTTCTCGTTGCACAAATTAATTTATTTGACATATCAGACGACCGTCGATATCGTCCACATGGTTTTTCAAATGTCACATTTATTGGATGTGCCAAATTTATATATGTAGATGTATATATGCGTATATGCTCATGTGCAAAAGCTGGCAATTGGATTAATCATTATTGCCACTCAATCCCAATTTATAGTTACCTAAAGTCGCTTGAGAATGGGCAGATCCATATTCTGTACCCCGTTACTACCGAATGGATAAACATCCAAAAATTAGAGAATATTTTTTTCAATTTTTTCATTTTGCAGAGCCCAGTTTAGTTTTACCATCAGATTTTTATACTTTTAACAATGAGTGTAACAAAACAATGTATTTTAAAAATTACGGCGTACGTAAAATCTTATCAAGTTTGCCATAGGATCAAAAACATATTTTTGTTTAGAAAAAGATTCTGCTCCTGTACTATTAATCTATCGGTATTATACAGATAGATAAAACGCAAATGTTCTATTTGGAAAATTTAATTGAGCCGCATAATTAACAAAATTATATTTAGTACACTTATTCATATCTTTTTTATGTTAAATTTTAAGCTATATATGTACATAGTTGAAACTTGTTAGACAAGCTTTTCAGACTTAACAAGTTGAAGCATTGGTCGTATCGGACCGCTTTAATATATGCCGAAATATCGGTCTCGCAAAGGCTCAATACTTACATAATTGTCAAATGGAGAATTTCCAGGAGAAATACAAACTTCGACAAATAAGTGAGAGTTTTTTAGAAACAAATAAGTGACCCTAGATAGACTTTATTTTCTACCTTAGAAGAGCTTTCACTGTTATAATAAATTTATTCGCTAAGTCAGTTTGGTAAAAACTTAGTAAATCGCCATCTTCATTTGCTGCGATAGTTGCTATAGTTTCTTTTACCATTGCACAGGGTACAATAAAATTGGTCAGATGTTTGTAACGCATACATATATACGTTTCCGACCCCATAAAGTACACATATGTATATTTTGTTGATCAGCATCAATAGGCATATCAGTCTGTCTGTTTATTCTATCTTTTTAGTCCTTAAATTTTAAGCTACTTGGTTGAAACTTGGTACCTGAGTATCTAAAGGCGTATGCTTGTTAAGTTTGAAAATTGGTCGGATCCGATAATTATTACCGGCGTAAAACAATAAAACGAGAAGGAACCTCATTTAATATAAGTAATTTTCTTTAACAGCAGAGAAACAAAAAAAAAAATTCCCAGAAAACAGCCGTACAAACATGAAAGATCCAGGTTCGATTCCCGTCGCCGCGAAAAATAAAACTATATGAATATGGCTTTTTCTTTTTTGCATTTAAATTATAAATGTAACCATTTACCGCACACCAAGTTTGAAACAGATCGGATAATTATTAAGGTTGCATATCAACCAAAAGTGATGGTTATCTATCTCCACGGTGGGTGGTGTTAGGATTCTTATAAATATTTTTTCTCTTGTTTCTTTATTTCACAAAACATCTACATTTTGTTTTTGACTAAAACTAATTATGTAGTTAAATAGTCTTAAGTTGCAAGAGTATACAAACTTCGACAGGGCCAATGTTAGAATTTCTTTTATGAAATTTTTCCATACTTTATGTATGCATGTTTTCAAGACTACATATTAAGAATACATACAGTCAGTCACAAAAGTATTCGTCTCGTGGTATCCCATCAATATATGGACGATTTTCTTGGGGATAAAGCAACAAATTAAATATTTTCCTTATTTCACTCCAATATATACATATTATGCTTATTGAAAATAGCTTATTTTTGGTGAAAATTAAATTCATTAATGTTTTTTTATTAACTTAAATAGAAAACAAACTTAAATTCGTGTCACAAAAGTATTCGTCTTTTGATTTTTTGCTCCTAAATGTTAAAGTTATTCACTATTCATAAGTCTTTATTATTTTGTATGGTAGCCTTTATTGTTAATAATGTCTTTTAAGCGATTTCGCATCGACTCCACCAGTTTACGGCATCTCTGTTCAGGAATTTGCGACCATTCCTCAAGCAACACTTTTTTAGGTCATTTTTTGACGAAATTTGTTGTCCTTGAACAATTAGCTTGAGAAAGGCCCAAAAAATTTCTATGGGGTTGACGTCAGGACTTTGAGGATGTCTATGGATCTGCTCGGTGTTGTGCAATAACCACATTTTAACATTCCAAGCAATGTGTTTGGGGTCATTATCTTGCTGAAATATGAAGTCACTTCTTTCAAGACCCATTTTAGCAGCTCTGGAGCACAAATTTTCCTTCAATATTTTAAAATACATCTCAGCATTCATTGTCCCATCGATAAATATCAAATTTCCGACTCCTTGAGCCGACATGCAGCCCCAAACTAGCACCGATCCTCCGCCATGCTTAACCGTAGGTCTGACATTTTTTAAATGAAATTCTTTACAGGTCTTACGGCCAGACTATTCCTTCGCCCTCGCAACAAAATATATTAAATTTACTTTTATTGCTGAATATGATTGGTTTCCCATAATCAAAAACCAATTTCATATGCTTTTCGGCGATGTTGGACGCTTAGACACATTGGCGGCTAGCAGCAACGGTTTCTTTCTGGGGCATCTTCCATTAAATTGTTCTTTCTAACCACCGGGCGAACGGATTCGTTGGAAACTTTGGCTCCCAAGGATGCTGAAATCACACTGTTTATTTTTGGAGCCGACAAATAAGGATTTTTCCTGTTTTCTTTTAGGATTTTTCGCTTTTCCCTGGCTGTTATTTTTTTTGGCTGGCCTGCACGTGGCAGTTTTCAAGAAAATCTCGTGTTTTCAGTCGGGAAAATTTATTTTTTATGGTGGAGACGCTTCGCTCAAACAGCATACTAATATATTTAATAGTTCTTCCTTTATTGTGCAGATGCAAAGTTATTTTTTGCTGACAAACGTTCAACTCTGACCCTTTTGGCATGTTTATATAGATACGCAAGAACAACGACAATGAACAATAATGTTTTTCCCCGAAATGACTTCTGTCTGACTCTACTATTATAAACAGCTTAAAAAAAAAGTTATCCGCCCAAAAATACCAGGAAAATCGATATTTTTTATAGAGCGACGAATACTTTTGTGACATGCAAAATGTAGTTTTGTATACATTTTTGACTCTATCTTCGCAATGGAATTGTATTTCTTTCTGATTTTTCTTTTGTTCGCAAAATAAGATCTATACCTATGAGTAAATATTAAAATATAACATGATTTCAAATAAACATATTGTAAAAAAGTCTGTTTTCCTGAATGAACATACAGCGACGAATACTTATGTGAGTGACTGTATATATATATCGGTCATCTTTACATATATAACTATAATGCAGAGACACGTCTAGAAAGTGATACATAGACCTAATCTATAATACGGCAGTAAAATTGGGTTTTCTGTTAATCTATTATTGTTGTATTATTCATTGGCACAAAGAGCCCAACTAGTGTTTTTCCACTTAGTCGAACCATGTTCTGTCATTTCATACATTTCCACAAAGTCTGCCCTTTGTTATTAATGCCGCTGATGAAATTTCTATTTAGGATTAATATGTCAACGTTTTTGTATTAATGACAGGTGCTAAAGTTTCAACATGACAAAACTTTTGATGCTTTTGGTGTGACGGCCAAGTGTGTTTTTTATTTTACCTGTCGAATGGAAGTGGACGTGTTCTTCGACCGTTCTTATTTGGGTGGACATGACATGTCTTGCACTTGAAGTTCCAACTGACAGCCCAAAAATGTTGATGATGAGGGACACATGACCAATACACATCTCGCAGAGAGTCAATCTAAAATCCCTAAGTAAATGTGTGCGGGACTCTATTGTCGTCGAAAATGGAAAATTGATTGAGAGTATGCCATACTCCATAAAACACCCTGTACATAATTCGAATAGAAATTAATAATTATTTTTTAGAAAAATATTTTATTCATTATTAGCTCATTTTAATTGGTCAATTCCACCAAATATTAAAATTCGTTGATATCGATAATTAATTATTTAAAGTTTGTACATATATATATATACATATATATAAAGAATTTAAAATTTGGCTGAGTAGAGATTTCACAAGAAAAGCCATTAATAAATTCGTACATTCATGATTACCGTTCACGCTAATGTCCAGTCTATATCCTTGAAAAAAACACCAACAGCACCGGGACCTCCACCACCCCATCAACCAACATAAACATATGTATCGCACAATTACATACACACATAGAAAGCCATAATAAGGCCGTCAAATAGTGACGTTGACATTGTCAACTCACTTGTCAAAGGCGCACATCAAAGACAGACGACAGATATGGTGAAGACTCCCGACTCCTGGTATTTCTCCCATTTGTTTAGTGAATGCGTGCGTCCTTTGTCTTCGCCCGTGGATGTGTTGGTGTCATTGTTATGGTTGTGGTTTCTGGTGATGACGCCCCCTCGATAACAATGTCGAATGTTTAGCACTGATTAATTCGCTTCAAGCTTGAAAACAAAAAGATTTTTATCCGATAGGGTAGCACAATCTGATCAGTCCAATTCCTGAAGCTTTAAGGGTAATTAGTCTTTACCAACTTAAAATATAAATGGTAAGGGTACGGCGCTAAATTTGGAGCATCAAGACCCTGGGTCAAAGATTTATTCTGTGGGTAGTAGCTCTCCCTATTTTAATCAACTCTCACTTGCTTTTTCATTGTCAATGCTGTATGAGCTTTTGATTTGCCAGCACGTAGAGTAATCCTCATTCCGTTTCTCGGCCTTCTGCGCAAATCACAGCCTCTCAAGGCGACACATTTGACAGTAATTGCCCGACGGTTTTCGCTAATGCCCCAAATTGGCTGTTGACGCCGAATCTGGCATTCTCAGTAGGCCAAAGGGCACTCTTCCTCCTTGCCATGCCTTTCTTCTACTGCTACTGCCGCTATTGCTGTGTCTATTGCGTGACACATGGGCAGCTAATTATGATCTGAAATTCACATTTGGCTTCCTTAAGTAGGTAAATGAAAGCTTGCGACTGGATATGGCCATTAATTTATTGTTAAAAAGAATTCAACAGTAAATGCAAAACTCAGTTTAGGGTAAATGCAAGCTCTGGGGCTAGCCAGTGGACTTTACTTTCGAAAATTGTCAAATTGACTTGAAGTGCGCAAAATGGCTTTAAGTTTTAACCCAAATTGAATGCGTCTTTCAATGGGAAAGGCACACTTTTCATCCAGCCAGTCGATGGTGGATACAATCGCAACCAAAGAAATACACAAACAGACAGAGAGCATCCAAACAAGGACTGCAAACTCTGAAAGAGGGCACTCGCTGTGCGGTTGGATATACGCAAACAAAACAAATTGTGAACAAAGTGCGTCCTTCTAGTCCCCAAACTGACGGTGCTTGTGTGAGTGTGCGTGTGTGCGTAGAGTCCTTCTTGAGCATGAGGGCGGATTTATTACGGAGACAAACGCCGGGCAAGGACAATGAACTTGTCGCTTTCATCGTCACCGTCCTCGTCAGCTTTGAAGTCAAATGTCAAGACAAAGACGGGCATGGAGTCGAATGGGGCACATTTGGAAGGAAGGCGAAGGCTGTCAGTCACATAGCGACAGGACTCTGGCATAAAGGATGATGGATGAATTTGTGATTTGCAGGTTAAATAAATTTGTGTCTGGGGTGCTTTGGCTGGGCTGAGTTGGTTTTAGTCCGCTCCAGCTCTTGCTAATAAAGTGATTAGTGCAACGCCTCCTCATGCAGTAGGTATTGCTTGTAGGAAGGGGGATAGGAGCGGTTAAGTCTAATAATAAATTGGCCCTGCCAGTGACTTGAGCTTTGCACATATTTTCTAAACGGAAATAATACAAAGCACTTTCCATCGATCACAAATATTAAGCACATTTGTTATTAACGCCCTCGCCGAAACTATTCTCCAGCACACAAAACTTTGCCACTCAACTAGGAATCGTGTTGTCGTAAAAAGGAAGGGAATGAATAAAGGCACATATGCCATAGATGCAGATAAATTTGTGAAACGTGCATTAGATGAAGGCATAATCTGGTTCGGTGGTTCGTTGGGACGGTGGGCACGGTGGTTTTGGGCTTTTGGGGAAGCTCCAAGCTTAATCAATTCCAATTAGCAGTCCAGCTCTCTGATGTATTCGTTGAAATTATTATTTATATTAGGTTGTTTATTAATAATTTTCACGCACATTTCGTCCATTTTACATGAGTTTGTTTGTCCAAGATTTAAGATCTTGCTGGCAGTTCAAGAATACTTCATAAGAATTATACGAAAAGTGTCTAGTCTTGAGTTTAACAAAGAATATTGAGCGATTATTAAGGAATTGGCATGATTTTGGGGGCGAGAGTGCCAATGTTATGCCCCAAGGATTCGGTCAAGATTCGTTTGTTCATTGTATGGGGACATAAAGAAGACGAGGAGCAGGCGAAGCAACCTTTGTATATATGACAGTTGGGTTGTTTCTGGATAGTTGTTGATGTGGCTATTAATTAATGCGCTGTGGAATGACACATCGAAGCAGTAAAGCATATTTATGGAGATGTATACAAACAGCTACATACGTACGTACGTATGTATAAATGAATGTATGTATACACATTACGTAAAAGTAAATGTGTGAGCAAAAGCATATTTATGGATTATGCGGGAATAAATCTGAGTTGAGTTTTATCAGCAACGGAACAGTTCGAGCCATAGAAGCATATGAGTGTGGCCTACAATGATGATGGAATATGCGTATTTTTTTAATTAGCAACGTTCTCACAGATTTATGAGTGTCCTTAGAGAACGCATGTATATATTAATGTGTGAATGTATGCCTATACGCCGATTATGCATGTGTGCGGTTGTATGTTTTCGCACTAATTCCGAGCATTTGGGGGGACTTTTGGGACTTATCTGCAGACGTGCCAGGAGCAATGATTTATGCATTCGTTTAATTGAGAAGTTCGAGACTTTGATGGTGAAATCCACAAAGCTTTGATTATAATCGCACCTTAGAAAAAAGTAATTAGCGAGCTATGGGAAGACGAGAAAAATGCATGGAAATCGAAAAATAAATAATTGAGATGAGATAATTCCACGTAATTAGCAAATCTCAAGTGATGATTTTCAATTATTATTGGCATCTTCAGCCAAATGACAATGGACTTCGCTCAGATATCTCCACAATGGATTTCTTCTTCCCTGGGTACAAACGTTTTTTCCTTTTTTTTTTCTGTCCAAGTTTTGGGGCGCATCTTAATTAATTCCTGTTTGATGAAAAACACTTTTACAAATTAATGTAACTGAGGAAAAAGTTTTACCTGTCCGCCATCATGAGTAATTCCTTCGTGCTCGTAGTTGAGTCCTTGTCAGCTTCAATGACCCTCTCCCCTACGGTTCTTGAAATCCATTTTGTCAACTTTTTATAACCAACCTCTTTTCCTTTTTCTTTCTTTTTCCTCTTTGCTCTCCTTCCTTTAGTGAATTCAGGTTTGTTCATAATTTTGCCGTGTGCACACATTGAGTTCGTCCTTTCAATCAAGCTGGGTGGCCTCCAAGACGACCCTGGCAACAGTCGCACGTCCACATCCGCGTCCAGCTGTCAGTCAAGTGGCCACCCAGTCGCCCCCCGCTACACTATATGTCCGACTGTCAATTGGGAACTTTACTTGCAGGGCTCGTCCAAGAACATGTTGAAGTTGTAGCTGAAGCCGGAGTCGAAGTCAGCTCAATAGTGAGACATTGATTGACTTTCTTAATAGACTTTACGTCTTGTCAAAATTAAGGAAGCAATCACAAAACAATTTTTTCCGAATTGTATCCATTAGTGTTCTTCCCACATTTGTTTTAAGAATATAATCAAAAATAAAAAAATTTAAAAAAAAATGATTTTCCGATATTTTAAGCGAAGTTACACCCTATTTATATTTTACATATATATTAACTCAAAACGAAAAACTGTCTATTTTGCGAGGACTTCACAATGTAAAAACTTATGTGTAGTTCAAGTCTCCACCGTATTTTGGCTCCCATCGCGACCCCTTTACACGACTTGTTTTGCGGTTCGTCTTTCCATGTCGGCCGCAGTCAAAGCCATCCGTCATGAATGGAATACCCAACGATATCGTAGTCGTTCAATGTACGAAATCGAGTACATTGGCATCGGATTTGAACAGTTTGATGGATCAACTTGCGCACGTCCTCGTCATAACTCACAACACTTTTGATTCCGTTTCACCTCGAACCATCCGCAAGGCCTTCGCTTTGACATTTGACGTGAGAGCACGTTTGATGGAAGATCTGTTAGGGCGGAGGCATTGAGCCTTGTTGCCACTCGTTGCCAGCTTTACGCTGTCTGTTTCAATGTTTCCCAATTTGCACACGAAATGATTGGCGGTGGCTTTTGTTCTTTGACCACAAGGCCCATTTTTCTGCTATGGCCTGATTTATTGTCAATTATTGAAATTGAACTGTCATAACTCTAGAGTATCCACGACAAACAAAATTAGTTTGGGGATTTCACGCTCCTTTTCTAAATATATTTCAAAATTAAACGCTCACATTGACACAAATAAATGCATTTATTCAAGCTTTAATGATTGACAGGCCATGAAGAATCCAAAAGAGAGTACCAACAATTTGATCAATTGAACAAACCATAACGCAACAAGCTGGGCACCAGTCTCAGTTTAATGGAATACACATCACGACAAGGATAAAATTAGGCAACAGATGCGAGATAGATAAAAGAGTGAACCAAGGCGTTTTTAACATTGATGATGATGATGACGATGATAAGTGCGTCTGTGTCGGGGCCACAGGGCGTATGCGGTTGGGTCTTCCTGATTGATTGATGACGCATCGGCGTCGTAATTCATGTTGAGAGGCAAACAATTTGCGTCTGTCGCAGGCCAAAAAGGTGGAACAATAAAACGCCTTGGACTTGCTTGTTGCTTCTAGTCAACAGCAGTGCTTTTTTGTTTTTAGAGCTTTAGTTTCTGGTTCTGTTTTTCTCAAAACCAGCGCTCTTATATGTATATAATAAACGTCTTTTGATTATGCGCATCCTATACATATTTACACATACCAACTGGCGATTGAATGTGACTAGGGCAAGGCCGCATGAGAACCATGGAAATATATAACGAAGGCCAAACACACTCAAATACTTCTCACTTACCCAGCTACTTCTTTCCTTTCTCCACCTCTCTGTAATGAGAGAGTTCACAAAAACACAAAGAAAAAAGTTTGGGAAAAATGTTTTTTGAACGTATATTTACCTACTTGGTTCCAACTTCCTTGGCCAGGCACAAAAACCTCCGAATAGCGTTTTTCACGCTTTAATGTTCCCCCTTCTGACTCGTCCTTCTTCGACATATAAACAAACACACACAAAAAAAATGTTCCTTGTGTTTATGTGAGAGTGTGCCCAGCGAACGTCTGCCTGCCGTCTGAATTTCCTGGTTACGAGAGTTCAAGTGCGCCTCCTGACCTCAGCCCATCCACCAGCACACGTTCCATTCATCGAACCCGATGGCAACTTGTTGATTTTGTACGGAATTCACATGCAAAAACCAAACCAATTTCGCCCTTCATTGGCGTTCTCTTTTCCTTTCCTTTTTACATCCTGTTTCGCAGTGTTTGTTTGGTGTGTTCTTTTTATTCTACTTTGCACCAAACTAGGCTGCCAAAAAGGAAATCAATAATCGATTTTTAAAGTGACGCAATTGCATTAAATATTTCAAAAATTAAGTATAAACAGCACAGAATTGAACTCAGAACCTAGAGAAACGCTTCACTTTATAATCTGTGTCAATTCTTAAACGCAAATTTCGCCGTGCATCACAAATCGCTCAAAAGCCAAACAGAATGAAACCCGATCTCTTATTCAAATCTTCTCCAAGCGAAAATTTTCGGTTCGTTCATCAACTGTGACAACGGCTCAAGTAATTCCCTTGGACATTTCACGCCAAAGTGAACGCAGACGACACCCAATCAAAGAGGCATTGCCAAACGACTGAACAAAGGTGCAACAAAATACAGTTTTGCCAATTAAGAGAAAATGGTAAATGAACGGAGCCAAAGTAAGGCACAGAAGCCGCCACAAACAGATACAGGAGTGTTGGCTATAATTAAAAAAGGATCCTCTTCAAACCACTTGACGTTTATGAATTTCCGATTAGGTACGTGGAATTTAAGTGCTACCGAAATTTTCAAATTTTGTCAAATAAATTGTGGGTTCAAATTACTAAGCATCATAGATCTGAATACGAAGTCGTTAGTTTCGTTAGTGAGCAGCTAACTTATGAATATCCCCTCTAGTTTATATCTCCGACTCCATAAAATAAAACTAGAAGGACTGGCAAACTTAAGCCATGGTCGAGCAACGCTATACTCTTACAAACTAATTTGGCAGAATCATTAGAAATCATATAAAACTATTTAAACCTAAACTTTTTTATACTCGTTGTTCCTATGGAAGCGATAGCATATAGTCGACTGATTCTGAAGGGCCGAGTCAACTTGGCGTTGACCTTTGTGTCATCATATTTTACTTCTATTTATTTTACTTCAATTTATATATTATGAGTTCACTTTTTTCAGCTAGATTCTCAATACTCCTCGGCGAAGTTTTTATACCCTTATGGTTATAAACTGTTCAATTAACCAAAAAAATCAAATTAGCTTACTTTGGCCTTGACGAAGTTTGTTTTCCTTCCAGCTTAGACTATTTAATTATTTGGTTACAATTAAAAACAAATTCTTAAAAGCAAAAAGTAAATAATATTAATAAAATAAAATGAAGCAAGCAAGTCGTCCCTGCCGACATTGTGTATACCCTGTACCAACTAGTTATTATATTAAATGAAGTCAAACATCCTCGAAATAGCAATTAATTTCTAAATAATTTTCTTTAACATGCCGCAACAGAGCACGCATGCTATCTCGCTCACTCTTGCCAGCCAATGTCGCCCTAAGCGCTTCAGTACAAAACGCATCAACGTATATCTCCAATACTTATTGTCCGATTTCGACTAAATTTAGTCAGATTATGCCCTTTGGCCATAATATTAGGTGTGCCAAATAAGAATGTGATTCCTCAAAAACTGCTCTAATAATTAGTTTTTTCTGAATTGCGGGGGCGAAAGTGGGCGTGGCAAAAATTTTAAACTCTCTTGAGCTGCGTAGTCACTAGACAAATGATCGAACAACCTCAAAATCGCAATCAATTCAAAACAAAGTTCCCTTTTACATGCAGCAGCAGCGAGCACATGCTATCTCGCTCTTTCTTATCTGCCAATGCCGCCTTGGCATTTTAGTACAAAACGGATATAGGCATATCTTCGATGTTTATTGTCCGATTTCGACAAAATTTGGTCAGTTGATCCAGTTTGGGTATGTAATTAGGTTTACCAAGTAAGAATACGATATCTTGAAAGCAGCCCTAGTTATCGTTTTTTTTAAATTGCGGGGGCGGAAGTGGGCGTGGCTAAAATTTGAAACAAACTTGACCTGCTTTGATATTAGACGGATGCTCACACCAAATTTGGTAGCTCTAGCTCTTATAGTCTCTGAGATCGCGTGGCTCATACGGACAGACGGACAGACGGACATGTCTCAATCGACTCGGCTGTTGATGCTGATTAAGAATATATATACTTTATGGGGTCGGAAACGCTTCCTTCTACCTGTTACATACATTTTAGCGACTTTAATATACCCTTTTACCCTATGGGTACAGGGTATAAAAAGAACTAATATTTCAAAAATTTGGGGATTAATCTAGCGCTTTGGCGACTGATCTCTACCTACTACCAACCAACCAACCAACCACCAACCCAACTTGTGCCCGTTCCGCTATTTTGGCATACAGATGTGTATATTAAGCGCAGGGCATCTCGCTCTTTTAAGTTCTTAAGAACTTATAACTCTAATAATTATCCGACCTAATTCAAACTTAGTGTATGGCTACATTTTAAATTTAAATGCAACAATGTTTTCTTTTTCGCGGCGATGGGAATCGAACCTGGGTATTTTGTGTTTGTACGGCTGATATCTGAGAATTTGTTTTTGTTTCGAAAAATTGACTATATTTAGAGTGTTGTTACAGCAATCAGTTTCTTCTTAAATTGTTCTTACGGTATATTTGCTTATCTTTGATCCGATCCTTTTTGAGTGGGTAATTTATTTGCGACAGGTTCATCAATAAATAAAAGAAAATTAAACAACAATATTCTCAAAAAATTTAATTTAATTCCGTTAATGCAATATCTTCAAAAAATGAGAGTATAATGAAATTGGTTAGATGTTTGTAACGCATAGAAATAAACGTTTCCGACACTATAAAGTATATTTATTCTTGATCAACATGAACTGCCCAGTTGATAGCCATGTACGCCTGCCTGTTTGCTGCTCCGTGGTTAAAATTTGGCAGTAATGCTCCTTAGGCGTACACTAGTTCACAAATTGGTCGGGTCAGATTGCTATAGGATATAGTCCATATCGAAATAATAGAATAATTTATTTTTATTTTTTTTTGCTCATTAATCTTATTTGTACCAAAACACTATCCACCAAGTTGGACCCAAATCGGATCATTTTTACGGGTTTAAATTATTAGCATATATTGTCAACATAATTAATTTATTTCAAGTCGTAACTGCCGAAATTGAGTATACCCTGTACCAACAAGTTATTTTAAAAAATATCAAAGAAGCTAACTTCGGCTCTGCCGAAGTTCGTATACCCTTGCAGCAAAATTATTGGTATAAATGTTTAACAAAATCAGAAAAAAATATCAAAGAAGCTAACTTCGGCTCTGCCGAAGTTTGTATACCCTTGCAGCAAAATAATTGGTATAAATGTTTAACAAAATAAAAAAAAAAAAAAAAACACATCTTAAAATCTTCACTTCATCACCGAGCGAGCATTAAACCATCAAACACCGAGCCCATCGTGGCACCGATCTCTACATACTACGCCACCGTCCTTTCCTAGCTGACGTAAGCTAATTCGACATATATGCAAACCCATTGCATCTCGCTCTTTCAATTTCGTTTTGCGTAAGAACACAACACAAATATTTCTGTCTCTCTCACACACCGCGTGGTGGTTGAACTTTTGCATATGTATGTGTGTGGGTGCATTAAAATACATTTAATTTCTATCAAATTGATTATTGATTTGTAACCTTAATAATTATCCGATCTTGTTCAAACTTGGTGTAGGGTGTATGGGTAAAAATTGAATTTAGATGCAACAACAAAAAAACAATAATTTTATATATTTCTTATTTGGTGCCGCGCGGATTCGAACTCTTGTCTTTTGTGTTTGTACGGCAGATTTCTTGGAATTTGTTTTTGTTTCTTTGGTGCCAAAGAAAATTGCTTATTTTACTCGAGGTACCTCCACGTTTTAGTTAATATCTCCGGTGATAATTATCCGATCCGACTAATTTTCAAACTCACCATACTTGCTAGATCAGGGAACTTAACTTTTTATGTTTCAACCATGTAGCTTGAAATTTGAGGCTGTCATCGTGATTCAAACAGACAGACGGACAGACGGACATGTCTCAATCGACTCGTCTATTGATGCTGATCAAGAATATATATACTTTATGGGGTCGGAAACGTATATTTCTATGCGTTACAAACATCTGACCATTTTTATAATAGCCTCTGCAAGGGTATAAAAAAGTCATACACCCTGGAAATCGCCATCAATTTAATATAAAAGGAATCTTTTACATGCAGCAACAGCATGCCTGTTACATACATTTTGCCAACTTTACATTTTTCCCCAATTGGTATAGGGTGTAAAAACTAAAATTGAAATACATTAATTTCTTTTCTTGTGTTACACAATATGAATAGTGTATTTTTCAATCGCTTGCAGCTCGGATATATTTTTTTTATTTTGGCTTATATTCTTAATGATGTAATGACTATAATTATATTTAAATTTGCACAAAAAAAAGCATTAAAAAATATGTCGCGTGATTGTTCCAGAAGAACCCTTCTCGAAAAAATTTTAAGTCAATAACAAAGCTTGTTTTTATGCAGAATATTTTAGGTTTTAAATTCTCATACGATTTGCATAGTTTGCCGATTATTAGCATTGAGTGACCGCTCTTTATTTACCATTGAGTATACTCTTCAAATACTCAAAAAAATTTAATAAAAAAGGTTACGATAAGGTTGATTACGATAGGTGTTTTTTTTATTTTTCGATTCAGCTTCTATATTTTGACATACCGATTTTGTTGGCAGATGGAAGTTTCTTAATCAATTTAGCAGTTAATAGGGAAAAACAAAAGTACTTTATGGGGCAGAATCTGGTTCTTAAGTAATTGTCAACAACTAGCCAGTTTACCCAGGTCTCAATCTGTTCAGTGCACTATGGTTAGATTGACTCTCCGCGTTGATGTTAATGTCTTCCTTAAGCATTTAAATTGGGTGCATTTTTTCTGTCTATTATCATGATGCCTTTAATGCGCAGATCACGTGGCGAATTGCATGGATGGGGATATGACTTTTGAATTTTCTGACGACTGCATAAACTAAAACTCACAACGAGGTTTTCCAACTGCTCCTTCTTTGGAATTACACTGTTGTAGGACCGAACTGCCACTGGTGACATTTTGACACCATTTTTGGGTCGATGATATGGCATTCATCTTGACAGGCATAACTGCCCCTGACGGTTTGGTTATGCTGGCCCAGCCCTAGTTGTTACTCCTCTCTCCGACTTACGATAATTCGACCCAACCCAACGACAATGTTGTCAGTATGTTGTGTTCGTGATGCTTTTACGTCACTTACTTCAATGTTGCAACACATTTTCGGTCACCCGATGCACATACATGTATATTTGTAGTTATGTATATACCCTCATACATTTCACTCTAACAAGAACAGACGGAGGATTCGGAGGGAGAGCTGAAATATGTTGGGTAGTTGGCAGCTCCTGGCTGCAAACCAAAAAATGTCCTTGACACTTAATTCACGCTGCATTAATACGAACTGAAACTGAATAAAGTTGTTCGTTTCATCAGATACAGTGGGACAAAAGGAATTGGTGAAGGAGATCAGCCACAAAGTGCAATCTGTTCTCAAACAATTTTTAGTTTTAGAGTAGATACGTTATTAAAATTCACTTTGTTGGTTGTAAATGCATTTTGACTCACCTTTAAGCTAATCGAAAGATCTTAATTAGCTTTACAGTGCGTACGATCTGAACACCTTGAAATCCCTTTCTGTGGGGCCTAACAGCTCCTATAGTACTGCGTACAATAATCACTCTCGTGGGCAACATTCTCTTCAATTTTATTACGCTATTTAATAATTTTCTTAAGTAGGATATAATTTGTTACAAAAAATAAATAAAACTTATCGAACAGTGAATAATTTAAATATGCCTCTAGATTGATATATAAATCAAGGCGAATTCAAAACGGGTATGTACCAGTCATTATTTGAACAATATATTTAGTTTTTTCTACATTCATACATTTAAATAAACGCAGATTAATGTAAACTGGAATAAATGCACTGTGCACGGCACTAAAACTTGGTATGAAAACTTGTAACCTCAAAACACTTTCACAGCAATGATCTCTCACTCACCCTTCGTTCATGGCCCATGTTTTTACAACACTTTTCACCGAAAACTAAAATGCAGGCAACACATTGCATTCCCATTCTTGTGGACAAAAAAGCTCGTAAATTACTGGACAATGTGGAATGGATATAAAGAGTGGAGCATGGAGGTCCTTGCAAATATAAACATCAACAACAACAACACTCATCGCTCATGTTGGTGATGATGCATTTTGCGGTCTGTCACACAAAATGCAATTTGACGGAGCTGTGCAAAAACAGTTTTTCAAGCTATCAACCAATTTGGCCACGGCTGCACGCCGACCCACAGACTCTCTCCCTTTTCCTATCCCCTATCACTGCCATGCGAGTTGCTACTGACTGCCATATAGTGGCCAGGGTTGGTGATGACGATGCGTCCTAGGTGCTGGCTACCAACTCATAGATGCACCCACTAAATATTTTGCGCCTGACTCGAAATCTCTTCGATACCCTTTGCCAATAGGGTGACAATTAAATATTTGGCTCAACGTCATACAATATATGTGACTACATATAAATGAGGCTACGTTTTGACTAAAGATTGCGTATAACTTGTCTGATTGGAGCGACTGGTTCATTGTATACCTCATGGAAAAGATTTGATTAATCCGATAGTTAATCGAAAGGGTCCTTTAGTTTTAAAGACATCAGTTACATAAGTTGAATATGCATTTTTAAAACATGATTATAAGACTTTTATTATGGGAAAGAGTATTTCGCAGACCGTGCGAAATAGTATTTTTGTGTAATGTTTTATCCCTGGCATTTTAGCCGGAACATGCCATCGTAGCGTTGTTGTCCTTTTTGAACCATGTTTTTTGCTTTTTCTAATATTTTGTGTGTGTGTTTTAGTGCGTTGTCTCTGTGTCCGCATATCCTAGCGTCCTGGCTGGAGTGTGTTTATGTTGGCGGATTCATGTCGTCACTGTGTGAAATGTGTGTGGCAGATGAAGGGACACCCCTAGCATCGTACGAGCGAAGTGAGCCCATGCTAGTTTTCAAATTTATGTAGCGTTGGTGAGTTGGTTTATTTTTTTTTTTGTTTGGAGAAGCATCATGACCATTAACTGCCATTGTCCATGTCCATGTCCAGTTGCACATGTCAGGGGCAAGTTCTGCTTCCACTCCCACAATCTCCATCTGTTGATGTTGATGGTCGTAAATGTCAAATGCGTGTGTTCGCTTGGGCAGTTAATGTCTTTAGATGCTATAACGTACATTTCCTTTTTTTTTTATCAATTTTGTACAGTTTAAGATTTGTAGCACATCAAATGTTCATAAATCACGAATCGTAAACAATAATTAAATGGCAAAATGGATTTCTTACAAATTACAATAAGGAAGCATAAATGTCCCGCCACACACTTCAGTTAAGAGTTGTGCTTTTAGCTGACTCAGTGGCCCTTCGCACCCAGTCGCAACAGGAAAACGATTACCAATTTATTGCCGATCATCATGCGATGGCTCTGGAAAGTGGAATATAGAAAACAAGAAAGCAAGTAAGAACTTGTTTGTATTTCTTGCTACGATATTGACACTCAGCTGACGTTTTATGTTTGCGATGCATCGAAGTACTAATAATATCAATATGGCCTTAAATTAGCGTAAAAGTCTGTAGAAGCAATATGCTTAAATATTAATAGATAAGACCTGAGTGAAAAGTCAGCTGTTTATCAACTAAGTTCTAATGTGTGACTATCACAGAAGCAAAATTACAAGATTTCTTATGGATCCAGGTAAACATGGCCCAATCGAACATTTTTATTGATGCGAAAATATGTACAAATTTAATTTTTTAAGTCCAATGGAAGCAGAATACGGTATACTATGTATACCGTATTGTTGAAAGCAGGCAACTGTCTGCAGACTTTCAAAATGTTTTCCTTTAATAATGCCTAAACAGTTCATAGAGAATGACAAAAGAGATGTGCATCAATCTGAAATTAACATCGGACGATGAGAGTAATTGGTATTGTATGGAAAAACATAATTCTAGAGTTCACATGTGTGCTGTGCAATATGCATTCTACATTTTCGTTTGTTTTACAATTTACCATAACCACGTCCAACTTAATATCCTATTCTCTCTTTTTGCAACTCGCTGTCCGCAGCAGACATTTGGCCCAAGTAGCCAATACTCCATCCCAGCATTCTCGACATATAACTTCCCCAACTTCAGAACAAAAATGTTACGTTTTTTGGTTAAATTATCCAATTTTGTTCACTTGATTGACTGCACTTTTGATGCCCCTGCCAGTACCACAAAACCTCAATGCAGATGCAGAAATCTCTCCCTCCTTTTCAACCGTTGAACTGCTGCTGCCGCCTTCTTCACGTTGCTTTACATTGCCAGGAAAGGCCAGAAAGCGGCACCACGTTCACTCTCTTAATGGACTTTCGCAATCAGCTGTCAATGCCTCACCCTGACTATTTATATTTGCCTCAGTGCCAAGTGTCACCGACTATGCAGCGATTCCATCAATCAATTGCTGCAAATTATAAATAACCGAACCGGCCGATTGCCAGTGACTGACCCAAGACATGGCATGCCCATGCCCATGCCCATGCCCGTCGATGTCCAAGTTCGATTGATGGTGACGATTTTGAAAAATTGCCAATCAAAGAAAAACCACAAAGAGTTCCAGTCCCAGAGTTACGTTGCAGTTGACATTTTGATGGGTAAAAACAAAGAAATGTTTTCTGTTTCGATTTCCCTTTATTCTCCTCCTTTACTCTCCTTTACCTTCGACGTCGCCGTTTTCATTGTTTTTGATGAATTATATACACCGTTGTTGAAATAGTGCAGTGACAATTGTCAAATGTCAGTATGGCAAATTGCTTTAAGGCGCAGCTTTAATTGCCTTTATTGTTTCTGTTGTGTCAAACGCATTCTCACCACAAAATTATAAGAAATGAAATATTAATGATGACGATATCTTTACCATCACATTAACATGTATTTAATGAATTCACCAAGTGGACCTAGTAGTTGACTCGGCTGTTCGTCCGAGTTCATCTCCAAATTTAAAAATTGAGATCATCCTCAAATGAAATCGTTCACTCTGGCTCTCTAAGTACATTCCGACTTGCTTTCACTTGTCATCTTTTCAGGTGCGGTGAATCAATCAAAAGTAAGAGAACGACCCGTTTGCCGCCACAAAAATAAAAAAGTCCAAAAATAAAAACCCCATGACCGACAAACCAATTGATTGCTAACGGCTTGACGATACATATCATTGCGCATTATCATTTACATGAAAACTAAAATCTGTTATGTACATACAGATTCAAAGTATCTCTTTAAATTGTCAATATCGCCGTTGAACTTGAGAGGCAAATGGTTGGATTTCATCGAATTGTGCCGGATTTCACCGATTGACAGGCTTCAGCATAATGAAAGAAATGAAAATCAAAAATCCGCGTAAGCAATCGACAATCAAATGCATGCAGTCGCTCTTGAATTGGTGTTGAAGCTGAAGCCAGATCTCACCTAGTCACTCAATGTCATTATCAATATCAACAACATGATTGGACGAAAATGAAAACGAAAAACGTTAATCCAGCCAAGCAAAGTCAATGAATACGAATTGATCTCTCGATCATTATCATCATCATCATCGATCGAGTAAACACAGACTCACTAACCGCACTCAATCAAAAATTTGATTATTTTGATATGAAGGTGCTTCAGACTCTGGCTCCCCATTGATAAACCCAACAGCAAAATAAACACACGCACCTAAGTACTCTGGACCTATAATAACAATAACAGGCCTACAAATCAGTACAAGAACAGGCAGCTGCAGCTATGTATATCTGCATCTCAATCTGCTTGTCAGCATATCCATATCCCTGATATTCGTGGAACCTCCACTTGAGCGCTTCAATTGTAAGAAAACACGAATTTAATTGCAGAACACAAACGGAGAATCGCTCAAGTTATCCAAAAGACGATGAGACGGGGGCCGAGAATGGGATCGAGGAAAAGAGGACTATTCAAAGGTGTACGATGAAGTGTGATGATCAATAGGAAAATAAGCATGTCTAAAATAAACTCTATCAATTGATTGCGAAATAGTAATGCATTAAGTATAGGTATAATTATAAATTGGCAATGGTCAAAATGCAATAAATTAAAAATAAATAAAGTTATTTACATTTTGGGTCCCAATCGATTCGGATGTTTATGCTGATTTAGAAAAGCTAAGTTAAAGGGTCGCAAATGTTTTTATCCGCCCATTCAAACTTCATTTCACCCGATAGGTATACGAAAGTCAAAGACATAAAGAACGTCAAGTGGAGACATAAAATTCAAGGCAGTTGGGATCAGCTTGGGCTGTGTCTGTCAGACCCATCCCCAATGATTCGTGGATCTGTGCGCCATTACGAGTTGTACTTGTTTCGCGTTACCAGAACCACTTGTGAGCGATTGAACGAGCATGTGACATGTTTGATTTGTTGCTTTGATTGATTGCTGAACGAGTTTTCGCTGTGTTGTGAAGTAATGATTTTCGATTTTTTGCATGATTCACAAGTCTTTTAGTTGGCATCGTTCCCACAAATAATGACATGGCGTCTTTTTCAAGACACTGTTGATATTGGGCGGCAGCAAAGAATCGAATAGGCTCAATGCTGATTGACAACTCACTGTGCGAGCCGTACGCAAGTGCGTGACTGCTAAAGGGACACAAATATTTTGCATGGTAACCAGACTAATCAACAATGCACCGATATCAGAGTGGAGCCTCGCTTTCGGTTCTTCTGTTCTTGTGAAATGCCGTCACCGATGCGGTCGATATCTGTTTTTAAAATATCCACACAAACTGCAGTCCCTGACGTGTCTTTGTCGTCGTCGTGCTCGACGTTGTGTCCTCGTCTGGTGTTATATCTTAACCATCTGTGGCCATAAATAAGCTCAGGACAGTAGAATGTTTCGACGCAAGGGTTTCAATGTAGACTGCCTTCGATACAAGGTTTTCAGTGTGGACTTTTGCTGGTTGTTGTCATCCGAGTAGGCAAGGGAACAACAGTTGAAAAACGTATTGCTTTTAACTGTGTAATGCCCATTTTCGAATCTGCATTCCAAGTGAAACATTTCACAGCCCCAAGTCAATCGATTTGCTGATTTCTGACGATTTTAAACACTTCGATTCCGCTGGTAAACTAAAGGCTCATAAATTGCATATACCCAAAATCTGTGACGAGAATATACATATGTACATACTTATATATGTATATTCTCCTATAATCTAATATAATATATATATATATATATATGTATATTCTCCTATAATCTAATATAATATATATATATATATATATGTATATTTATATGATACTCTCAATTTAAATCGACGTTAGGTTAATCTATGTTTTCCGGGTTGAGTTGAAAAAAACGGCAAATGCCAAATTAAACTCGTTAAATGTCAACATTTCGCTCTGTGGATAGCACTTTTTCCTTTGGTAAGACTTGCGTGTATGTCCGGGGCTCATATCAGTCAAGACGAATCTCCTTGGTCGGAGCTGAACAAGCAGACAAATCAGACGAAAAGTGAGAAGCTGCTGAAGATGTACTAAAAGTTGAAATGAGATAGAGAGGCAATGATAGAGGGAGCGAAAGAAAGAAGCAGTGGGATTTTAATTACATACATACATACTGAGACTGTGGATGGGTCTGGCAATTATTTACATTAACACGATCACAACTCAGGGACATTGCACATGCATCATCGTGTTGCGATGTCTAGATCTGGAACCCCACTCTCGAGTGCACATCCAGACAACAATTTTCGACGTGGTCGTCGATGTTCGGGTGCCTGCCATGTATGCATATTAATTTATTGGAATCATGTTAGTGAGTCGATATTGATACAAATCCATTTTCGATCGCGTTGCTCTGATACCACAGAGCGATCAGCAAGGAAGAAAAACAGTGCGCATGCTGAGGCAGTCCAGGCAGACTATGCAAACATTACACAGCCAATCAGCTACCAAGTGCTACACTTGGCCCAATGACAATGAGCAGCTTCTGTCTCTATCGCAGTCAACCTCGCTTGACCCGTTCGTACCCCGCACATTGCATGATCAAAGCCCGTATTTAGCGTTTATCGGACGACTATCATGCGATTTTGGGCAGATTCTTTGACTGTACTTTACCAAGTTACAGGTATGTAACAAGAAAAATACATGTTACTTCTGAGTGACAGATTCCATGGTTTGATTTTTGTCTTATGTAATGTCAGTTTACAAAGCTTTAAGATAATTAAAGAATTATAGGTGCATATATTAAAAATTGAGAAAGTGTGCAATGCAATAAAATTAAAATAATGCAGACAGTAATTTTAATCGTTAACATAAATTTATTTGGGGTGCTTTGGATACACAACTGATTATTTCAGATTAATCGAGTCAAGGTTTAAGTTTTTAAGAAGAAACGTAAAAACATCGGTAGCCTCCTGAATTCGCATAGCTGTGGGTTTGCCTTCACCATGACCGGAGTTAGTGTATACTCTCAACAATATAGGATTGTTTTGGAATTTCGAATTACGAACGGCTTCTTGCAGAGCGGCAGCAAATTTGAGGGAATGCAATGGGCTTACGCGATCATCGTGGTCAGCGGTTACGATTAATGTTGAAGGGTATGCCATTTTATCATTCTCAGGGACGCGAATATTGTGCAAAGGTGAGTACTTAAGGAGATTGTCAAAATGGGTTTTCTCACTGGGATTACCATAGTCCGATGTCCAGGCGTGCCCAACAGTAAATTTGCAGTATCGAAGCATATCCATCACACCTACGTGAGCTACTGCAGCACCAAATAAGTCGGGACGCTGATTGATACAGGCTGCAACTAAAAGACCTCCATTCGAAACACCCTGTATAGCTAAACGATCTTTAGACGTGTATCTATTTTCGATTAAATATTCTGCCGCAGATTGGAAGTCATCAAACACATTTTGTTTATTTAACAGTCTTCCCCCATTGTGCCACCTAACACCATATTCGCCACCTCCGCGAATATTCGGATAGGCCAGAATCCCATTAAAAGTATCGATAAACATCAGACCAGTGATCCCGAACGTTGGCAATACGCTGTAATTAAATCCCCCGTAACCATAAAGTAGGCAAGGACAAGGATCGATTATTTCTCCCTTCCTGCGTATTATAAACATTGGAATTTTGGTTGTATCTTTGCTCCTATAAAAGATCTGCTCAATCAAATAGTTATTTCTACAGAAGCCTTCAAGCTTAAAGTCGATTTCACGAATAACTGTTGGCTGTTTTTCAGGCTTCTGAAAGTCGTATTGGAAAGTTACTCCGGGACTCAAAAACGACGACAGCTGGTAAAAAATTTCAGAACAAGTATTCTTCCCCGAAAATTCTACAATGGTCCCAATATCGAGTTTAAACTGTTTGATGAAATTACCCGATTCCAACTCATACGCCTGCATGACACTCTTAACATCTCGTATATAACAGACTACAAGCTTATCGAAATCCACACATTTGGCCCAGGCCATGACGTCTTTATCATTTTCAGGTATCACTGTTGACCAATTATCCTCAGAGGGCGATGTTAAATCAATTGAAATAAGGCGATAGTTAGGGGCATTTTTATTTGTTCGAAAATAGACTTTGGATCCCTTATTGGTAACGTAATCATAGTCCGCCTCAAAATGTTTAATAATCGGCTTAATTTCTAGCACAGTTGTAATATCTTCCTTTGAGTGGAGATCGGCGTAGAATACCAAGTTGTCACGTACAGTCTCCTGAACCAAGAGTATCAAATAGTCTCCACAGTCCGACACTTCAGAAAGAATTCGCCATGCAGGTTCTTGAGGAAACTCTACAACTAATGTGTCGTTTTTTTGGCTCTCTCCTATTCTATGGTAAAATAACTTTTGATTGCTGTTCTGTTGGGTTTCTGAACCATCGGAATTGCCATCTTTATAGGGATACCGGGCATAAAAAAACCCTCTATTATCTTTTGTCCACGATACTTTAGAGAATTTCACCTGCTCCAGAATCTCGGCATAATCTTCAGAAGTTTCAGCACATCGGACACGAATTTTGTTCCAATCCGATCCCTTTTCACTCAGTCCATAAGCCATATAGAATCCATTTTCAGAAAATGTCTTTGTGACCAAGGCAACTGTTCCGTCGTTAGATAATGCATTAGGATCAAGAAAGACTTTGCTGTCGCCGTTCAGTGTTTCTTGCTGATACAAAACACTTTGATTCTGTAATCCCGTGTTACTGAAATAGTAATAATATTTCCCGAATTTCTTGGGACAGCCAGTCTTTTCAAAATTCCACAATTTCTTCAGTTTTGCATTAATTTTCTTCCACTCCTCACAATTTTCTAAATAAGGTCTAGTAATGTTGTTCTGAGCGTTCACAAATTGTTTTGTTTCATCTGTATCAGGATACTCTAGCCAACGGTAGGAGTCTCTGATTTCAGTACCGTGGTTATTCTCCACAACAGTATTTTTTCGAGCTTCAGGATATTTTAATTTTACATTCTCCTGATTCTGTCTGGACATTTTAAGAGTAAAAGTATTGGATAGTTTTCTAGCTTGATGTAATAAATCACGATGAATGCTTCGTCTTGGTTGTTCCAATAAGCTTCGCACAGTCATATTAATATTTTATACATTTAACAGACGCATTAAGGTACTTACAATATTTTATCTTTATTCATATATTTATATTATGTGTTTGTTATTCTTAAATTTGCTGACAGCTGGTGCCAAAATTTTAATATCAAATTCTATAATTTTCAGAGTATTAATCTGTACGCCCATATAACGTTTTTTGGGGGTCTGCCGGCAATATACCTTTAGCTAAATTCTTTAGGCGACAATGAACAGATCAAACATTGCAATCCCTTTCACCATAATTTTCTTGCATATTTTTCCCATAGTCGCAATGATCGTCGCTTTCACAGGTTCTAAATCAGTAAGCGGACTGCTACCAACAAAAAAAAAGAACTGTCATTAAAAGACTTTAATTTAAAAAAGATTTTGGTGATTTTATAATACGGCGGAAAACTTTAGTGTACTAATTATTAGCACAAACAATGAAAATCGAAAAACCTGCAGATTTAAATTTATTGGGATCCATTTTAAAAGGAAGCATTTCCGACTATATAAAGTATATGTATTCTTGATCAGCACGATAAGCTGAGTTGATTAAGCTCTGTCCGTATGTCCGTCTGTCCATCTGTCTGGATCAACAGCTTTTCCCCCAAGACCCTTAAAGCTACAAGGCTGAAATTTTGCATAGGCATTTTTGCTGCAGGCATTGTATATCTCGGAATCATTCGGATCGCATGACTATATCATATAGCTCCCATAGGAACGTTCGGTCAATAACTTTGTGGTTTTTTAATCAATTATTACGAACTTTGATGTTTATAAGTTTAATACACTTTCAAACATCTTCACCAAGTTTCATCAGAATCGGTTGACTACATCATATTGCGCTCCCATAGGCGATTTTTTGATTTTTGAAAGTTTAGTATATATAGAAATGTCTGTGCTAAGTTTCAGCCAAATCGGTCTCCTATATGCTATAGCTCCAATAGGAACAATCGGAACAAACAATTTTTTTGTCAAAATCCTTTTTTTCTCAAGCCACGAACATTTAATGTAGGTTTAACTTGTTTTATATGCTTTCTAATGATTTTGTCGCATTATAAATGTGTAATTGTTAAATAACAGTTTGCAAAGGTCTACCATCCTTCTAGTTTTGTATTTATGTTGAGAATGTTCAGGTGGATATAATATATTTAACAGCATTGGGGAATGCCGATCGTATCAATATAATACAATAATTACAAAAGTGCATATCAACTAAAAGGACATAGATCATGTCTATGCCTAGAAATTTTACATATTTCTAAGTAATCTAAGTATACCATATGTATAAGTAGCCATAGATATTATAGATACACAGTTCTTCTTTTAAAATTGAATTTTATGGATGAAACTGGAAATCTACAAGAATGTGAAAACCGTCTTCTAATTTATATGACGCTTCAAAATTGTAAATTACCTTGCGGCGGTTTCTGTTTCAGGAATGACAGCAATTAATATTCAGCTGATGGTGAAGTCAGAGACCCGAAGTTGAGTTAAAAATTGGACCAAAATGGCGTGTTAAACAATTCCATCAACTATCGGCATCCCCATCCCTTTCTTACTGCTTGTCATGCTGTGATTCAAAAAGGAGCAGAAGCAACAGGCAGGCGCTCTGACATCCCCCGTAAGCCGAAGCATGCTGAGCATGTCAACAACCAGAGTCTACAACTCGGTGAATTGGCAGCAAACCAAAACCAGAATCAGAACCAAAAAAAGCCCAGCAACAAGTCAAAGCGCTGACAGCGACATGAGCGCAACAGAGGCAAACAGCATGGATGCTGAGCATAATGATCGTTATTGGGGCTCGATCGAGATAGTAATCCCAACTTTGTTCATCTTCATCTCTGTCGCACAGATACACACACACATAGACATAAACGCATCGGCCAGATTGCGATCTCATTAAAGCGAATTATTTGTGTTGCTGCTTATGTTCTGGCCCGTTGCATCTCTCACTGCTCTTTGAGGATCAATTCCTGCTCCTGCATTCGTGATTGTTATCGCTGAAACAAAGTTGTTGTTTGTGGTAGTTCTCGATTTGCCAATCGTTTAGGCCACAATATCATTTGCCTTCTCCTGTTAACCTGTGCGGTTAACGCTTAGCCACCTCCATAATTTATATTCGGCCTGTTGTCATTTGTTTCGTCACCAGGTCTTGATTTAAAGTAAATATCATTCCTACTCAAATGGTGGCTTAAGCGAAAATTGTTAACAGCAATTGCAAATAGAAAATGTTAATCAGCAAAAGCAAAAAAAAACTAGAAGGATGGGCTAACTTCGGCCGTGCCGAAGTTCGTATACCCTTGCAAACTGTTATTTAACAATTACACATTTATAATGTGACAAAATCATTAGAAAGCATATGAAACAAGTCAAACATACATTAAATGTTCGTAGCTTGAGAAAAAAGTAATTCGACAAAAAAATTTTTTTTGGCCCGATTGTTCCTATGGGAGCTATAGCATATAGATGACCGATTTTGCTGAAACTTAGCATAGACATTTCTATATATACTAAACTTCCAAAAACCAAGTTTCGTGACAATCACTTTCAAAACACCCAAGTTATTGCTCTGAGACTATATTCTCGACCGATCGTTCCTATGGGAGCTATATGATATAGTCAACCGATTCTATTTAAACTTGGTGGATATGTTAGAAAGTATACCAAACTCTTAAACAACAAATTTTGTAATATTTGATTGAAAACCAACAGAGTTATGAAGGCTTAACTCTATTCTCGACCGATCGTTCCTATGGGAGCTATATGATATAGTCATCCGATCGGGATGATTCTGAGATATACAATGCCTGCAGCAAAAAGAAGACTGGGTGCAAAATTTCAGCTCTGTAGCTTTAAGGGTTTCGGAGGAGAAGCTGTTGATCCAGACAGACAGACAGACGGACAGACAGACGGACAGACGGACAGACGGACAGACGGACAGACGGACATGGCTATATCAACTCAGCTCGTCGTGCTGATCAAGAATATATATACTTTATATAGTCGGAGATGCTTCCTTCTATGCGTTGCAAACTTCTGACCAAAATTAATATACCCTTTTTGCAAGGGTATAAATATATGAAATTCTCTGGTTTTGCAGGCTGACAGATATAACTTATCCTGATTCCATTTTTCCCCTTTGAGACAAGTATGGGAAAGTATAACCCACAAACTTCCCCTTTGCTTGGAAAAACCTTTAAATAAAAATATCACAATACATTTTTCCATTATACACCGGCTTAGATATATTGTAAAACCCACGGACCACATCAATTTTATCTCTACTCACAACCACAACAGATGAGATACCTTTGCGTCCCTTGAGTCTAATCAGCATGTAATTTGAAGGACACGAGTGATGCCTGAGCATCAAACTATACTACTTGAGACTTGTTCTGATATATTTTCGGTGACTTTTTCCAGTGCCCCCCTTAGCTCTTACCCCTTTTGTTGTCCGTGAGCTTCTGTCGGACATTTGGTAAATGAATGGTTAGTAATTTGGCGGCAGGGTCCTAAATGAATAAATGAATTAGTTCCTAAGAGAATTCACTGGTTTGTGCTCTATGTGGTCGAGATTTGGGTCTGCTGATAGATGTGTTGCCTGCCTTGAAATTTGTTTTATTGATAATAAATTTATTTGGTGTTTTGGCTTTAACACAAAAAAGCTTTAAATATTTATTTTAATTTGAAATTGAAATATTGAATTGCGCGGGCGTTGAGAGATTTATGCGTTTGCATCAAACTGCGAGATAAATTGCCAACCAATTGGGGAGCATAATGAAATTGTTTAACCAAATGCTAGAACTGTTTACAGATGTTGTGAACAGTGGATATGGGGTGTTGCTTGATTGTAGCAACCTGAAAAGGGCCAAGAGCAATAGTGGGATCCCTGGGCACTTATGCAATTGAAATTTGTTAAACAGTATTCAGTTCTTTTTAATTAGGTAAACTATTCGGGGAACGGAATGCAGACGACGACGACGTATTTTTCTACAAAAATGGATTTGTACGGGACTGCATTTGCGATACCATTGACCACTTGCACGTGGCCAGGGACAGAGTGCAAAGCTGCAGCGCATGCGTGGATGGTTTGGCTAGTTTTCTATTAATTACACTGATTTATGTGCTCATTGTCCATTGTTGTTAAAGTCCACTCACTGCTGCCAGCTCCCAGCTCCCGTTGTTAAGCATAAATAGTTCAGGTTGACTTTATGATGGTTAACTTTAAATGGCAGACAAAAAGGGAAACAGAATTTCGGCAAAAGCATTTGTTCATTGTTGTCGAAGTCAAAGAAAGTTTATTACAATGCAAAAGCACAGATGAATATGGCAGCAAGCCCAACTAAGTTTGTGGGTCTGAATATGTCTCTATGGTAACATCAGTTGCAAGTAGAAGCGTTTCAAACGAACTTAATCTTTCTTTTAATTTTAAATGATTTCGTTATTCTTTAAACCATGTTGTAAAATATTTGTTCATCTTTTCTTGGTCACTTCTTGTATTATTCAAAGAAACAATTGTTTGGAGCATGCTTTGGTGTAAGTATTAGACAATCTGATCAATCTAGGATCTACTAAATCTGTTGAACAACTTTGTATTATATAAATCTATTTATATCCAGCGCGCTCTCTCTCTCTCTCTGTCTCCCCCTCTATGTCTATTTTTCTCTTCTACTTCACCCTTTAGATGCCAACGAATTTGAAACGGATGCAATTCACAGATACACAATCCTTGCAATATGCATGTCTGTCAATATAAATTTCAGGCAAACGAGCTCAGGCAGCAGAAGGCCCGCGAATAAATCAGTTTGTAAACATAAATAAAACAACAGAAATAATTTTCGCACATTTCGTGCATGGAAAACCTCATCCAACGCCGTCTCATCGTCATCGTCGACATCGTTGCGTCTGACAATAGGCCAAGCATAGGCACTGGCACAAGCACTGCCAGGCACTGGTGCTGGATTTTTGATATTGGATGATCTCTTGAATTCCATCAGGCATCGGCACCAGTCATAATTAAATTTATGACTCCAAGCTGCTTTATGACCATGTGAAATACCAAAATTAACGCATTATAAATAATAAATTTTATGATTTGATAAATAGATGCATTATAATGGCCAATGGAAAGTATCTGAATGTGTTGAATGGCTAACAACGCGTTTTTGTGTTTGAAAAATAAATTCGAAATTACCAATTTTCTTACCTTTCTTACTTATATCACCCCAGTGATATAGTGATAAAATTAGCATTTAGAATCAAAAATAAAGCCATTTTAATTTTGTTATTGCATTGTTTTACTTTAGTTTAGAAAATTTGTAATAAATGTTCTGTATTTATTAAGTTCTAGTGTGGCTTCATTGAAACAACATATTGCGCCAAAAGATATAAAAAAGGAAGAGAAATTTGGAGTGAGTCACCAAATTTCACACTTAAATAGCAAATAAATAAACATCAATTCTAAATGTGTAACTTTTCGATGCCGGAACGAACGCGATTTGTGGTATATACTGCTCAATATTTGAATTATTTCCATAGCCACTTCCCGTAACCCATCGCTGTTGTGGGCCACTTTTGGCCACAACTGCGGCCTGTGGAGTTGGATATGCAGTTCCACCCGTGGCCTCCGAAACACGCCGACTGCTGTTTGAGGCAATTTGACACTCCACCTTTTATTGTCCCCTACCCATACGTTGAGTGCCTAACTGGCTGTCGATGGGTTTACAATCCGTCAAAACATTTGCCATGGACTAAGGCAACTGCATCATTGGCACTTGCGACCTATTAAGAGCAGCTTTAAATAAACAAAAGCAAATGAAGCATGTGGCTATGAAAATAATACAATTTGTAAATTAGAGAAGGGCTGTGCACAGACTATTCTATCCCTATCTGAACAACAACAACTTGTCTTAAATACAAATAAGAAAGATGCACTTTAATCATATTTAAAAGTTTTGTTAGAAGTCACACAAGAACTATAAGTTCTCAGACTAACATAGGATTGTACGTTTTTCTTATACTTTTACTAAAATATGAAATTGAGACTTATAAAAACCAAAAAAAAATAAATAAATAAATTTTATAAACATAGTAGTAAAGACTAAGACAAGATTCTTCACGAATCACTTTTTGACGATGTTTATATCGATCGATGGTCAATAGTAACACACCCAACGAGAAATCTTCGCCCATAAAAAGGCACAGTAAGCTCAAAACCAACTCCAAACAATGCTCAGAAGCTTTCGAAACTTACTGGATGGCGATGAATCAATGTCACTGCAATAAAATTAAAAACCAGGGACCGTGCATCGTGCACCGCGACTCACCTTCTGTATGAAGTCACCGCATCTACCATTGGTGGACGCAACCGACCATTGTCTGAGGGGGCATCAGTAGACTGTTAACTTCGGCCGGCCCAAATGTCAACTTCTGAGATGTTCCGCCTATGGTTCTCTTCTCATTGGTGGAACCCGGTAGGCCATTGTTTATTTTGTGTTGCTCCTCTTCTGCAAATATGGACTCTCCTCGTCGTTGTGTTTTTTGCTGTCATCATCACATCAAAAAAATAGAATGAAAAAACACATACGCTCATGCCAAACAAAAACACTTTATAAACAACAATAAACAAATCTTTTAAACCAAGACAAGTATTGCGATCCCCATTTCCCATTTGCGCCTGGCCACCCGCACACCATGCGATATTGATTCAATCGTAAGCCTGTCAAGCCTGTTACAAGGTAGACACGACACTAATCCCGCCGTCGCACCCGCTACCATAGCATACCCGCATAGCACTTTCTGTGACTATTCTTACTATAAGATGTCGAGCCACTTGATTCGAATTTCTATAATTGCGCGCCTTTGTCGGATACTTGTATAACAAACGCAATGGCAGACAAGACACAGAATGGGTTTCTCTAAATTGTTTTGATCTTCACAGTGAGCACCACATAATTAAGTCATATGAAAAGAATAAATTAAACTTACAGTTGTATTCACCATATGGCAAATTTGTACCATCAAAAACAGGCTGAAACCAATACAATTTTTTTTTTTATCTAATTAGTGGTAGGCCATAAACATAAACTAATCCAGAAATACAAAAAATTTATACAAATTTTCGGATGTAATTTTTATGTTATCTGATCTGAACAACAAAAAACTATATAATTGGAGAAATGTATAAAAGGGAATAACTGCTGCATTCATACAGTTGTTATTATATGTCTACCCCGTATTGTAAGGGCCTATAAAGTACGCCAACTGGTGGACAGAACGCAGCATTCGATCGCGTGAATTGCACAGGGTATGCTGCCTGACTGAGCTTCTACAAGACAATCCACAGCAAATCAACCACGTCCAAATGGCGCACCTAACCACACCGAAAACACTCAGGGAAATTGCTTGGAGCTCGCGCCTGTTGATTGCTTGAGTGCATGTGAGTATCGCTCCAGCTGCTGCTTATTTTAGTTGAGCAAACTGTCAAAGATATCCCAGCTTGCTGCCACCACCCCATCCTGCTTCTCCTCCTCTTTCACACCGATGGCAATGACGATGACTATGTATTCGTATGCGTTGCGGATCGCTTGATTGATGATTTGTTTATTTTGATATGCGGGAGATATTTCTTCTCGCCCAGTCGCTTGGCGGGTAAAAATTTTTGCCAATACGTATATTGGCGAGTTTTAGTTCTTCGTTTTTAATATTTATATTTAGATCAGCCAGCATTTGAGCAACCCCAACGCGATGTGGCAAAATGTAACGCTATTTGTTTTTAATTTATGAATTATAATTTTCCATTCGAGTGGAAACCACATTTCGGAAGCTCAACAAATTTCCAGATATTTTTGATATACAGCAGCAATTAAAATTGATTCCATTCTTTTTTCGAGTGTATCAATCACTGAACTCTGCTGTGGAGGTGGTAATGGAGAATATTCAGCTGGTATTCTGTTGGAGATCAGCAGCAGCAGCAAGTTTTTGACCTTTGCCCAGAAGTAAATCAATTTTAGTCATCATTTTGCAGCAAACGGAATATTATCTATAACAAACAAAAATTTAAATAAGAAATTTTCATAATTACACAAAAAAGCAAAGAATGAATGAAACAGATGCATAAGTAACAAATGAACTAGAATGCTAGGCTAACTTTGGCTGTGCCGATGTTTGTATATCCCAACAATTTTTCCATCTTATCAGATGTTTAACTGATTTGGATGATATTTGAATCATTAAGAAGTTGTTAAAACAATAAGTATGTAATAAGAGTGGTACCAGTTTCAATGACAGATATATGATATAGTCAACCGATTCTGATAGCTTGGTAGTAACAATTATTATTAATGTAAAACTCTATTCAGAGCCAATCGACCGTATGGCAACTATCAAAGTTAGTAACATCAGCAAGATGTGTATTAATTCTAAATTTGATGACAATCTTTTAATAACAAAATAGTTTTAATCTAAAACTTCGATTCTGTTAGATCGTTCTTTTATAATATAATCATGCGATCCTACCGTGTAACTATAAAAAAAAATTATCAGCGACATAAAATGGTAAAGTACATTTGGTCTCGCCGACCCCCGAATTGGGGTCGACGGATCTCTTGCTTTCAAAACCACCAACCCTTAACACCAAGGATTATCTAATTCGATATATGGGCATTTCCAAAACTGGCGTGACGTTTTTTACGTTACGTTAAAAAAAGAGGTAAAAAAGACGGATTTGAAAAAAAGTTTTATCATGTATTGACAGAACCTATGTAGAACTATATTTAAAAAAAATTGATAACAATCGAATATAAGGATTTGATTTGATAGCCAAAATGTGACCTGGCGTGACGTTACGCGCACGAAAAGTGGTTTTTGACTTTCACTGACGAAAATTTATAAAAATTCATAAAAATTGAACTCCTCAAAGAAATAAGTTTTTTATCCATAATATTGTTAGACACCAGATCGGTGGGAATGGGAATATTATACATAGTATGGAAATATAGAAAAATATTCTATATTAAATATCCGTTATTGAAAAAAATGCAGTCTTACCTGTTTTTAGCAGTTTGTCTTCTCCACATTAAAGAAAATGCATCCGATGGATGTCGGGAATTTTTCGTATTCTCACAATCTGGTGTGACGTTACGGATGTTCAGACTTATTAAATTTTTATAAACGGTGGTCTTAGAAATAATCAAATTAGACGAAATACCTGAACTTTAAAGCTCGATATCTTGCCATCGCGACTTCGAAAAGCAATGAATTTTTTGATTTATTAAAATTTGTTTATTCTTCTTTCATAATCGAAGAAAAAAATATATAAGTGAACCTTACTTTTTTTGGGTTGAGGTTGACCTTTATCAGGAAATGCCCATCTATGCAAACATTCCGCTCTTTAAAATATCGTTCTCTGAAAGAACGGAATATATCTGTGTAGCTAACTTTGCGTATGGTGTATAGATACAAATAGAATTTGAAAGCACATTTAAAAGGTTTATCTACCAAGTTTGAAACACATATCTTAAAATTTAAGGTCTAAAAAGAGTGACGAAACAGACAGACAGGCGCACAAGAATGTATATACTTTTTGGGGTTTGAAGCGTATTCTATGCCTCCAATTCGACTAATTTTATCATACCCTCTGCAACTGTTTATATTAGGAGTTGAAAAGGTTCTACCTTAGCGTAACTAACTCAATACGATCACTAAATAATTATAGTTTTTATTCTTGTTAAGTTGAGGACTTTTGCTACCCCCCGCCAAAATCAAAAGCGTGTGTTTCGTTATATGAACTATGTCTCGAATGGCTTGTGTAGATACTGTGAGAGTTATATTTTACTGGTGGTAAGTTGCTATACCTATCGTGGCCCCTTTCCTGTTCTTTGTACTGTATTTAAAATAAGATATACATAGATATAATTTTTCAATCCAATAATCTAGCTTGTATTGTCGTTTTTCTCTTCCCTGCTTTTTAATCAAAACCGAAAAATTTTCAATCAAAATCCGACTATTTTATTGACTTTGTATTTTCTGCTACTGTTATTGCACCCTGTCCCCTGTTTCTTGGCCAAGTCCGACACTAATTGCTGGGGACACATTTTTTATATTTGCCGTCTGACACTGACGCCTTCTTCTTACCCCATTCTTCGAAACGGACGACTGTGCAAGTCTACTTCGTTGTTGCCTTTTGCAGTTATCAGTGGAATTTTAAAGCGCATCTTGCAAAGCCACCCAAAAAAGAAAAAACCATCTCGGACATGGGCAATTTATCCCCTCCCTTGTGCGGTTGGATGTCTTGGCGGCGTTGCTAATTCGCTGGCATTTTCTTTATTTTACCCAAATGCGTTGTCCCAACTTCTTGTGATGACCGTTGTCGTCTCTCCGTTTTCCTTTCGGTTTCTTCTTCATAGCTTCAATTCCCGCCTCCACGTTAGCCAAGAAATGGAATTCTTGATATCTTTTGTTTGCCGACACTGACGCTCTGCCTGTCCCAACGCATCTTTGTCCTTTCGCTTCTCTAATTAAAAAAAATTAAATGGAGGATGGAAAAGAAGCCATGTGACCGCACTAATTAGCCTCAAAGCAAGACACATTGGTATGCTTTTGATTTGTAAAAGATTTGTGCGCGATTCCCAAAAAGAGAATTGCGAAAGGGTCAGAGCTGTGGCTTTTCGAGCATAGATGGTTTTCAAATAAAAAACAATTTAAATTGCAGTTCCTCGGTAATTACAACGCCTGCTTCAATCCCATCTTTGACCATGTTTTTATGACGAATCGTCATACACGTCACATGCAACTGAAACAGTTTTCGCATTAATTCGCATTTATTGTGAAAGGAAATACATATATGACATCAAGTCATTATTGACTTTTCCCATCTCAGTTGGAGACGATAAAAGCATTCGAAAGCAACTCAGATGATGGCATTGAAAATATATGTTGTTTTTTAAAGACCTAAACAAGAGTGGAGATAATAAGAGCTGCAGAAGAGAGTTACTCCTCCAAAGAACATTTTAGTTTTGGTCGCGTCTTTTTTCCAAACTGTTTCTTCGGCTTCTGCTGATAATGCAAGGATGACGGTGATGGCATGTCTTGGACTTGGCCAACGCGACACAAGTTGTTGTCGACTGTAATTAAAAGCAGCAATGCCCTGGATGGATCGGCAAGGGGCGGATAAAGAGAGCTGGAACTGTACAGCACTTGTTTGCACACATCGAAACTGCAAAGACACTTGATGACAGTTTCAGTTAAAAGAAAAACTTGTGGAAACACATTCTTTTGAAAAGCCCAGCAGATGGAGGGGATGTGGCCAAAACCTAAAAACGAAGAAAAAACGGGGAGCGAGGGGGAAGACGGTCAAAAACATTTTAATCATTGAGCTAAGACCAACCGGCCACCCACCAACCAACGAGTAATAGCTTTTGACCAACCATTGCCATTCGTTTGCTGTGTCTGCGTCTTCCGAAATTAGCAATAGAATCGAAAATAGAAATCACAGATAGACAAGGACAAATAATGACAAGCAAAGGTTCTGCTAACGTTTGCTATATTTCCTCCTCCCGCCCCTTAATGTAATGATGAGGGAACGTGTGAACGGATGACGCAAAAGAATCGAAATCAATTAGCCAATTGCACTCAGAAATACCATAGATGGAGATGTTGTCATTAACCCAACCTCCAAGCTAACCCTAAGCCAAGGTCCAAGCGTTTGTGTCGACCTGTCTGGTTTGATCAAGACATGAACTTTAAGGCAATGTGATGGTGAACCACAATCATTGCGGTTAGTACAAGCATACCTGCTGAAGTTCGAGACTGGAACGCAAAGTTTAATGTGATGAAAACAAGGCTTGTTGTCCTTGGTGTTTTCCAGTTCTTCAGTATCCACACATGCACATCTTGACCACATTTGATGCAATTTTCATCCACAAAACAACAACAATTAAAATGGGTACTTAAATTATTGATGAATTCATCATTGAATTGATTCAAGCTGAAGTCAACCGTTGCCAAAACACATGGAGAGGAGAAAGGGTTCAGGGGTTCGAGTTCGGTAAATGGTGAACGGGTAATGTATTGCTCCTCATCATAGGCAATGATTTCATGATTTTCTTTTCGCTTTAGTTCTATTCCCTTTTCACTTTGTCCAGTGCCCAAGTTAGGGGTTGATTCGTTTGGGCATTCTCCACTAATGGGTCAACCGTCACCCAAACGAACGTCAAAGTGTCTGTAAATCACCCACAACAGGAAAAAAAAACCCAAACAAAAATTACAAACCGACTAGAGCGGCACATGGTAATGGACATAGACATTGAGGTAAGCCTGGGCCTGGGACAGGACACCGAATACATCATGAAATATCGAGCAAGGGTATCACCTTTTTTTGGTTTTTGTTTTTCTGTTTTAGGTTGTCTGGCTATCCATCTCACCCGCTTCGCCTAGCCCACACATATAATAAAGAAGGAAAGCACGTAAATTACTCTCGACGGTATAATTTAGTTGCACACTTCTCATTGTTTCTGTTGTTGTTCGTTTGCATTGTACGAGTAGTACACAAGTAAAGGCATGCATGGCGAACCGCCGGGTACTAGATAGAATCTATATACCCTGTGTCCATACAGATTAACAGTTACATGCACATATGCATGTGCTTAAAGGGAAAGTCATTTCAAGCGTTTTCCACATTTATCTATTGGTTATTAAGAAAAGTCAGGGAGTATTTTAGCAATATGCAGTATAAATAAAGTTGTTGCCACACGAAAGCTTATCCAAAAATACGTCTTTGATTACTTGAAAATATGTAGCAAGTGGGCAGCACTTGCGTTATACCCTGCACCGTCAGGTGAAAGCCATTTAACATTTAAGAAACTTTTTAAAATGTGTATCTTGGCTATATGACTAAATGGTTTCACTTAATTGATTCAAAACAATTAGATTGTTGAATGGTTAGAATGCACATTGGATACCTTTCGGTGCTTGGTGTAGTAAATATGTGCCGTAGCTTAGCAATTATTCGCTTTGTCAACAACACCTTTAAATTAACAATTTTGCTGATTTAGAACTTGCTGCACTAAAAAGTTATACTTCGATTGGATTTAATTTCTACCTTGAAAACATTTACCTAATATAGAAATTTGGTAACTAAATAGCCAATCTTGGGCCGTGTCCTCTTTTATCAACTGTGGGTCTAATGAAAGTCCACCTTTTTGAGTTCTTGCCATCGCATCACAAATATTAAAAGCCAAAAGGCAATATTCATTAAAAATGGCCATAAAATGCGCTCAACTTGATGAGCAGTTTTGGTTCTTTCGTTCACTGTTTCATTTTTTGTTTTTTGCTCTCTTCGACTCTTCCAATTTAATTCATTGTTCATCAAAGGGTTTGCGTTAAGGTTGGGCCTGGTAATGTTGTCGTTAGCAAAGCTCTGGAGCTCTTGACTGTGTGAACATTTCATTTTAATGCGGCGACTAGCCATGTGAAAGGATGGGAAGGATTGGGGAGGAGGGGTTGCAGAAGTTGACGTTCTGGTTGTTCTGTTGCCCATTGCCCGTTTTGCTTCTTCATATTTCGTACTTGAAACGTAATTACTTTAGAAAATAATCGTTAAAAGTAATGGTCTGTATCAAATATATTAAAATATAACGCAACGATGGCGACGACGACCATAAGAGCGAGAGCCTTGCCAACGTCAGAAGCACCAGCAGAAGCAGGAGCAGTGAGGAGACGTAAAACTGGTATGGGACTGGGCAATGGCAATCGCACTCGTCATGTCAGAAGTCGTCAAAGAGAGCCCAGCATTCGTACGTCAAACGAAATGGAGTCTTCGCTTCATTGGATGCCATTGCACAGTGGTCAGAATTCGCGCAAATGTATAAACAGAAAGCAATTGTCTTACAAATATTCAAACATGCGTTCATATGAAGGTTTTTTTTTGTTTCCCTTTTTTATAACTCTTTATGCCAATGCAATGCACTGCAACAAATTTAATGGTGTGTTCATATGCTTTAGACCAGTGTGCTTTGCTAGGAAATGCTTGGATGGCACTCCGCTTGGGACTTGGCCATCAGTTGAAATGAGTTTTTATCAACGTCTGTCTGGACTATCGTAGTCGCCCGTCGACCGTCGCCGTCACATCTGGTCTGGGTACGGATCCGGGTTCGTGTCAGAGGTCCTGGGCACATTAGTGAGCAAAATTTTATTGCACCTCTGCTTCAGCTTCTGTTTCTGTTTCATTCATAATATAATATAATTCTCTATGCTCCGGACTCTAGAGTTGACATTAAAAAAGCAATTCGCGTTCGGCATTTCATCTGCAGAAATAGTTTTGTTCTTTTACCCACCAAGACATCGCTTTTATAATGCATAAGGCAATTCCCCTGCCCAGAGGCCGAATCGCTCGGTCTCTCTATAGGTATCTCTTCCCCGTCCAATTTCTAACTTCCTTTGTATGTTAAATTTAATTTCTTTTGTTTCGTTACTCGCACGTCATTTGCAAAATGAAATTATTACAAACTGTTTTTCTCGCTCTCCTCTGCATTTTGCCTCATTTGCTTGTCTTTGAGTTTGCTTTTCCAGTTTCCATTTTGCAATTTTCTTCTTTTATACACTTGCATAGCGTTCGATTAGTCTTTATCTGAATCTTGTAATTCATAATAATTCATGAATTCATTGCAAAAGGACTTTTGATAATCCAGTCCCCAAATCCGCATCCATCCGTTAATCTAATCCGTCTGGTTCTATGAAAACTGGTATTTCCCAGTGTTTACAGCCGCACCAGCATCACATTCTCTTTATTTTTCCAAATCAAATAGTCAGAAACGCCAAGAGTATTCGGATTTCGGTGTGCCCACAGGCAATCATCCTGAATCTTTTTTTTTGTTCATTTCATTTTTAGTTCCTTTGTTTTGTGCTTGTGCATTTTTTCCTCTCTGGCTTCGTCTCCATCTCAAGCAGTAACAATTCCCGGGGGCATATCATCTGCTCCATCACTGGCTTAGGTTTTTGGCTCTTACTTACCATTTCACTTGGGTTTCTTCAATTTGCTTGTTTTCACGTTCTTTCTTCTTTGCATTTCTTAATCATTTTTGAGTGTCTTAATCTAACTTGTATACTTTGATTTTAATTTCGAGTATGTTGTTGGTTGGTAGGTTGGATAAGTTTGGTTCTGTTAACTGGCCCTGATAGTATCACTACGTTGGCCACATTTGCTTCCTTTTTCTATATCCTACGCGAACATATCAAAAGTAAAAAAAAAACGGAAAAGGAAATTAGGTAAAAACTTTAAATTAGATCTCATTTGGCTAAAACTTAAGGAAGTTCAATTTTAACACCATTTATCTTCATGTCTCATCATATATGTATGTACATACTTTATAATTTTTATTTAAACAAAAAAATTACTTAAAATTGGAACCCCAAATTAGGATACCATGTGCTAAGGCAACCCGTTAAGCTTTAGAGGCTAAGCGAAAACATTCTTTCGCCGTGCCGAACTTTATGCACTCGAACGAATTCCCCATTTAATAATTAAGTATTACGGATAGCTACATGATCCGGTTGTACTGACGTTCGTTGGCATCATTAGGGAGCAAATATAAATAAAATGAAGTTTATGGCCATTAGCGTTAAAACTAAAAACTTTTGGAACGATTGTTTCTATTAACACCTATCATATATTAACGATTCTTCTTAAAGCTGCTAGAGTCATTTTTAAGAAAACCAAATCACAACAACTAGAAACTTGTTTTACATGACTATATCTGCTGATCAAGAATGTATGTATGTAGAGGTTACTAAAAGATCTTGCTGCGTGACGAAGATTCTATACCCTTGCCTTCTCGACAACTACATCCACCGAAAGGGGTCATTCAGGCCTCTAGGAATGCAATCGGATCTAATAATTTAGTAATGCAAGATCCACCACATGGGTATTAATTTCCATTAAAGTTGCAGCAGTAAACTTTAGCTTATTAAGGCTGACCAAAATTACACAAAAAGTTGACAAATGATAAAGTCGGCACAAAGTAATTTCTTTCAATTAGGACGATGCTCTGGCGCAACTTTGGACGGAAGCGGCGGACACCTCGTCCACTTTTGTTCGCCGTTGACATTGACATAACGCGCATGTGCAAGTAGATATTTACTTCTCGCTCCCTGTCTCTATCTCTCTTCCTGACTCTCTTCTCTCTTTGGAGCGGATCAAAATCGAGTCTCTGATGTCAGTTATTAATGTTGCACATTTTGCGCCTTAATGGCAAATTCAAAAGTTGACAGATGTGCATAATTTATTCAGGTTTCTCTTTTTGCAGTCTCTTTATACTTCAGCATTGATCCTCCATGGTGTTTTGTTGTTGCTGGCCGCTTGATAAACGATCCTCGCATTGTGGTGTTGAAAAATGTTGCAAAAAAATAAATATGATGAGGCCATCATGATGGCGACCATGGATGGGACTCTCAAAAGACTGTAATAAGAATCCGGCTAGAGGGATTGTTCAGTTAAAATATGTATGTGTCTCTTATGTATGCCCCGATTTGTTTCTGTGGGAGAATTTGCCATGAACAGCGACCTGACTCGAATGAATTAATGAGACGTAATCCCTAATTCCTTCTTGTGGGACCACCAAATAAATAAAATAATGACAATTGCATTTCTTTTCATTTCTTTGTTATTATGTTCCTAACCAGACTACCGCTGCAACAACTACAAAAAAAAAACACATATGTATGTACATATGTATATTTACTTATGTATTTAGTTGTTCAAAAGTACTAGTGGAAGCAATGAAGTAGCCAATAATTACATATCGATGTGTTCCCAGAACTATCGCACATTTCCAGGCTTCAAAACTGTCTCGGCCAAGGTGAGAATTTGGAAGGCAGCGGGAAACCAGCGGTTGGTGGCGGACTTTCTGTGGTCTACGGTTATTGCCAGTCGTGGCCAAATCGTCAACAACAATGCAAATTGCTTAGATTTGTGTGGGACCACAAAGCGGCACCTCGACAGATAGTACTGGAGAGTCGGGGAATCGCTGTTGAAGGATTCACGATGTGAAAATGACCGTCCTGGTGACATACGGCCATAATGTTGCTCCTCGCACAAAAAAACTACAAAACTGTCGTTAACAGGAACAGGAATGGGCCACATCAACAGCAATAAACTTGGAGCTGACAATTGTAAAAAGCAAAGACAGCCAGGCACATGTGAAACCAGGACCCGGACCTGGGCCCGTACTTGTACCCAGAGCAGCAGCAGTCAACAGGCAATCATAAAATCAACAAACTATGAAATTCATCACCGCTGCAGTGAAAAGCCTCGCCTCGTTGACACTTCCGCCTGTAACTGCGTGAAATCTCTCAACTGTATCTGGATTTGGATCAGGCAACACTCCGCACAGTCCACACAAATGACACTCGACAGGCAGCATCATCATTCACGGCCGGCGACGGGTAAGTGAAATTAATTGCATTGTTTTTGGCCAATGAATTCCTAGTTGCCAGTTTTTGTTTTCGGCTTAAACGCCTTGACGCCTTTTTTTCGAATAAACGGACGACCAAACAGACGTTCACGCTTTTAAAACATTTCCCTCTGGCCGCGTTTTGTGATACTCTACAGTTCATCACATGTGATTGCCACAGAATGTTGCACAACATATTTCAAGCGCACAGTGGACCGATGTCGTATTTTAATGAACTAAAATGAACCGATCGCGTGTCATTAAAATTACATAATTAAGTATTTGAATTTTAATAAAGCTTTTTAAAACACTACTTGCTTAAATATCTTGAAAATATAATGTAAAATAACAATCTTTGTCCGAGTCAATATTTTAATACCGCCGATCTATGTTTTGACAGATCCTACATATTTAACCACACTAGTTTTGATATACAATCAATAAAAGTTACACTATATGTAAATATTTGATCCGTTTTCCACATCTAGCCTTGCTCGCCATTCAACCGTGCTTCAATTTGAACTGCCCGGTCCGATGCCTGCGCCTCCACAAAGCCACATCTCTGTATCCCACTTGTGATTCCTCCGCTGCTCGTTCTCATTCCAGTTGCTCCATCGCGCCGTCTCTGGCTCTTGCTCTAGTTAGTTACCATCATCAACATGTTGACATGTCTATGACTGGATGTGGTGTGTGACAGAATGTGTGTGTGTGTATGTGACAGAATGATGGTGTTGGTGTTGCAGTTAGGCGCTAACCAAGCTCAACAGTGTTTATCACTCATGCTTATGGTCTTGTTTTTGCGGTGATATATCACACTTGACACTCATTCATTCAGTTTAGAGTTTAGTGTTTTCGGCTTGTAACCTCGACCGTCCCATCCCATCTCATAGTACACAGCACAGCATAAAGCACAACACCCGTCCTCCCTACACCCACGTGCTAGCCATGCTCAGAAATGCTTCCATTTGAATTTCATCACTTTTGAGCAACGCGAACTCAAAGTTTGCCTTCGCCTGCCCTTTCTCTCCCTTTATCTCCATATTTTGCAATGTGTGCTTCTCTCTGGCAAGGGCAATCGCATAGTTAACTATCGTCAACATGTTAGGAACCCAGCAGGATCTCATTCCCTTACATTTTCGGCATTTCGGTGGCTTGATAAATGTAGCTCCCTTCTCAGTTGTGCTTCATAGTCGTCAGAGTTTCGTCATCAGCATCGTTGTTGTTTTGCCCCTCTGTGTGTCTGTTAATTTGTTTATGGATTGGGGATGTGGAAGGCCTGTGGAGCGGATGGGGTAGCAATTCATCCACTCCCGCATTACTCACATGCATTTTCGACACTGTTTTTTGGGTTATTTGTCTTATTGTTGTTGTCGTTGGCAATGTTGCATGGTCTTGTTTGTTTTTCAATTGCTCCACAAATGTTTATGCAGATGAATTGTATTTTGAATTGTGTTTTTGTCTGCATGGATGTTTGAAGGCAAACTTTTGGCTTGGATCCTTTTCTATTTGATGAATGGTGGCAAATGTTTGCTAAGCTATTCATAATGTGACTATAAGTTGTGGCCGATTCAAATTGAGAACAGACTTTTCAACCAATCGTGGAATATAATTTTAATAGAACAGTACACATTCCGACCCACTATTTTCATTCTTTCTTAATACGTATGCTGGGTTAGTAACCTTAACAAATTGGTGGTATACCCGTGACATTCGTCATAAGCTCCCGTCTGCCGGTAAAGCACAACGATCCTGAAGACTACAACTACTGACTTTATAGAGCCATTTGACATAAAGAGTCCACGCTGATCAAATTTATTATTTGTTTGGGTTTAGTACATCTCAAAAATATTTGCTACGTAGCTTCTCTGTTTGAAAAAATTAATTGCAAGCTACATACATACATACATCTAGTGCAGGAGAACAGGAAAAATAACCTGCGGCTCCCAAAAAAATGTTGGCCAAAAATTCTGACATATGCTTTTAACCACAATTCATAAACATTTACACACAAAACAGTTTCGTGAAAAATTGTATGAATGTTAGATAGATTCTATTTAACTTTTGCTCGCTCTTCTTCCCGCACCTCATCCCTGCAATTGTAATTTATCCTGCAAAACGGAGAGAAAGGAGAGCAGACGGAACGCCATTCAAATTCGAAGTTGTTGTTGTTTTGATGCAAAATCTATCTATGAGTTTGTAAATTGTATCTGCAAATGTGCATGAGATGGTGTCTAAATGTAACAGTCAAAAACAAATGTTATCGGAGCATTTTCCAGGCACTTTGATGGGGGAGAAGCGGGCCTTGCAAGTCAATAGGAGTGGAGTAGAACTATGGCGCCTGAATTTTTATGGCAATCGGCGCAACGTTGCGACGTCTGGACGCGTCCGTCACCGCAAAGGTGTCAAAAAATTTTGCATGCTGCATTTTTGACAGACGAACAGCATTGAAAAAGTGAGTGGCAAGGGGTGGTATATGATAAAATCGTGCGTCAATTCGATTTTTGACGTTAACCGACGCCTAAACAACAAGAACAACAACTGCAACAACTCTTTTTATTAGAGTGGTAAGGCAGAAGGAGGGAAAATCGGTACGCTGACTCGAATAGAAACGGACGCGATACATGACATTTATGGCAGAGAATTGGCAGCCAGCAATGTTGCAACACAGCCGCAGTTAAAACAACCTGACTGAATGTTGAGAGAGTTGCTGTAAAATAAAAAGGTTCAATCCATTCTGGCCCAAGACAATGGAATGGGGGCTTTACTCATACAGTCGGTTGCCTAAGCAATCAAAAGAGCATAATAATTCACAACTTCAACATAAAATAATTATCGTAACATCCGGCAACGAGAATTGCATGGATACAATCATCTACATATATTTCAATATATAAAGCATTTAATTTTGGAATTAATGGAACAATTGAAATTGAACCACTAATTTAAAAAAAAAACAATTGAAGATAACTACACAGCCGACAAAAGAAAAACATATCATTTAATTATATATTTATGTACATATATATTCAGCTACCTGTTAGCTATTAAGAGGAGTCCTAATAGACATGGGAGAGGGGATTTGTTATTTGGAATAAAACAGTTTTTATACAAGAAAACTTGTCCAGATGTGTTAATCCATCCAAAGACTTGCATTAAAACATTCTGTTATATTCTGAAAACCCCTTCAATGGGAATGAGCATTATACATACGTACGCATACATACATACATACATACATACATATGTTGCATGCAGCGGTGGAAGAATTAGTTCGAGAGAACTTAAACTTTAAAACTGATTCAAATCAAAAATAGGAGAACCACACTTTTGTAAAAATGAAGTGTGAAATGAGGCGACAATTTCCCACAATTGAAAATGTTATAAAGCGCGATGTAATGATTGTGGAGTTTGTATCCCGTTATGTCACATTTCTAGTCCACACAGAGAAATGCAAAAAAGAGACCGAAAACAAAAATGCCAGCTTGTCCAACTTTTGATGGCTGACAGCAGTTGGCGCTGCATTTCGGCCGCAATTGTCAGGTGTCGCGATATTCGAACGCCTGTCAATTTTATTCAGATATGAGTTTTCTATTGTAAATGATATTAATCTATGTTTTTAAAGAAAAAAGTGTATGGTTCGCGGCGATATTTTATAGCTAATCGAGAAGGTTTTATTAACAAACCCTCCTAACACACCCATTCAGTGCAACTCTGCGTACACTTAACTAAGAAGAAATGAGAAGCAAACAAGCACTCAGAATCAGTTTTTGCTACTGTGACGGTTGCGAAACGTTGAAGAAGAAACAGCCACTCATAAAGATGCGTAATGGTTGCCTGCGCACAAATATTGGAAAATAATTAGATGAAGTGAAGCAAGGAATCTTGGAGACAATGTAGATACATACAAACATACAAATATAAACTTTTATAAATTAAAAAAAAAATAGTAAAAAACAAAAAATAAAACACGCTTTAAATTAAGTTTAATGCATACATACATACATCCGGAAGATATGCCTATGCATACATATATATGTACATACAGATACATATCTACATATGTACATATGTATTTGTTTGTCAAATGTTAAAAATTGAATGGTGATTATTCCTTAAACACATACATATGTATGTATGTATGTATATATGCATGTAAGTACTTATTTATATATGTAAATATGTACAAAGTACATAGCAAGCATAGCATAGCAAGTTGGAATCGTTCTTAAAGAGAATTTAAAAGCAGCGCAACGAAAGCAACAATTGTTCCAAGGAGGCAACTTAACTAGGGGAAGGATATTCGCGAAAGCAACTTTATTTTTAGTATGCTCGACTTCTGTACGCAGCTCATTTGGACATCGACGAACCCTTTCCATTCTGCAATGCGTGTTTTGATGCCGCTCCCTCACCCCGCTTCGTCTCTCTTCACCCACTGCTCTGTACTGCTTCATTTTCAATTTCAATAAATAACCTTGATTTAAGCGGCAGCGACGTTGGCAGCGCAGCCACCCACCCGCACAGCAGTTTGACCAGCTGCAGTACAAACAAAACCCCACATACACACACATAGACAGACAGTTGCCAGACCGGCCCCCACACACAAACACCTGTCACTGACTGGGCTCTCTTCTGGTCTCTCGTTCTTTTTCTCTTTTTGTCAGGCATTACTCTCGCATATCTCGCAGCATTGCTCTCACTGCAGCACTGTTTCAGTTCTGTTCCGTTTCAAGCCAAATATTTTTCTCCTCTTCCATGCTCAGTCAGGCTCATAAATCAAAACAAACTGCAGCTGCAGCGCATGCGTCGACACTCTAGAAGCAGTAGTAGCAGCGCAGTCAGGTTCTCCCTCTCTCAATAAACACACATTCTTACATACATACATATATCAACTTAATGGGGAAAACGCAGTCTTTGGCGTTGTCCTCTCTTTCTCTCTCTCGCCTCTTGTTGTGTGTGTTGTGCTGTGGCCACAACTCATTTTGATTACCTTCGGAGAACTCTCGTCGGTCGTCGCTGCCGTTCTGTTCGCTGCCTCTGCTGTCAGCTCGCAACGTTGTCAGTGTCAAAAAGATGTTTTAGTCGACAACGGCAGTGCTAAACGGAATCATGTCGCATATTTTTATAGTTGGATTTTTCGCAAAAAATTCAACAGCAACGGCGTCAGTGACAGTGGTAAACTTTTTGGCAGCGCAGTAACAGCGCAACTTCAACATTGCAGCGTTTGTTAACAACAGTTAGAATTAAAGTTCTTTGAAATCGGTGTAGAGAAGCTATTTTGCCAAAGAGAAATTTACTATAGAAAAAAAATTCGCACTAATACATACAAATGTACATAAAAACAAGAACAAAAATAAATTTTTGTGGCAAGCCGTCAGTAAATCATTAAATTAATAGCCTCACACACACACGTACACACACCACACCGACATGTGTTTTTGTTTTTGTTGAAGCTAAGAAGAAGGAAGTGTGCTTGGAATTGGCGGCAGTTTGACCGCAGTTACGGCGCTTGCGACACACACACACGGATTTCACTCACACAGACAATCGTCCGCGTTCGTCATTCAAACTAAGAGGCCTCGTCACCCCACTCCTTGGCGCACCACCCATTGTGACATTTGATTTATTTGACGTGTGTGTTTTTGATAGAAGCTCAACACGAAACTGGCACTACCGCAGGGAAACGGAGGAGACGCCGAGTCGCCCAAGAATTTGTTTAGTGGGCAAAAATAAAATACATTTAATACTTGCCTGAAATGCATTTCGCGTAACCCCTTACCGTTCGAAGTGCGACAACACAGAGAAGAAGAAGGAGAAAAAAAGAAGATCCAAATCAATCAACTGTGGTAATCCATTCTAAAATTTATCAAAACTTGTGGCATCAACAACAACAAACTACAATTTACACACAGGACGGCGAGTCTTGACTACTAGCCAAAATGATGCTCCACGAGGCCGTCATGTTGGAGATCTACCGTCAGGCATTGAGTGCAAGGTGATTATTGAAAACAAAAAAGACAAAAATATTTGCATAAGTGTACAAATAAAAAATACATAAACTAATTGATTGGAAAACTACAATCGATGCCTGTGAAAATATTTGATTTTGGATAACCCTAAACAGCTTCGTTTGTTATACATGCATAGTTGTCTGCAACATAGAATCAATAAGACCGATCGATCAGTATGCATCTAAAATTTATTTAACCCTTTCATGTCATATTTAAAATAGGTGGTTTTACAAATTTTTTGATTACATCTATGTATATGTTAGTCTTGGTTCAAATATAAACCTTGTTAACCGAGTTTCCTACTTACAGGACGTTGCCTTCAGGCAACTTTTGTCAATATCGATCTATTTGAAAATATAATTATATAGTTATGTTGACATAAGTAAAAGGTTGCCTAAAGGCAACAGATGCCATGAGAGGGTTACATTTTTTTTTGTAAATTCTTCTTGCAAAATCCTCTATACAAAATCAAGCGCCCTTATTTTAAGACAATGCCAAAATTGCCCAAAATGAAATTAAAAACAATTTGACGAAACCGTTACAACTTTGGAACTTTCAGAAAAGAAATGTTCAAATATTGATCGCAAAATTTTGAAGTATTATGTGCTAATTTGATTCTTCCCTTCCTTATTTCTTCCTAATTGTGGCTTTAGCGAGCTGGCAAGTCCGCGTTGTCAATCCCGAGAGTCAAATGCATCTGCAGTGCCGGGTGATGTACGCTGTCCGTCCAATGAGTCTCATTGCTCGGCCAACAACGATTGCCTAACTCCGGCTCCAACGCCAACATCGACTACCCCTTCTTCGCCGCCAGCGGGGCTACCACTAACGGCGACTTTGGCACCAGCAGCAGCAGCGGCTTTACTGCCCCCACAATCAGCTGCGATGGCAGCTTATCTGGCTGCCGCGCAACAAAATCACTTGCTATTGACGAATCCTTTAGCAGCAGCCGCTTCGCTGGTACAACAAGCTACGCAACAGTCGGAATCACCGGGCAACCATTTACTCATTGATGAATCGCCAGCTTTAGATTTCAGTCAAAAACGAACTCCCAGCCAAGGTGATGAAGATGAGGAGCGGGAGGATGAACGTGGGCAGGAATCCGGAGGAGGTGACTCAGGGCCATTAGATCTATCGGTAAACACGCGAAAACGAGAGGTTTCAAATGACCAGCAGAATTCTCCCGTACGCAAAGTGTGCCGCTCCAGTAACTACAAATCCCCAAACCCTCCTAATAGTTGGGTGCCTGCTTTGAGTCCCTATTTGGCTGCAGTTGCAGCAAAAACAAGTAGTGAAGTTGCCACCAAAGCACTAGAGAAAATGAGCGAAATGTCACGATTAGATACACCTCCTGCAGGCAATAGAAACTCTAACCAATCTTCAAATAGTGGAGGGCGTCACAGTGCATGGCAATCGCATTGGCTTAACAAGGGGGCCGATGCGGCCAAGGACGTTTTTAAATGCGTGTGGTGCAAACAAAGTTTTGTTACCCTTGCGAATCTCACCAGTCACATGAAGGAGACGCAGCACTGCGGTGTCCAAGTTCCATCTCCATCGTTGTCTTCAGCGACGTCTCCAGCTGGCCGTCAACCCTCCATGGCAACATCCACTTCGACTGGCTCCACTACTAGCACTAGCTCTACATCATCATCATCAAATTCCAACTCTTCAAAATCCGAACTAAATATGCTAATTAAAGAGACCATGCCATTGCCAAGAAAATTAGTGCGAGGACAGGATGTTTGGTTGGGAAAGGGAGCCGAACAAACTCGACAAATACTAAAGTGTATGTGGTGCGGGCAAAGCTTTCGATCACTGGCAGAGATGACCAGCCATATGCAAGAGACGCAACACTACACTAACATAATATCACAAGAACAAATTATTTCCTGGAAGTCCGGCGACGAAAGGGACCGAGAACGGTTACCCCAGAACGGAGGCGGAGGACCCGGTTCCTCGTCCACATCCCATCAGGCATCAGCTTCTGCCTCTAGTGTGTCTGCTGTACTCACTTGCAAAGTGTGTGATCACGCTTTTGCGACTTTGAAGGAATTAAGCTCTCATATGGCCCAGAAGTCGCATTATAATGAGGCGACATCATTGTCCACCAATTCTATATCGCCGCCAGCACCTCATGGACCACCCACTATTACATCAGTAAAACGAGGAGGTGTTCGCCAACCGCGGAATGAGAAACGTAAAAAATCTTTACCCGTTCGAAAACTCCTCGAACTAGAACGGTCGGCAACAAGTATGAGTTCAGGGTTGGATTCAGCCCTGAAGCCGCTGCGGGATTTTGCAGCAGCCACAAAGATAACTTGCGAGAAATGCGGCAGCAAGATCGAGACAGCTCTTTTTGTGGACCACATACGAAAGTGCTTGGGCGACAGCATTCCAATACCGCCCCGCAGGCCGCCGACAGAGTGTTTGGTCAGTCCCAGTTCAGCTGTCGCAGCCGAAAAACCGCCTTCCGTCTTGAATGCCCTAGAACAGTTGATTGAAAAGAGTTTCGAATCCCGAGGATCTCGCTTAAATCATACTGGATACTCGGACGGGGGAACTCCTTTGGGGGCCAGTATATTAAAACGTCTGGGCATCGATGATAGTAGTGATTATACCAAACCCTTAATGGATGCCCAGGCCATGCATCTACTCCGCTCTTCTTACGCTTCCCGTGATCGTAGTGCTAGTGAGTCGAGCTCCACGAGCCGGGTGGAGTCAACATACACACCAGATAGGCAACAGACACCAAGACGCACTCCGGAGACTCCGATTTCGGCTCCAGTTCTTCCTATACCACCTCCACCACTTACTATAAAATCAGAACCCTTAGAGGTCGAAACGGGTGAAGTTGAAGGTGCTATCAGGCAACAAATTACTGTGAAAAAGGAGTTTACTATGGAGCCGATTTTGGGAAATCCACGGGACAGTCCAAAATCGACCAGCGATCGTTCAAGTTTATCTCCCCCTACTCAGATAACATCGACACCTACAAATAGTGGTAGTCTTCTCGCTCTGAACTCCATGTTCGATCAGCTCAGTTCAGTGGAGCCTAACAACAATAATAATACTGGTATGTACATAAAATACCTTAAACAATGAAATCCAAAGAACTTAAACCTCTATCTGAGGGGTTAAACTATTTGTTTTGCAAATCTCTCTCAAGCCTAAAACTTTTTTTTTTTTCTAGGACAATACAACAATAATAACAACTCTATTGCCCCATCCAAAAAGCCCAGGGCTCATCCCTTAGCCGCGCTGCAGAAGCTGTGTGAAACCACGGACCCACCATCTTCGAGTACCCGCAGTGTATCTGCTTCTTCTGCATCTGGAGTCAATGGAAGCGACTTGGTGGCCTTTAGTTGGGCCTGTAATGAAGCTCTGCTTAGCGCAAACGCTAATGGTGGCACTGAATCTATCATTAAGTGCTCATTCTGTGATACACCTTTTGGTACCAAGGGTGCGTATCGACACCATCTTTCCAAAGTGCACTTCGTAAAAGATGCGGGCGAGGAATCGCCAGCTGAGCAGTCGCCTAAGGCTTTGCCATCAGCTTCGCCTAAGCGGGCGGCTTCAAGAAGTCCGGCATCGCAGCAGCAACAACCGTTGCCATCACCGACCATCAATCCTTACGAGGAGAGTCCACAGTCCAAGTTTCTTAAATATACGGAGTTGGCCAAGCAGCTGTCTTCAAAAAATGCTTAAAAGAGCTTCATTGCAGTCAAAAGATAAGTTTAAGGACAACCAAAGCGCTCTTTCCTAAACGACTTTTTCGCTTCGTGTACTCATTTCATTCCATTTCAGTCCGCGTCTGCTCATCATTAATTTCTGATCAATGAGAGAATCTGCACGAAATTTCAGAAGTTCATGAATTTCCGCTCTCTATTTCTCTCACTAACTCTCATGCTTGTGCTTTGCAGCGCCGAATACTTCCCCTACTTCTGCTGAATTTCCCCAGTTTGTGTATTCTCCTTTTTGGGGCTGGCAGTGACGTCATTTCAATTGTCAGTCCGTTTGTTTTTATTGTTTCTCAATCAGACATAATGCTATCTCATTCGCTCGCACGAGAGAGGGTCGTCTCTGCGAATTCAATTACCACCACTTTGACGAACTGCTGTCCATCACCAAAGCGGGCGGACGCCACACACACCATTTCATATACACAACTGCGAGGCTACAGAGTGCAACAGAGACGGATATAATGTACACAGCTATTTGACGAAAAGCGACGACACGAGTTCGTCAAAGTGGGTCCAAAAGCAAAAAAAAAGAAACTGAGAACAACAAAGCAAAAACAAAACTGACCCATGCGATTGGATGAAGCAAAGCGTGAGCAAAAAGCAACAACAAAACAAAACTAGGTGGGGTAAATTGAGTCGACCAGAAACCAGTATGAGTGTAAATCGTTCGCGATTGAGTGAGATATGTACATGAGTGCAACGAGTTCAAATTAAACAGACGGGTGAATGAGATTTCAATTGAGTTTTTGTTTGAAGATTTACTGTCTTTTAAAGGCCACAGGTTCCGCCAAAAGAAATAGTGTGCCAAAAATACATACATATATAGTACATAGAAAGAATTATTAAGTCACTACAAAAACGCAACGCAGTATACGTAATAATATCGTAACACTACAAAAGTTAACCTCATTTTAAATCAATTTAATTTAAACTCGAATAGGATCTTTATTATAGAGATGAGATATTGATCAAATATTCGCTATAATTACATATGGTGCATGTATGTAAATAATTAACGAATTGCACTTTCCTTCCATATGCCTAAAGAGAAAATTAATTATACATATTAAAAAAGTTACTAGATATACTTGAATATATATATTTATACATATATATATATATATAATATATGTATACGCCTAGCACATATAAAAGTTTCTACAAACATATGTGTATATACGAACTATATTCTATATATTGAAATTAAATAGAAAGTCTAATCAAAATGTAACCACACAGCAACCTATGTATACGCAAGAATTAAACGAAATATAGACAATTCAACCCACATGTAAGTATGTATGTACATGTGTATCACATTGAAACGTTTACAACCAAAACTCAATATAAACGAATCGATTAAAAACCTATTGTATTTTACCTAAGATTATATTTAAGACTTTAAAAATGAAACACTTACGAAAAACTTAAAACGAATGTAAGACATTTCATTATATCATCGACTACGAGCCATCATTATTCATAGTTCTACATGCAATATTTATAATATGTATACGACTTGTATTTAATTTTTGTGATATTATTTTTAAAACCCATTCGCTTCCTTTTCGCCCCTTTAAGAGTTAAGAACAAGTTATACAAAGAATCATAAAGAATATTAAAATGATTTCTTCTCTACAACCGAAAAAATTCGATTTCAAAATTGTGAATATTGTGAGTTGCGTAACTTGCATTAAAGAGAGCAGCTCAATAAAAGAATGGCAACTGAATAAAAATGCTGCATGATTCAAACTGAAAACCTTTTATTGATTGATTGTGTGACCACTTTGCCCTTGGCCAAGATACAAACGAAAATCCGTTTTTGTGATATTGACTCAATTAAACAAATTAGGCCACTATCCATGTAACAAGGATTCAGTCGTGGGCAGTGTTTTATGGGATAATCTACAGTGGCCTTCGTTTCTCTTGCTTGCAATTTCTAACAAATCCCAGTTAATTGTGGGACAAACCCCAGAACATGGCATATCAAATTGTAAACTAATATTTGCTAATAAACACGTAGAGTTAATTAAACCTGAATTATGGGGCACATGGCACATGTAAATGCCGGGGAGCGGGTGCGGCCCTCAGATAGGGCAGAAACAGGAACGGAACAAGCGCGAAATGTGAACGCGATTCGCTGATTTATGGGCAACATAGGATTAAGACAACGCCATCCAGATACAGATAGGAACTTCATATCTACGTATGTATATATAAATGTTTATATGTATGTATTTATACATACACTAAACAAACGAGCGCCATGCATGTGTATGCGGCTCGACGTTGATGACGATCCAACGCCAACAAAATCTCCAAAACTTCAATTGCCAAAGGATTCATTTTCACTTAAAATTTATGATGTGTGCACGCTGTGGTCGGGGCAGGCTATGATATGCCAGAGGGTGGCGAGGGGAGCCGGTAAAGGAGTCTGCCATGTGTGGTGGGTGTCACATTTGTGTTAAGAGATAATTTTCGAAAATGTTTCAAACAACTTTTTTCCGTCTCTGCTACCTTCTTCTCCAGTTCTGTTTTCAGCTCTCAGTTTTTGGCCTTCATTGACGGTTTTGTTTTTAGAGTCGCGAAGTGGGGCTATTTCTTCTTGCCAAGTTTCGCACGGGCCACGGACACCTTTGGGCCGGGCACGCCCCCAAAAACCCCACACTGGCGCTGCTGCTGCCTCGCTTAATGAGATACAAACACATAAATTCTCAAAAGTGTCAAGCCTCGTACATAACGGTTTACTTTTTCGCTCTTTGATAAGCGTATGTGTGTGCACACACGGGGTGGAACAAACAAAGCGAAGCCTCAGGCATTGATGACGAAATCAAGTTTATAAAGGGAATGTACAACTAATTATAAATATGTATACACAATGAATACATATTTGCAGTATGCACATCATGAACACGATGTAACTTCTATTTCTTGTAGAGGAATATTTTTTAAAAGTGGAACTGGTTCTCAATCAATGTTCTTAATTGAATCTTTAGTCCCGATTTTTTCAGGCGCTGGATGCTTGCTTCCTGTACATGTACATATGTATGTATATGCATTAATTTTGCTTTTAACGATAAACCCAATGGCCAATTTCTAAAAACTTTTGAAACGGAGCGTTATGCAATAAAATCTGAATACTTTTGCTCTCCGGAATAATTTCTCCCGAGACTTTTACGCTGCCTTTTTGTAAACCAATTGTTGGGCTTATTACTATTCATTTGTTTTTCATCATAATTTAAGTTCTGAGTCAAAGTTTATTGATTTGTATAAGCAGGTTTCTCAAGGATCAAGAACATATGGGTTTCTGATGCCTTCCGATGTATTTTTCCAAGGTTCGTGAACTTCTGAGAATTTAAAGTCTATCAGAAAATTCGATTAAAATGTATTTAAAAATTAAAGAACTAATAATTAATCGCTCTCTCAATGAGTTAGTCTATTTATTTTATAAATTGCCGACTAATTTATTCCTCTCTAAAAAAAGAACTGTCAAGCAAAGTCATATTTTTCCCCCTCTTATTAAAAGCCTATGCAGATAGTTAACGACCACCGACATAACTACAAGGAGAATCGGCAATAGAAAGGACTAATGAGACTAACACGCAGGAATGGGGACGAGACAAGAAGCGCCTGCAGTGCACAAACTTTTGCAAAAGTGTCAGAAAATGTGAATGCTATTGTGGGCAAAGGTCGGAGATTGTGGGTAATGTGCCGAGGTAAAAGGCAGTAACGAGATGGATGATATCTAGACGAATGATGCATGAGTCGCATTGGGGGCGGTTGTCCTGGCGTTGGCATGTGGCTGGCTTCGGAGTCCTACATAAAATTCCGACGCTTCATTCGCCAGGACGCATGCTAGGATGAGCAGCGTGTGGGTTATGGGGAAGGAGAGCGGCTTTGCTGGCGCTGCTATTGCCTTTGGGAAGGCTAAAAGGACGCAGGCGTGAAAGGCAGCGAATGAGCATGCCGAAAGAGAGAAAGCGGCAACAAACATATCCAACTCGAATCTTGTCTACAATAAATCAAATTTTATTACACTTTCTTTATGCATGCTTCACAGGATATGGCAAGCGTATGGCTCACTGATGAGCACACAAATACATTGAAACCACCCCCACGCTCATCTCCACACATACAGAAGGACAAATACACACCCCACTCTTATAAATCTGAGCAGAGATTTTCGCATGCTCATTTAGTGGGAGTCCTTTAATGGGTGGAATTAACTGCAGTCAATGGCGGATATATTTGGTTTGGGCGAATCTTTCGCCACTGAGTTCAGTATTAACGGTTAAAGCAAGCCTTAATTTGAAATAATTTAAAAAAGGAAGAAGTTAACTACATTTCGATATACTTTCATAAAATTAAAGTTGTTTTTTAAATTAGATTACATAGATTGTTTTATTTTTGAAATCTTTTAAATTAAAAAAAGTTTAAAATGCATTAATCCAACAACACCTGAATAATTTCATTTCATAATTTTGATGACTTGCAAGAGCTTTTCTATGGATGTGTGGAACTTTTGCTTTACGGCTGTCAGAGACATAAATCAAAATTCCATTACGCCCAAAAGGGCCGCCCATATCAAGAGACACAACCCATGCTGTGATTTATTAGAAAAACTGCAAGAAAAACCCAACCAGTGGAGAGAAAGCAGCGCAGGAACGGAAAACACATAGAAGCAGAAGCAGCCGTAACGCGTTTTCTTTTGATAAAAATTTTGAACTAAATCAAAACTTCATTTCACATCGGTGCCATTTCTTGTGCCAGGGCCCCAGTTTTCACTAGAGTTGAGCCACGCCACGCCCCGCTTTCCGTTACCCAGTTGCAATGTGCAAAACAGGAGCAAAAATACGAGACGAGACGAGAGAAGTGCACAACATCGAAACAAGAAATGGCGGCAAAACTAGAAAGTGTATCCAAGCAGGAAGAGAAGCAAGGGTAGGAGGAGTTGGAATATGAGGTGAAATAGTCGAAGCATCGTTCGTCCTTTTCCCCATCGTTGTCGCATTCAGCGACGAGCAACCGGCAAGCTCGTTGTCCTGCGACTTGACTCGACAAAATTCACTGCTGGCTGTCAGTTCAATAAATCATTTGCGTTTTGACAAGCCGTTTCACCCCCTCCGGCTGCGAAACTAGCTGCGCCAATGAAAATCCATAAATACAAAAACAAACGAAAGAAAGCAAGACACGGCCACCGAGACGCGACCGAAACTCAGATCCCAGCTTCCATGTGGGATGCACATAAATTCCAAGCTGTAGGGAAACTCTTCTCGTCCTTGTCTCCTCAAGCCAAAAGAGGGAGGTCCAGGACACCAAGCCAGCCAGCAAGTCGAACACGAAAACGAAACGTTGTCTTGTAAGAGTATATAGATCACAGAAAATGTATGGCCTCGCTTGAGACAGCAGGTGGCAATGGAATGGCGTTTGAAGCGAATCATGGTGATGACGATAATGATGATGGTTATTATGGGTGGCAAGGACGAGTCAAGCTGCAACCTACAACTCAGCTGCTCTAAAATATAAGCAGTTGCAAAATGAAACTAGCTCAATATTATTCGGTAATTAGGAGAGGGTAAGCGTAAGTTTGCTGCTTCAGTCTTTTGAACAATTTGAATATTTGAGTTTAGATTAAGCCTGAATCTGTGGACTACAACTGCATATTCCGGGGTGTACCATCATCCGTCTGCCCCGAGGTGTCTGTGGCACATAAAGCATAAAAGTTTGTGACATAAATCAAACCCTTTTCGGACGTTTATGATCGTAAAGTTGAGAATAAATATAATATAACGAACAAGGCATAAAAATCAGCATTATAAGCGAGACAGACGCTGTAATAAATTCGCTCGAGTCAAGGCGGCTGAATAATGAAAATAAGAATACAGCGCAGAAAACTCAGGGAAAAAACACGAATACTACCCACAACAAGTTTATCGAGTGTCCTGTGTGTGTGTGAGTGTGTTCGTATGTATGTGCATACATATATTACAGCCTTGACAGTAATGTCGGCATGTGTGTGTGGTGCCGACTGCATGAAGAGTTCATTTTCATCTGTGAGACGGAAATTAATGTTTAAATGAAAATATTGAGGTCACACGATGTAATAACCGCAACGCACCGATGTGTGGTGGGTTGTTGTATGTACATATATAATTAAGGATGCTTACGCAAAATGTTTTTTATCATTCGCTTAATTACACTCAAAAAACTGAGTCCATCTAGTGTTGGTTAGTTTCATTTGTTTTCTTCTTCTCAGTTGATTCGAGGTCCTCTGAAATGGAACAGGAAAAATATCTTGAATAAAAAAAGAATGAACAAAGTAAGCAATATTACAGAAAACCCTAAAACTAACAAACACAGAACCAAAGAAAAACAAATGAAAGATGAGATGCGCCAAGCGACAATTTCTAATTACAAATTCGCCACAGCATTTAACCCGTTTTTGCCGGACATAGTCATACATACATAGTGCATACATACGTGGAGATAATTTCCATTCTGACTAACACACACACACAACCACACCTTTCCGCAGGACGAGAGCAAACAAAATGGGTTGAGCAAAAAATAAACGGTGGAGGAAAAAAGCTCAGCTTGCAACATTTTATGCTGATCCCTGTCAGGCAACAAAACACACATAATCTTCAAAAAGGAAAATATCCAAGGGAGTGTGAAGGAGAGGACAAGAGAGCACATGATGGGGGCAGGAAAAACAAACAAAATATTTAAAACTGAGAAAATGCGATGGGAGAACCTCAGAGCTTTGTCTTTTTATGTAAAGTGCCGGGGGCCAAACCAGGCACCAAACATCAACCAATAATGCAGACGCGATTATGTCCAGCAGCCAGGAGCAAAAATAGTTACGGCAACCAGAAGGCAGGACAGCCGAGTTCCAAATGTGAAGTTGACGCCAAAAACGAAAACCCACAGATACAGCAACCAGCAAGAACAAAAACATGGCAAGAGAAACACAAGAAAAAAATTAAAAACAAACAAAAAAACGATGAAAACGACAAATGGGGAGTGGAAAAATGAACAGCAACAAGAACAAAAAACGAAAGTGTTGCACAATGGGCGTTGCTCCAAGTCTGACACACACTCACAGGACACACCAACACTATCCCCTGATTTATGTCACTGCCGACCACTAACACTGCACGGCAAGCTACACTAACAGAAATAGTCGAATAAAAATCAATAAATCGGAAAATGATATCTTTATTATATATAAATTTTTATGCATTTATATCGTTGAAACAGTAATTGATTAAAAATATTTACAGAATTAGATAACTAAATAGATGGTGTTAATAAGACATCGCTCGGATTGTGGCAGAGGAGGCTTCGGATACAGAAACCAAGTTTTTCGTCATGTGTGGCAACAGCTAACGAAAAGTTACGATGACAATGGCGAGGACGACATTAAGGAGCTGTACGCGCTTTCCCGACGCGGACTTGCTTGATGCCACTGACGAGCAACACTGGAGAGCAACGGAAAGCAAGAAGATCCTTACAAACTTCATTTCGTCTCTCCCTGCTAATGGATGTAGCAGAGCGCTGCGCAATTTCTTTTCTCAGAGTGTCCTGGCCAATCCTTTCCCGTCCAGATTGCTTGGTTCTCTGTGTGCACTTTGGGTTTCTTTTTGTTTCCTCGTTGCCATTTCGTTCAGTCACTCGACAGCCAGTCAGCGACATCAGCGCCAAGTCTCCTGTTTCTTGTTGTTGCCGTTGTCTTTGTTGCGTCGAAGGACGTTTTGCAGGAGTCTCATAGTCCTCCTAACAAAATTTAATACTTATTGTACTTCGCTTGCTCGCCGTTGCTGGCACGAAGAAACGCAAACAGAATTTATGTTGTGACATTTTAAATTGCGCAATTTTTATGAAATCCTTTTGCTGCGCCTCGCATATCCTTCTGAAATTTACAGCAACAACTCTTGACTGCAACAAAAATGTGAACGAATTTTTGTGTGGTGCTTTTTCTCCCTTTTGTACCCTATACCCACACAGTAAACGGGTATAATAAGTCTTCGCAATGAGACAAGGCGGCAATGTAGTTAAAACAAATAGTTAAATAATTAAAGAAATCATTAGGATAAGGTATAATATCCGGGTTATCTTATCTAAGTTTGATTTGGTTTATTACATTTCGTCTTTAATTCAATTATCTTAAATATCTAAGAAATTCATACTTGACGCGGGGTAGTTGGAAGTCGTTCTTTGACTGCTCGATTTTTGTTCTTTTTCGTTTCATTTTGTCTGGTAGTTCAAGTACGAGTCGAAGTCCCTGTTCGAGTGCAAGTGCGAGTCCGAGTCCTGCGCGAAGCCGCTGTCAGAATGGCGTTTATTTATTTTTATGTTTAGAGAGTCGCCATCGTCCAGAAACCGAAAACGTCCGAGGCCAGAGGCGTACCGTGCTTCTGTGGCGCCCGAGGCGAAGTCAAAAAACCCACCATGATTTACGATGATGATGTGTTTTGGACCGCTGCAAGATGTCTGCCTCTTGTGTCTGCTCTGCTCTGTCCTGATATCCTGTCCTGCAGCTGATGCAGTTTGTGTGGAGCTCTACATATTTCTACAAATTCTTTCACTTAGTGGAATTCAAATACATTTAAATCTAAGATGCAGTTGAGGAAAATTACCACTTCATGGACTTCAAACATTGGCACTTGGGGGTATTTAAATTTCAGGATTTAACATAAATTAAATTCTTCTCTTAAATTTTTGAAGCATTCCTTTGCTCAATATTTACAAATTCCAAATGTTAATGCTAAGTTGCAGCATTAATATTTATCGACACTGCTCCTGATTTAAGATGCCTGTTTTTGAGAACGACCTGCCCGCCATTCGAAGACAAGATAGGTCCATCTGGAGCATATGTACATAGTCATGGACTTCGATTTCATTTCGAGAAAGTCAATGTGAAGTCTACATACACACATACTTCAAACAGTTTATACTAGAAAATCCATATCTTTAAAAGCTGTCAGCGCATTGAGTGTATAGTAAGTGTGGCCAGTTTTTGCTGTGAATAAATATTTATGATTATTGTTTTCACATTTTTCATGGTGACAATATTAAAAACATTATTTTTCACACGAATTGGCGTCAATGCATGGATATCAAAGGATGTGGGCATGTCCTGCTCGTCTGAGTTTTTATTGAAATTCGCTGATGGAAGAACCAAAAAAATGCATCGCTGGAATCGAGTTCAATCCACTCATAACTCAGCTAGGCAAGGACATTGGACACATCGACAACCCATTGTTGAAAGAGGGTTCGGACTCGAGCGCAATTGTCAGGCAATAAATCGATGTGTGTAGTGGTTGTAAATTTTTGGCGGATGGCCGATGAAAAAGTGCATATTATGCAATTCGACAATACGCCAAACATGTCGTCCGACCTACGCACGCACCTACCCGCCTGATCCCTCTTACTCCCACTGGCGAAAACGGAAACGAGTTCGTACAAGGTCTCTTCTCCTCTTCTTTAGCTGCTCATCTTCAATGGTTGTGGCTAGGCCATGCAACGTTTTGCATATCAATGAAAATGCATAAATTTTTTTGGAGGATTTTCTCTTGTTGGTTGCATTGCCCAATCCGAATCCTGGCGTCCATCAAGAGACATAAATCAGTTTGCAGTCTAAAGAAAAAAACTAGCCTCACGCAACCAACCGGATGCTTCAGGTTTGACAAAAAACCCAAAGCCGTTCGAAACTGCAACAAGCAAAAACATTGAAAATCCATAAAAATGCATCATAATTTGTGGACACATCCATTTTCATGGGTGTGGTCTTTAGAACTGGATCGTCAGAATGTACAAACATCAGGGGGAAATTTACCAAAAACAAATACATGACGCTCCGAATGTTTTCAGGTAGAATAGAGAAAGCCATGTGGAGCTGTGATCCAAAGAAAAATAAATACCTAGCAATCTGTATAGGCCGCTAATGATGTGGCTTCACAGAACCAATTCGCACTTGCGACCATTTATTCTCATATCAACGGTTAGTGTGACTTTGCTAAATTCGCATCAAAAAACACGGGCACGTGACTAATGCAACCGTCATACAGGAAACAGTGCTCTGTTGTGCAAACCGCAGACATACATTAATAGATTTACCTTTCCCCAACTTTTCACGAGTGCATATAATCACAGTACACGGCATTTCCGGCTCGCCGGTGGATGTTAATTTTTGTTTTTCTTTATCTGGAAAAGCAGGCGTAAATGTACTTCTTTCCTTCCACATGCTTCTTGTGCTCTACCTGCCTGACACTCTGAACGCCATTGCTGACTTTTCGCATTGAGTGCTTTCGATGTGATATGGCTACATGTCATACTTGCATTTATTTATTGAATTATGACCATGGCGTCAACGGGTATGCGGGACTTTTCTTCAAAAAGGTTTTCCTTTTTATAGCTTTAATAAAAAGCGATTGTGTATGGCTGTACCAGGTTCTATTTTTATGGATACATTTTATATACTCGTCTGTGCTTCAAAATATTTGTGAGGTCGTGATGTCTTGCTTTGTTAAGATGAAAGACAAAAGCATCTGTACGTGAACAAAGGCTACGAATCCGAACGAAATTTTTACTCAAAGAGGTTATTGCCACCCCCACCCTTTGTTAGTCTTCCCCAAGTCAACCATTCAAACATCGCACTATCATACCGACCCAGAAAAGCGGCAGATGACTTTTTAGATTTTGTACAAAACAGCAAATATTTGAATGTGGCAAATGTCGGCACTGTTTCTTAATTGTTTCTAATTTCTTTTGTTGACACTGCACCAACAACTACATCTATCCTAGGAGTCTGTAGGTGCCGCCTCCAACGCAAAGCAACGTCACGCTATCTCCTGTTGACAGTCACCCACACGCATGCCGGCCATGACGGGAGCTCGTTACTTTGTTGGTTTTTTGGCTGCTTGCGTAAAGCTTACTTCACATTTTAATTGCACAAGATTATGTGATGGGGAACACAGCTCTTTGAGCTGCCGCTTAGTACATATGTATGTATATACCCCTGAATGGATTTGCCGAAATATATCCGTAGCTGTTGACATATGTACATAGTTGACGACTGCTTTTAACGGGTAGCCTTTGAAGAATTGCCTTCAGCCGATCTTTACCAAATAAGCCTTCCACTTGCGGATTAAAAACTATAATTCCAAGAAAAAAAATGTTTATTATTAAATCACAGAAAAATTCACACTTGTGAATTCACATTTTTTCTTTTTGTTACGGAAACAATACTGAGGTAGTGAATAGTAAGCCAACTGCATTGAGTTATGTCTAAAAATTAGATTTTTATTAAATATTAATAGTAGTAAAGATGCAGTCGTCATTGGAATTTCACTAAATTAATTTATACTTTCATAACTCAAAATTCCCCATAGCTCGAAAAATTATTTTACACATTCATTCGTGTGTCAAATTTTCGGGGAAATTATAAAAAAAAATTGGAAGGATGGGCTAACTTCGGCACGGCCGAAGTGTATATTGACAATTATTTATAATGTAACAAAGTCATTAAAGAGGATATGAGGCAAGTGAAACCTAAAAAAAAATATTTGTATGGAAAAATTTTTGGTCCGATTTTTTCTATAGGAGCTATAGCATAAAGTCGACTGATTCTGCTGATACACTCCTCAAAAGAATTAAGGGAGCAAGATAAAAATCCAAAAATTTTCAGTTTTTTTGACAGACTGTATCTTTGTGAAAAATCATCGTAGCGAAGATTTAAAAAAAATATTTTGAAGGTCTAGGACTCCACTTTCCGAATCCGGGGAGCAAAAAAAATTTTGAAGATTTTTAAAAAATTTTTAAAAAAAAAATTATTTTTTTTTTAAATTTTTTTTTTAAATTAAGAAAAAAAATTGTTCGTACTTTTTTGGCGTATTGTTCATAAGCAATAACTTAATAAAAAAAAATTTTTTTTTCTTAATTTAAAAAAAAAATAATTTTTTTTTAAAATTTTTTTTAAAAATCTTCAAAATTTTTTAAAAAATTTTCTTTTTGAACTTATGCAATAACTGATGCAGAATTTAGAAAAAAAGTGAGAGAAAAAGTGTTTTTTTCATATCAAGAAAATTACACAATTTGTATGTGTAAATACTGCTCCTTTAATTCTTTTTAAACTTTGATTGATCGGGACGGAATAACGGTTTGGTGGATCAATCTGAAAATTTGCATGGTTATTAAGGGTACAATAAGGTCAAAAAAAAGCTGATGACCGTTGCTCCCTGCCCAATATTTTCAGAGATATAGCCGATTTACCAAATCAAGTGAAAAATGCGATTTTTTAAACTTTTTTCAGGGGGGTACTGGAGGGAAAAAAAAGGACTTCGTCCTAAAATGTCAATACATGATTTTAAAGCAAATTCCAAAACTGTCTTCCGATTTCCAATACGACCATTCGTTGTCGAGATATCCTTGATTAAAGATAAAAAGGACCTTTTGTGTTTAATTCAGGATATCTCCATGACACATGCACGAAGAAAAAATTTAAAAAGCCAAAAGTGTCGGCAATTAATCAGGCTTTTTCGTCCATGTGATGGATTCAAAAAAAAAATTTTTTCCAAGCCCGTGGAGCATAAGAAAGAAGAAAAAAAAAACGGGAAATTTTTTTTCGTCATACTTTTCCAGGAAGCGTCGAAACCGTATCCTGGAAATTTTTTTGCTCCCCGGATTCGAAAAGTGGAGTCCTAGACCTTCAAAATGCTTTTTTTAAATCTTCGCTACGATGATTTTTCACAAAGATACAGTCTGTCAAAAAAACTGAAAATGTTTGGATTTTTATCTTGCTCCCTTAATTCTTTTGAGGAGTGTATTTAACAGAGACATTTTTTATACAACTTTTCCATATATTGCTAACCATTATTCTAAAAATTTTGATGTTCCAAGTGTTTTTCTGGGAAATTTTTTTTTATATTTGGTTATATGTATATGCAAGCATCATAAATAAGTACAGTTCTTGGAATACTGTTTTTAGATTGGACAGATTTTTTATCGTTATTTGTTGAAGTAAGTCAAAACATAGTGCAAATAGGATATGTGCGACACAAATAATTGGCGATTTAAGTTGTTGTGATTGTATTCGTAGAGCTGTGAAATTAAGTTATTTTATCTGTTATTTGTTTTGGTTATTGTATTTCTGTCAAGTATATATGTATGTATGTATGTTAATAGATTGTACTAAAATTTTGGTGGCAGTTTTAGCTCATTTTTGACCGGTTTTGAAATATTGGCAATTATAGATTTATTATTTGAATATGGGACGAAGAAAAGATATTTTACCTGTCATGAAGGCTGAAATATTGGCATATATAAATTCTGGAGTACTATCGTAATATAGCAAAAAAATTTAAGATTAGCGTAGCCACGGTATCTCGAATCTCAAAATTCAAACATATCCCAAACCAGTCCAACTGCGACATGCCAAATAAAAGACAAAATTGTGGGCGAAAATCGAAAATAACGGAGCGTACGGAAAGAAAAGTAATGAGTTATATAGTGGTATAAAGAATAGAAGAATGCCTACCAGAGAAATCGCTAAAGAGCTGAACGATGGTAAAGTCTGATTTTTTCAAAGAAGCGTAGAGAGAATAGAACATGTCGACGTCCTGCTAAAATGCCGAGATTAACTGAGAAAATGAAAAAGCAAAGGGTTATATGGGATAAGTTGCTTTGGGATTTTCCAAACAGTTGCTGGAATAGGGTGAGCTCAACTTTGCAGTTTGAGACTTTTATATAATAAGATGCACATGACTAAAATGGACTGTTGGAAATTATTATTTTAGGTCATTTTCAGCGATGAATGTCGCCTTGAAGCAGTTACAGAGGCTATTCAGTTTGTTCGCCGCAGACCTGGCGAGCGATACAATTCGAATTGCATTGAAAAAAGAGTGAAACGTCCACCTTGTGTCATGATTTGGTCATGCATTTCATCGGAGGGACTACATCCTCATGACTACATCTTCATGCAGGATGGTGCTCCCTGTCATATCTCAAAAGCAAAGACTTTCTTTCCAACAATGAATGACCTAAACCCCATTGAAAACTGTTTGTCTTATCTCAAATCTAAAGCTTATGCTCGGCAAAATTCTAAAATCGATACTCTAAAAGAAAACATCCTTGATGTATAGCATAACGACCAACAATTGCGAAAAATGATAAAATGTTGCATTGACTGTGTGCTCAAAAGAATAGAGGCCGTTAATAAAAATAAATCATAAAAATAATATGTTGAGAAAACCAAAAAAAAAAAAAATTTCTGAAATAAAATTTTTTTATATTATGGACATTTGAAGTCTGACTTTTTGAAATAATTTGAGTGTTTCTAATTTTTTGGCGGGTTACTGTATGCAAAATTTCAGCTCTTTTAAGCTCCTTTAAGCATCTCTGTGGAGATGATCCAGGCAGACGGAAGGACATGGCTTTATCAACCCAGCTCGTCGTCCTGAACAAGAGTATACATATATACTTAATATAGTCGGAGATGCTTCCTTCTAACGTGACGTGAGATATTTGAAAATGGGTATTTAAATACCCAACAGGCCATGATGTGCGGCAACTAGGATTCGTTTTTCATCTTGAAAATGCTGCCGGCTGAATATAATGCTCGTGTTAAGACTATGTAGGTGGATGAACTACCGACAGTGCAGTACTTTGATATTAATGGTCTGAAAAGGCAAATCCCATAGTTAATTGAAGCCCTTGTGCTGCCCATGAACCACAAGAAAAAGTTGAAGAATTTAGGCAAGGTTGTTCCAAGGTTGTCTTCTTGTATGGTCCTCTCGGTAGTGGAAAGACTCTGCTTGTCGTGCCTGTGCTGATCAGACTAACCCCTCATCGTTACTCAAACTGGCAGGCAATCAGCTTGTCCAGATGTTCACAGGTGATGGCGCCAAATTGGTTAGCGATGCTTTCGCCTCAGGTAAGGAATAGGCACCTGCTGTTATATTTATTGATGAACTCGATTGTCATTGGCACCAAACAGTTCGATTCCGAAAAACATGCGCGAAGTCCAACGTAGTAAGTGGAGCTATTGAACCAGTTGAATGGTTTCAGTTCCACGGCCGACGTCAAGGAGTTGACATTCTGGATCCTACTCTGTTACGATCTGATTGTTGGCTGAATGTAAGAACCGGAGTGAATTTCAAGGAGCTCTCTCGCTCAATCGATGACTTCAATAGTGCTCAATGTAAGGCTGTCTGTGTGGAAGGCGTGATTGTCCAACGCCGTTCGGCCACTTCGGTATACGCATGGAGATTTCATAGATGACAATATGGAAGTGCAGGCAAAGAAGAAAGCTAATCTTAACTATTATGCTTAAGTCTCAAATTTGTTTGGGATAGCGACAATAACAAAGCAAAAACTATATCGATTTGTTAGTCCGGAAAGCAAAGTCAATTTTTTCCTGGATGATGAAAAATAGCTTTTACTATAATGGATTTGAGAAGCGTCATTCAGAATTCTACTTGAGACTTGATTTTGCGAATAAAAATAACACACACATGCATATAAAATGCAGCATAATATTTTTTGGTAAAAAAAAATCTTAGTGAAAATAGGTAACACCATGGCCTATTGGGTATTTAAATAACCAAACTATATCTCAGGTGGGGGGCAGGTAAAAATATATTTGTTTTTTCTTTCAACTTCAACGATGCACCAGACTATCCTATAAAAATTTGATCAAAATCGTTCTATGTCAGTCTTTAATGTGTTAAAGACGTATTTGCAAACAGTAAAACAACTGAAAACTATAATAAATTGGCGTCTCCTTTTAGTAAAACTCAATCAACAAAAATTCAACAACAAATTCCTAATTAGTTTTATTAAACTGAAATCGAATGATAAATGGACTTAAAGTATTAGAGTATTCGACTGTGTCTATAAATTTGCATTTTTTTTAAATGATTAATAATATTAATAATGAATATCATTTTCTTTTACAGCTGTTATCCAAACAGTCATGGAACAGACCAAGGATTGCACTGCTCCCAAGTCAATATTGGTCCAATTAATTTCAAATACATCTACGGGCACTGCCTTGCTTAAATGCACAGTCAGCCCCTTAACGTTGTCTTCCCAATTCAAAAAATTTAAGTCAAGTCACAAAACTATTTCCAACGTAGGCAAATGCCGCCCATCAGGTCCATTAAAGTTAATCCTTTTCTTATCGTTGAAGGTAATACTTTGCTATACTTCCTGTTAAAGTTTGTGTTTGCCCGAAAATGCAATTCAAGTCATGGGTTAAGTTGGACAAGTGAATATCCATGAGAAGTCGATTCTATTAAGAGCTTCAAATGGGAGTTTATGTTTCCACTACTCTTTGTTTTACCTTATTGTTTTTGGTTGTTAGTTTATTTAAACGATTTTCTATTGCATTTCAGTCACCATTTAGTCAAAGTAGAGACGGTAATTTTAGTACCGATTTCGATCATAACACTAATGATGACCTGGTCATAGTCAGACAGTCCCATTGGGATTTTGATCTTAAACAAAGTTTCATCATATAAGAATTCTTATAGTATAAGTACAAACAAATATCTTTGTTATTTTCAGTGATATTTGAAACGTTTACTAAAAAACCGAACGCCAAAATTATTGATCATGGCTCTAGCCCGTTAGCCTTTTAAGTTTATATGTTTCTACAAATAGGAGAACGGTTACTTTAGATAGGCTAGTGACACAAAGTATGGGCGTAATAATAGTTCTACAGCTGCCATATCTTTGAAATGTCAAATGTGAAGGTTTTTCACCTTCAATACTGTTGGGATCTTCAAGAGTAGGTCAAGGGAACCTTAATCATTTTATAATGTAGTTCATCATTTAATCTTCAGGTTCAAATACATATATTTTATATATGTATGAATATATGTATTCTATTTTGGTGTTTTTGTTTGAGCTTTGACACGCATCACAAATTCATGAATTTAGGTGTATTTTGTCACAATTCGATGAACAGATAAAACTTCAAATCGATCCGTAATGTTCCAGAATGCTGAGCTCTTTTTATCAGTTCAGTTTCGATCGTCCAGAGAACATGAATTACTCACGCGTGTTGCGGGCTACTAACATATTGTTACTCCTAACGGGCTGTCAAATGCATTGGTTTGATGGAAAGTCGCGTCGGTTTGTCATTTGCCTGGCTGCAATAGTAAATGTGTTTGTTCTGGGCTGCCTATATGCTGCCTGTTTTGCTCAACACTTTAAGCCTTCAACGATGTTGAAAGTCCTTCAGGATGTGTCACCGTTTCTATTTGCCTTAACTCGTCTTCAGCTTATGTTGGGTGGGAAAGTGTTTGCCTATGCCATTTATGCATCTGTGAGGGCAGCGGATAGTCTGAACTCCTTGGTGGAATCCCTCCCGTCAGATGGTCGGCGCCTAAGCAAGGCAGAGAGCATGGCTTACGGTTTACTGGGCTCTACTTTAAGTGTCCTTTTAGCTTTTGGGTTCTACATAGCCTATAAAATGGAATTCAAGCTGCCTCTTCTACAAGAAGCCATGATAGGTATGGCCTTATTCCTGCCTCACTTAGTTCTAGCCGGATCTGTGCGCTTGTACAGCATACTAGCTTGGCTAACATGTGTTCGACTGCATCAACTTAACAGAGAGGTGGAAGAAGAAATTAATGACAGTTTGAAAAAGAATGAAGCGGAAATGGCGTCCACATCATTTAGTACCTCTGTGCCCTCGTCCTCACGCTCTAGTTTAGATAACTTGGAATTGAAACGGAGGCAACTGGAGTTGCTTGGGAATCGATTTGGACATTTCTTTACGGTCGTGCAACACTCATTGCTCTTTCTGGTGACCATCAATGCCAATTGCCTGCTAGGTGGGGCGTACTCTTATGTCTACTACAGAAAGACTTGGCATTTGTTGTTTGAAGACCGAAAACAACGCATCTTCTATGCAGCTAATGCTTCTATCTTTGCCTGTATAAGCTGTGATTACGTATGCCTTCTTTTGGTTCAAACATTAATGGAGAAAGAGGTAAATGTTTTGCAATAATTTTGCAATTTACTCCTCTTAACTCATTTAATGCATATTTGGCTAGCGACTTGGTTTCTTGGGGAAACTAGAATCGGTGCTTGTCCAAAGAGATTCTCTAGCCAAACGGACACATTCTCTGGCAAAGGGCATAAGGGATTTACTTTTGAAATCATTTGATACAAAATTTCTTTTGCTTTGGCGCTTTGATGTGACACATTTCGTTACCGTAAGTGTAGACTTCGTTTCAAATTTGAATGTAATTTAATCTTATTTAAATATTTTTCCAGCTTCTATTTCTTCAGTGTACCACCATAGCACTGATTATTGTTTATAACTATTTAAATGATGAAATAATCCTCATAAAGGAACAACTAGATCATATGGGTGATGAATAACGATTTAAATAAATTGAGTAGTTTAGCAGATTGAATAATACATTCGACTGAAAACTATATTCTCTAAATCTTCTGTAACTTCTACTTAATAAATTTAGCACACAATTTAATTATTTATAGCATTTTCCATTAATTAATTTCATTTTTTTCCTTAAAAAATGTCACATTTAACAAAATTTGGAAAACCTGTAAATCATTTCATTATTAAGTGTGTCAATACTAATAAGAATACGATACCTAATACCCAGTTTTCGGTTCACTAAATTATGGAGGCATAAGTGGGCGTGTATAAAATTTTAGAGCAAATTTACCGGATCTAGACAGATGTTGACTCCAAGTAAAGTATAGTCTTTTACCTTATGGGTAAGGGGTGCTAGATGCTAATCAAGAATATATACATGACCAAGGGCTTACACATTTAACACTTACATTTGAGTTTAAAAAAACAATCATGGGAAAAATAAATGAGATTTAATCCCATATAACATTACGAATGGCTTTCAATTATTCTTAGTTGATATTGTCTTAAATAAAATCAGTTTCTACATTTTTTTTTTACTCAAATTCAAACTTAAGACCCTAGACTTCCCAAAAAACTAAGTAAGAGGCCTGAACGGACATAAGAATATGTACATATGTATGTATGTATATATACATATATATATATAAAATACATATTTTTCTTTATATTTAGGAATCAATTATGATTTATTTACACACTTTTAGCTTGAGCTTCTTTAAAAGCATAGACCCCAACACCAAGAGTATGATTAGTTTTTTTTCATAAAGTTTACACCCGCATATGTATGTACATTGAGGATGTGGGATAGTCGTGGGATAACAGCGTGTACGCTACGCAGGCAAATAAACATAATTCGTGTAAGAAAATCTACATAAAATTTACTGTGTTGCCACCACCAACGAGGCCACCCACACATATAAACATACAGAACACAAGCCAAAACGCATGGCCAAACACATGGCAACTCTGTAGAGATGCTGATGAGCAGATAAATTCATTAGGCAAAACCATGTAATTGTTCCACCAGGACGACAACGACGACGCGACAGCAAGGATAGCAAACAACAGCCAAACGATGCGGACATTTGGCTCAGCTGGCAATGCAGGCTTGTGCCTTCTGGTAAGCCAGACGACGACCACAGATCTTAAGTTTTGCAGGGGAGTCGGAGTCACGTATCTAGAGTCGGAGCCGTCGGAGCGTTACTAAATACAAATTAAACAAATCCATAAATAATGTTTAATAATATTAACAAGGATATTAGCAGAAAGTACTCACACATGCACATAAACCGAAAGGAACTGTTACAGATGTGCTCGCTTATTGCAATCAGTGTATAAGTTTGCCTTGGCTGTTGTCTGGAATTGCAGTTGGCTTGGTTGGAGTGGGCGTTGTTGTGGTATATGACTTACGGCTTTTGCCACCACTCGCCGCCAAGGTATACAGGAGTATATACCCAAATTAATTTTATCAATTCCAGCGTCTTAATAACAGTACAAATTTATTAAAAAAAAGGCTATGAAGTGGAGTTCATTATATTTAATGTGCCTCATGTCGGTAAATAATGAAAGAAAAATCTCCTAGTACTGATACATCATGTTCATGTTACTGCATTTTCTTCTTTTTTTTTGCAATTTGTTCTTCAACAACTAAAAGTTTCATCAACAAGTATTCTTGACGCGACTTTTTGGAACTGCAGTTTTTCGATCCCGTCATTTTTTTGTGTCTATCTGTCGACACTGTTGTGGACGAAGACTTTCGCGATAAAGTTTTTGTTTTTGAATTTCTGCGCCGATTCATATTTGAGCCTTTTGACGATGAACTGTTAGTGGTGGAGTCATAGCTGGTCGATGACAAATCTGTACAACTTGAAGAACTGCTACTCATTAAACGTCTTTTCCGTGGAGCATTAGTTACGTCGCGCATTAGTTTTCGCGGCGGGCTGAGAGACGGTGTTCGTGGTCCCCCGAAACCCCTACAGGATCGGGCTGACAATGATTTCGGACTGAACGATCTTCCTTTGTAAACAGATGGCTTGTTTCGGCGACTCGCATGCAATTTTACTAAAGAGTCCGAACTTGCCGAGGAGGAACTTCTACTGGTAATTCTTTTAGATTTCTGCCTGGGTACTTTTGTACTTTTTGACGACATCCACGGGTCGCTCCAAACATGTCCCTTATGCCGATTATCAGCGCCACCTTGGTGTTGTTTGGGCGACAATTGTGGACTGCAGGATTTCCTACACGGAGTTAAGATGGTGTTTGGGCCTTTGTTTTTTAGATCCCAGTTTTTTTTTGGTGTTGGCAACAGGGCAACACGCTCTACGGATGAGCAGGGCTGGAACTGCGGATAAAAAGGAGCACTTTCATTGAAACTGAAAGTCACCATTGGCGGAGGGCTTTGTGAGGGAGGTAAGAAGCCTGCATGTTGCATCATTTGTTTAACACAGTGTAAATTGCGATCAAAAGAGCTTTCTAAATCGGTGAAATGATCGGGGGAGTAGGGAGGCCAAGCTGAATAACAGAAAAAATTATGGTGTAATATATAATTTACTTCACTATAATTATATAAAAGTATTTATAACAACAAAAGCAAACCTTTTATCGATTAATAATATAAAGGAAGCTAGTACAGTAGAATCCGGTTATAACGACTCCGCTTATTGCGTCCGTCCGGATAAAGCGACGAAGTTCGATGTCTTGGTTGGTCCATACTTATATGAAAGAACCTCCGTCGACGACGTACCGCTTATAACGGCGAACCGCTTAGAGCGACGATATTTTTCTCAGTTCAACCGGTTATTACGACGATCCGAGAAAGGAATATGTCGTAATAATCAAAAATTCAAAAAATTAAATTAAATTAAATTGTTTTGATTAAAGATATAAATTGTGTTATTACGTCTTTCGGATATAACGACGTAAAACGTCGGTTCCTTGAGCGTCGTTATAACCGGACTCTACTGTACTAGCAGTTCTAAAAAAGTAAAGCGCACACAACTGTAAATCAGCGTGAGTTTATTAAATGAATAATGGTTCGAGAAAAAATAACATTTCGAGTGTAATAAATACCTTCAGATGACATAAGTGGGCTGACAGGTACTGGAAGCTCCTTCTTCTCAAACATAACATAGTTGCCATAATTGTTGGATGTTGGGTGTTCGAAGCGGCATTTATTGCCCCAGGTGCAAGTTTTGCGTAGGAAAAATCGGCAGACGTTTGGGGAACCGGTAAATGTAGTTTGCCCCCTGTCGTTTTCCTCATTGCCTGGGACCTCCCCATCTTCCAGCTCAGCTTCGTTAGAGGGATTTGAGGGTTTTGCTCGTGCCCTCTTTTTTAAAGCTTCCGGTGATTGATGTTTATCAAAAGATATGTCACGAAGTTGTTTTTTGTTTCGGTGAATAGTTTCCACAGAGAACGAATCCGACAAGTTTGGGATTGTCTTGTGAAGACTTTTGGAAAGTCCTTCAGCATGATCTTGATTTGAGTATGCCTCTTCTATAGCACTTTTTACCGTTTCCGTTTGTGGTTCATGCTTACGTCCTAAAATATTGGCTTCATTATTACCGAAATGCAGAGTTTCCTTAACTTTTTTTGGCTTGTTGACTTCCAGGACCACTTTCGACGCGTCCATCATATAAGATGTCACAAAATTGGATTTATTTCCACAATTGAACTCATACTTTAGTTTGGGACTAGAAACGCAGAACGCCTGTTCTGAACTCTTATTTGAATTCACATCAAAATGTTCTGAAGTCGACATCGTGGTTGATATAAACTATTTTAACTATTGAAAAGAGAAGTTTATGAATGTGAAACGTGAGAATGAAAACACGGTCACACTGTTAATTTGTAATAAATTGTAAACAAGTTTAATGACGACTTTATTCTTCAAATGAATTTTACGACAAATAATTCGTGTACACACTGTAGTTCAACATACGCGCTTTAAAAATATACCAGCCAAAACAGAATAACAGAATAAATAAAAGCTTGCTCGGTATAGCTCTGCCAGTTGTTATAGCTTATCGATAACTGAAGAGCATCGATACATTTTCCAAATTTCGAAGTTTCATCTCCAACTCGCGGAAATACGAGGTAAATACAGTGGACTTTCGACTAATGAACACAATTTGTTCCAGCATCTTGTTCGTTATGCGAAACGTTCGTTAAGCGAAACCACTTTTCCTATATAAATCAATGTAAAATAAAACAATGCGTTAAAGGTTGAAAATAAGTACGAGTAAAAGTATTAATATGTTTTAATTTGAAGTTTTGTTGGAAAAAATAGCATAAAATGCTTCAAAACTTTTACAGAACTGAAAACATTTACCAAATAAGTTTCAAGTTCAGCTATTGTTGAAAAAAGCTAACATTTTTAAAGGAACGAAATGTGTATTAGAGGAGATTGTTAAAGCAGCACTAGTGTAATCATCTCATAAAAAAATGAAGCAAGCAAGTCGTCCTACCTACATTGAGTATACCCAGTACCAACTAGTTATATGTATTAAACAAAATAGAATATCCTCGAAATCGCCATCAATTTCATGCAAAATTCACCTTCACATGCAGCAAAAGCGAACGCATGCTGTCTCGCTCACTCTTGCCAGCCAATGTCGCCTTGGCAATTCAGTGTAAATCTTTGATTATTGATTTTTAACCTTAATAATTATCCGATTTAGTTCAAACATGGTGTATAGTGTGTTGATACAAATTAAATTTAAATGCAACAACCAAAAAACAATATTTTTATATATGTATTTCTTATTTCGTGCCGCGCGGATTCGATCGCGGGTCTTTTGTGTTTGTACGGCAGATTTCTTTCAAATTTTTTGTTGCTGGAGTAAATTGATTATATTGACGATTTGTTTTATTGATTTGTAGCCGTAATAATTATCCGATTTGAGTCAAACTTGGTGGGTAGTGTTTTGGTACAAATTGGATTTATATTCCAAAAGAAAATAATTTAAACCCTATTATTCCGATATTGGATATATCACATAGTAATCCGATCCGACCGATTTTCATACTTTATCTACATACACCTTTAAGAAAGCTAACTACCAAGTTTCAATTATGTAGCTTAAAATTTAAGTTCAAAAAGCTGCGAACAAACAGACGGACAGACAGACAGGCGGACCGACGGACATGTCTCAATCGAATCGGCTGTTGATGCTGATCAAGAATATACAGTAAAAGCTCCCTTGGCCGGACAGCGACAGTACCAGTATTTTTGTCCGCCCAAGGAAGATGTCCGCCAAAGGGAGATGTGAAAGAAATTAAGCATTTTTTTTGGCTATTTTCAATTTTGTGTTTTAAAAAAAATGATAAATTGTAGACTGCTTAGATTATGCTTAAAATGTAAAATGTAAGTGTTCAACGCGACTTTGAAAAATGTTGAAGGAAGATATAAAATCAAGGCTCGCCAATTTCTTAAACCTTTCCATTTGTTACAATGCCTCACGATTTTATTGAGTTTATTGCCTGTACAATAATCTCATCATCTGAATCGCTTAAATCAACTTCACTTTGATCAGTTATAACAACTTTAATATCGTCGTCTTCTGTGGTTAATGAGCTGTCTACATTAAAAAAATATTCAAGATTGTTTTTCCCAAAACTTGTCCGCCTGAAAGAAATGTTTTGTATAAAAATATACAAAAAAGAGTGTCCGCAACCTGCTACGCTGTCCGCGAGTAGAGCTTTCACTGTATATACTTTATGCGGTCGGAAACGTATATTTCTATGCATTACAAACATCTGACCAATTTTATAATACCCTCTGCAAGGGTATAATTAGGTGTGTCAAGTAAGAATACGATATCTTGTGCATGCTCACACCAAATTGGTGGCTCTAGTTCTAGGTGTTCATACGGACGGACAGACGGACAGTCGGACAGACAGACATGTCTCAATCGACTCGGCTGGTGATACTGATCAAGAACATATATACTTTATGGGGCCGGATATGCTTCCTTCTGCGACTTTGATATACCCTTTTACCCTATGGGTACAGGGTATAAAAAATACTTCCCCTTGTACCAAGACGTATAAACAATAGTTGAAGTTGAAAAAAAATGTATGTTCAAGTCCAAAATTCGGACTTCATTTATCCTTTTTTCAATTTTATAATGGAATTTCCACGGATGTTGGCTCCATGTTAAAAAAATTTATTAAATTAGAAAATTGTAAAAAAAAAACAATTTTTGTTACAAATTTAGCTATGTATGTATGTACATGTACGTACATATGTATATAAGTATGTACATACGTAACATACATATGTTTAATTGCAACGTTTTTTTATGTCATTTTAAAATTACATATTAAAAGTATTGCCACATTATAAGATTAAAAACCTTTTGTTTGCAAAAAGGTATAAGTTACTGTACGATTTCTAGTGACATGCACTGTAAATGTTTCCGCAACATGTCCTTTTCATTGGAGCTTTTTTCAACTCTCGTTTAGAAAAAAGTATCAAAATGGACAAAACCTTCTAATAAGTTCATTTTATATGGTTTTTGTTTTAATTTTCTGATAAATGATATGTAATTCCACATTGACGATTCAACTTTCATCGGATAAAAAAAATATTTTTAAAATTTAAATTTGAAATTTAATCATACAATGTAATAACAATTTTTTTCTACTTCATTAGTTTTTAAATAAATATTTTTAACGATTTTAATTTTTTTTTTTTGGCCTCAAAATCTGTTATCTTTTTTTTTAGGCCCTAAAACAATTCTAAAGTTTTTTTTTGAACTGAATATCATTCTAGCAGACATTTTCTAGAAATTATTTTCATTTAAGCGTTGTTTTTCGTTATTATACCCTGTACCTATAGGGTAAAAGGGTATATTAAAGTCGCTATGTAATGACTCCGACCCCATAAAGTATATATATTCTTGATCAGCATCAACAGCCGAGTCGATTGAGACATGTCCGTCTGTCCGTATGAATACCTAGATCTCGTAGACTATAAGAGCTAGAGCTACCAAATTTGGTGTGAACATCCGTCTTATGCCCAGGTAGATCACCTAATTATATACCCAAACTGGACCAGCTGACCAAATTTTGTCGAAATCGGACAATAAACATCGGAGATATGCCTATATCCGTTTTGTACTAAAATGCCAAGGCGGCATTGGCAGATAAAAAAGAGCGAGATAGCATGCGTTCGCTGTTGCTGCATATAAAAGGAAATTTAGTTTTGAATTTATTGCGATTTTGGGGGTGTTCGATCATTTGTCTAGTGGTTGCGCATTACTAGAGCAGTTTTTAAGGAATCACATTCCTATTTGGCCCACCTAATAATGTGGCCAAAATGCATCATCTGGCTAAATTTAGTCGAAATCGGACAATAAATATCGAAGATATATGTACATACGACAATGCGTTTTGTACTGAAGCGCTTAGGGCGACATTGGCTGGCAAGAGTGACCGAGATAGCATGTGTTCGCTGTTGCTGCATGTTTAAGAGAACTTTGCATGAAATTGATGGCGATTTCGAGGATATTCTATTTTATTTAATATAACTAGTTGGTACAGGGTATACTCAATGTCGGCAGGGACGACTTGCTTGCTTCATTTATCAAACGTTATGAGTCTTGGAAACAATTTGATTTGGAAAAGGCGTAAAATGATGTGACGCAAAAACAACAATTTTATTTGAAAGTAGTTTCAAACCTATTCCGTTTTATAATAAGTTTTTAAAATAAAAAGCAGTCTTTTTTTGAAAAGTGAAAAGTTTTAAGTAAAGAATTTAAAATACTGAAAAAACATAATAAAACAGCAAAGCATTTAGCTGGTTCCCAAAAAGATGAAGGACATGACATTGAACGATATTGATGATCTTACTAAATGTTTGATATAACGTTTCAGCAATCTTTTGAAGATGTCTAAAACACTCTTATACTTGAGACTTAAAGGAGAAATGACGCACCGGCAACATTATTGAAAAGACAGGGGAACCAAGACCTCACAGACAAACTCTACAATACCGGCTAGTGCATTGGAAACTTTAGAACTCTGCGATAAAGATGTTTGTCCGACTATTCACACTTTGCTCAAAATTTGTACAATGTGTGTCACAAATGCCAGCGCTGAGTGGTCTTTTTCTACACTACGTGGTCTGAAAACATGGCTCAGACCGAGCATGCTCCAAAGAAAGTTGGTCGGACTAGCACTTTTAAATATCCATTATGAGATCGAAGTATAACCAGAAGACATCATCGACCGGTTCGCAAATGTAGGAACTCACCGAATGGTTTTGCAATCAGTCTTTAGGTTTAAATACGTATAGACAATAAAACTTAATTACAAACGTACTTTAATGAATTAAAAGCTTCATTTGTCTGTTTTATTTTTAAAATACTATTATTATATTTAATATTTAATATATACTAGGATACCCGGCCACGCGTTGCTGTGGCATTTCATTTTTTATTCAAATCCGTAACAATTTAAAACGATAACAATATTGCATTGTAAATACTGTAAGTTTCAGTTTAATTCAGAACCAATCGGTGGACTATATTTTTGGTTAATCCGTCTTTAGCTAAAACAAATAAATTCGACGGTTTACCGACACGTGAACATGCTACGTATAGTTGCCCATGTGAAAAACATGGATTTTCCAAGTCTAAGCCACAAATGGACAGCGTTTGGCCTTGAGACTTATTTATAGTCATGGCAAAAGCTAATCGAATTGGAAACTGAAGCCTTCTGAAGGGTATCGTAGATTCTGACGGTATCATTGGAATACGTGGCAACAGTACTACATCTCCTTTGAACTTTCCAGTTAAAATGGTTGCTTCAAGAATATTTCCAGTCATTTTTTTGATAACCAAACGCGTACCATTGCATAATCGCGGTGGTACGCAGGAGGATGATAGGTGTTCCAATTTTTAAACGGAGGTTATGTGGTGGCATTCCAGGTATATCCAGTGAATTTAAAAATTCTGTTGGAAAATTAACACTTTCATCTTCATCAACTACAGTATCGATTGACTTAAAAGACATCAGATGGCCTGGTAATAACTGTTGTATCTGAAAGTTAATTTCGTCAACATCAACATTTTTCGCAGTCAAAATAGCCCGGTCACTGATCCAGTTATGATTTAAGTAATTAATCTGCATATCCGGGAAAATACTCTGAATCAATTCATTTTTTTCGGAAATAACAGTGCAGAAATTGTCTGGCAGTTTAATGCATTGCGTATTTGGTTGCAGTTCTACGTTACCGTTTCCAATATCTAATAATTGTTTGGAAAATTGTTGCGCTGATGGATCATTTTGCACCTGTACGCGCATGTTTATGGTTAATTGGAGTGTTTCAACACTTCGCCATAAAAATGATTGTTTTAAGCATGCATTAATCTCATCGGCGAAAGTAGAGCGAGGTATAACCGGTAAGGTCTGTCGGAAGTCACCAGACAAAAGTAAGATAGCACCACCGAAAAGCTTATCATTGCCTTTTAAATCTTTCATGGTTCTGTGGAATGCCTCGAGTGAATATTTGTGGGCCATTGTACACTCATCCCAAATTATGATGGAACTGTTCCGCAACACTGCAGCTCTTCCACTATTTTTCTTTATGTTACACATTGCGCTTGGTTTATTATGAACGTCCAATGGCAGGTTGAATGTTGAATGTGCGTTCTTCCGCCATCTAGCAAAGTAGCTGCAATGCCTGACGATGCGACTGCCAATGCGATTTTCTGTTGCGATCGTATTTTGGTAAGTATCAATGATATCAAAAATGTCTTACCGGTTCCACCTGGTGCGTCCAAGAAAAAAAATCCACCTTGTTCAGCAGCAACAGCCAGCATAATCCGATCGTAAATAATTTTTTGTTCTGCTGTCATTCCGAAATTTTAATGCCTGACAATACGTACATACATTATCCATTGCGCCGATAGCAATTTTTGAATGCGTCGAGTAGTTGATATCTGGTGCATATTCGAAAGCAAGACGAATAAATGATGTACGTATTAATGAGCGGTTGTTCCGCTGCCTCTGTCGTTCTTGTACTCGTGCTGTAGCTATATTTTGTGCTCGTGCTGCTCTTAATCTCATAATATTCTGTCCTCTGTTTGAGATTCTTGTGCTCGAGCCTCTGCTGTCCTGATGCGTTGCGCTGCATTTCTTGTAACAATTTGTTCTCTCGACTGATGAGCTTTTTCAATATGTTTGCGTCGTGCATTTCTGCTCCGCTTATTGCTCAGGTTAGATTTCTTCGGTGGCATTCGAATGAAAACACATACAATCGCTTATAATTTCCACAAATTATTGTCTAAAACAATTTTCAATTTTGACATATATATCAACGGTTATCTGATGAAACATTCTGTTGAACTTTAAAATCTGCATTTACCGTCATTTAGACAATTTTTCAGTATTAAAAAACTATCCTATGTTCTAAGTTACACCATATTACGGGTACATGTGAAATTTGATTGAAATCGGTTCAGTAGTTTAGGAGTCCATTGCGGTCAAACATTGTGACACGTAATTTATATATGTATATATAGAGATAAAAAATTGTATACGTTTACTTGAATAAGGAAACATTTTTCTTTATTGGATATAAAGCTAGTGAAGAAGTTGACATATATGTACATATATATTTGTTGGTCTTAGCATATAGTCAATAGCAAGAAATAAGGTTTATGTTAATTTTACTGTTTCACATATATGTATACATAAATTAGAGCAAAATTAAACTTTGTCTGATGTAATAATTGCCTCTTGTCTCTCTTTTTCTGCCATTCCTGAATATATGTAAAGGATCAAGACCAACAGCCGAGTCTAGTGTGTGCACATATTAAGTTAGTTTAAAGTTTTTGTCACCCCCACTTTAACAATTATATGCTACAAAAAGATATCCTTTCCATATTTAACTGAGCTACTAATTTAGCCAGGTGGCACCAGCGGACCAATTTTAGTCGAAATAGGATCATATGAGCGTTTCGTACCATATTGTCTGGCAAGAGTGGGCGAGATAACATGGGATCGCGTTGAGTTTGGCAGTGCTAATATCTTTACATGGTATAGGGTATACTCGACTCCCAAAACGGGAAAGTGTATTTTTTTTTAAAGTCAACAAAACATTTTTTTTTTCCAAATTCTGCCTTTATTTTAGTTTTGCTTTTATTTTCATGAATTTCATTACATTAGGCCAACATTCTTGACGATAGGTCAAACAGGCGCCGCAGCATGATTTTACTTGTCCGTGAGTCTCTTCGTGTTAATATTAGATAAATATGTACGTGTATATTTTGCACCATGAAGTTGTATAGATTTTACTATAACCAAATTGTTCATCATAAAATAACCTATTACACCATCATATTTAAAGTGGGCATTTAAATTAGACATCAGCCCGCAGGCAGTAGCATCAGTTTCCGCAAAATTGCGCCACTAAATTACCATACATACCCTATCCCATACCCATTCCTATTCCCTTTCTCATTTCCATCCTAAATAACATTGGGCGAAAACTAACGAAACATATCACGGCAACTGGAGAAACCAAACAAAAAAGGCGACAAGTGAGATGCCGAAGACGAGACGAAGCCCAAACAAGAAAATTGCGCGAAAAACGCAAACATCAGCAATGCGGCAAGGTAGCTACGTCTTTTCGTGGAAAACTGTGGAACGAGAGGTGGGGTTGTCCCACAGGACTTGTAAATAGCAACAAGGCAAACAAGTTAAAAACTTTTTCTCTCGTTCGCATTGGCATTTCTTTATGCTGGCCCGGGCCCCAACATAATCGTTTCTCATTTCAATGGTGGTAGGGTACCACCGGCAACGCCGCACTACCCAGTCTAATCCTCCCCAGCTTCACCTCACGTTTACCTTTTGTGCTGGCCCGCAATTTAGTTTTGAGCGTAATTTCTTTTAATAGCGCCAGTCGACAGATAAAATTCACCACGACGCTTTGCCCCTGAGAACATGAATGAGAAAAAAGGTGAAGGGATGGGGATGAGGTCAAGGGGTGAATGTGAACGCTGGCGGATATCGCAAGTAAATTGCTTAATTTTGGCCATGTCTCCGAGGTCTCGGGTTAGGCTTGTTTTTGCTTTTGTTTTATTGGAGAAGGTCTGGCAAGCCCCGGCGCATAGTACTGGTTGAAGGTTGACGTTGTCGGCCATGACGATTTCATTTGCATTTTATGATAATTGAACTTCATAAATATGTCACAGCAGCATCTTAAAAGTGCCAGCTGTAAGAACACACACCGTTGGTTTCCTAAGATACAAATACATAAATGCTACAGACTATCTCTGTATTCGGAGCAGCGCGGTAGTTGGTGGCATGTGCTTCATAATTATTTTGAAGTGTCCTCATTAATTTGAAATACTTATGTGCGTATGGGCTTGGACCATAAACTGATATACAAAACGAAGATTACGGTTACCTTTTACTTTTACGCTAAGAATACAGTGGGAATGAAATAGGGATTGGCGTGATGCTTTTCTAGAAATATTGCAGGACAAAGAACTTGTCAAAAAGAAATATTTGTGAAATTTGAAAGACCCAATCTACGTATATACATTGTACATAGATATATAAATAATGAGTAGTTTAAGAGGTCATTAGAATCGAAGCATCAACAGGAACTTCGAGCAACTACATTTACCAGTCAACACATTGAATGAACTTACTCAATCTGGGCATGAACAGGATATACAGGGCCACAAATCCCAACAGGGTCTTATGCAAGCGACAATGAATATTAATGAGATGTCATCAGTCTTTCGTCAAATTAAAACGCACAGCACAGCGGCCCAGAACGGTGAATCGGCACAAGAGTCTCAGACGACGGCATCCAACATCTTTGGTGTGGTTGTTGTGCGCACATCCTGCGGTAACTTTTCTAATTGTTGCTAACACAACACGAATAAATCAGCCATAAAACAGTAAGAGAGGAAGGAAAGGGCAAATAACAAAGCATATGAGGGGCAAGAAGCGAGCTCCAGTTTTCACAGCCGTGAGGAATTTCGGCAATTTGTTTTGCTGTAGTTAAGTCTTCCATTTAGAACAACAAAAGCGGGGTGGTTGTTCGAGTTAGGGTAAGGGTTAGGTGAAGTCAACTCTATTCCAGGCTAAACCCTTCTGCGACCGTCACACGTCAGCGCACTATCATCACGCTTGTTTACACGCATAATTATGTGTGCCGGTACCGGATTCCGGGAATAGCGTACCTGTCGCCTTACTGCTATAGTTAGTTACCTCACTTGCCCAGCCTCATCTATCACCACCCCCACTGGATATGAATAAGACTCCTTGCGGCTTTTGGGTCTGGCCTCAAACGCAATTTAATGCCTCGTGACAGATTTCTCACTTGAACTTAAGATGACGGGCCGTGTCACAATTTGATGCTGATAATATGTTAATGAGGTTTGTTTATTTGATTTATATTCCCCTTGTCAGTGGGTGAGCCTTCAAGAAGGCTGCTTGTTGTTTATTCAAATTACAGTCAAATGCAAGTCAATCGCTTGTGGAAGTTAATCTCTAGCAAGAAAGTTTTTATATTCATATCGAACAAAATAATTCATTCATACCATCAAATGTATCCAAAGCGGTCTGATACTCGATAATTTATTCATTTAAATTTTTGTAACTATAAATTTCTCGATTTTTAAGTTAGATTTGTGTACCCTGTACCTATAGGGTCCCTACACATTTTAGGGACTCTAGCAGAAGGAAGCGTTTCCGACCCCGATCAGCTTCAGCAGCTGAGTCGATTGAGATCCGATCACGGAGACTATAAGAGCTAGAGCTACCAAATTTGGTGTGAACATCAGTCTAATATCCAAGCAGATCAAGTTTGTTTCAAAATTTAGCCACGTCCACTTCCGCCCCTTAATTTAGAAAAAACGAATTACTGGGCAGTTTTTAAGGAATCACATTCTTATTTGGCACATCTAATAATGTGGCCAAAATGCATCATCAATTTAGTCGAAATCAAGTGCGCGTTTTGTACTGAAACAGAAAGTGAGAAAGTGGAAAGTGTGAGCGAGATAGCATGCATTCGATGTTGCAACATGTTAAAAAGAGATTTTTATTATTAAATTGATGGCGATTTCGAGGATATTCCATTTTATTAAATATAACAAGTTGGTACAGGATATACTCAAAGTCGGCAGGGACAACATGCTTGCTTTAATTTGTAATGTAATGTGTAAGAATTCAATCAAAATGAAAATGTGAATTTAAATTGGAAATCATCTCAGATTACAACGTATTAGTTAAGGGGCCGCATGTTATTTAACCATAATATGCCTGAAATTTATTTTTAATCGAAAATATTGCCTAAAGCAGGCGTTTTTTATTTAAGTTCAGGTATAATACTTGTGGCGATTACTTTAAGACGATGTTTGACGCATCACGAAGGGAGCCAGACGAATCGCCGCACATAGCACAAAGAAGACAACAATATTGGCCTGGACCTCCTCCTTTACTCGCTGGTTGTCCTCGGCTGATTCAATGGGTCGTGAGCGAAACATATTGACTGGGACTGTACCATATCAATTAGCGTTACCATTTGGAACCAATATATGTATGTACTTACAAAAAAATTTTCAAGAAAGAATTTTGTGCTTTGGTTTCAGTCGAACAATTGCTTTTCCGTACGATTCTGAACTGGAATTCTGATTGTGAAATTGAATGAGTCAACTTTGATAGACGAGTATTGGATTGCTACACCAAAATTAGTTATAAATTCAGAACACAAACATGTGTTCCAACCACAAGCAGATAATTTCTGCATTGGCGCAAAAGCCCGGACGACGACGACGAATTATGAACATGGGCCACTTAGCTTAGGAAAAGAAAGGGTTGGAAGATCACGGAAAACAAACTGCAATTCATCCTCTGGGTATTTTTCGTGTTAATAATAAATAAAGGGGATCCTGGCAAACCACATTGCCTACTGCTTGCATTTTGGGCACTCAGGAGCGCATTTAAATGGTCGAATGCAGACGTACTTGGACCTCGATCCGGAACCAGGCACACCTTTTTTGCCTAGTGCATGTGTGACACCCAGCTTCCTACTCGCTAGCATTGCCTCTATGCCCCAGTAGAGCAGTTCCCTTGGCCACCACCGTGCTTGAAATACAGCATTTGCTCGTCCATCTTTTGATTTAGCACCGACATAAAAATGATTTATCAGTGACATTAAAATAATGCACACTGTGGCGCATTTTATGTGCGAATGGATTTTCGCGCCTTTTTGTTTTCGTTGCTCAGTTGTTGTTGGTGCACATTTACCCCTGGACTCATGCCACTAACTCACTCTCAGCCCAACCTCCCAAATAGCGGGGCTGTCCGTCCCAGGGTCTGTCAGTCTTTGTGTGCTGCCGTCAGCCGAATGTTTTACGGCCGAGGTGTTTGTGTTGGTCTCTGTGTGTATGTGTGTGTGTGTTGGCTAGGTTTGGGCCAGAGAATCCTGCACCTATCCCGACCTTTTCTGCCGGAGCTGGAGCATCATAAATGTAAACTTTTATGCTATTATCGTGCTCTCTTTCTAGCTGCATTGCTCTGCACTTTTCGCAATGTGCAAAATACACTGCAAGCAATTGGAATATGTGCAAATACATGTATATGTATAGGATAGTGCATGTATGTACATACATACATAGATCACAGAAAAGTTGACCTGAGTCCATATGGATTGGTTGTTGAATATTTATTGCCCTCAGCGATTAGTCTTATTAGTTTACATGTTTAACGCTTTTAATAAGAGAGGCTTTAAAGTTATCACTGGAAGCTTTGGCCCTACAAAGCGTTTCTCAGCTGATAACATAGAGCTTTAAACTCCACGTGGTCGCTGACGTAGAGTCTGCTAATTGGCGAAAATGCAAAACCTTGACGATTGGGCAAGCTTCAGTTCTTGAAGTGGATCTTGCCAAAGGCAGTATCAAAATGAACTCAGCCAAAACCGACACGCCTAAGCTGTTTTTTATGGAATTAAATTGTAATTAAACTTAAAACAAACATTTTTGTAATCTTACATATTGTGGCTTTAAGCTCAAAAGAGCCTCCACAAAATATGTATTAATTTGTATAGATAGGACTGGCGAAGCTTTCAACGGCTTTATTACTAATATCTAAAACTTTGCAGTTCGTTTGTGATTTTGTTCTTTCTAAAATTCATCCAAGAACTTCTTAATATATACATATATAGCAGCATGGACGTCAGTCGGGCCGAGTACTCGCAGATTTAAAGAATCTTTCGATATTAGTTATTCAGTTTAATATCTTTCAGTGTAAGCGGTGCTGTTTGAAATGTGCCATAATTTGCAACCAGAAATGTGACACAGAAGCAGAAGTAGCAGGCAACTGGGCTGGCTATCAACTGGAACGTTGGCTAGGATGCCACCGAAAATGGACGACAACATATGCCCCGTTCGGGGCCCGGCACTCATTAGAGCGGGCGTCTGTCTGTTCGTGTAAGTGTGTGTGTGAGTGTGTTAAATGAGGACAGTACTAGTCAAAGCGGGCGCAGGCGCTGCACTGAGAAACAGGTACCAGGCACATAGACATGAATGCACATCTGCAGGAATCGCTGATTGCCCATTCCCACTCCCAGTTTCGTTCTCGTTTTCAATCCCAATCCCTGTGCCACTCTCACTCTGACGCCGGTTGGCAGAGTCAGCATAATTTCCTGATGCTAAATGCCAAACGCAGGACGAGAACAGGACGAGCCAGCCATCCAGCCGAGCACTTAAGCCCATCCGCCGTTTTGCCATTCGACTGACCGACGAAGCTGGAAGCTTGCGGAGTAAATGGGTGGAAACCCTGAACGGGACAAGGACATAAGAAGAACAGTAAGCAGAGTGATGGCCACCTCCTGGTTCAGCTTCTGCTCTGCAGTTGTAGTTGTGGCTGTGTGTCATTGTCTCGCGTTGGGGCGAGCGTTGGGGCCAGGGCAATTTAGAGAAGCACACACACTCACACACACCTGTTTTTGGGTAATTTATCTCGAAGAATTATTATTTCAAATATTTTGGAGCTGCAAAAAGGGTTTGGAAGGGGGTGACGCACCGAAATAAAAGGATTTTAAAATGGTCATTTGATATGAATTATGCACGTTGGTGCAATTACAGAGACTCCGCCTCTTTGTATCCTGCAGACGGGGTTGATGCCTGGTCTGTCTCTGATGTGGTTGTTTAACGGTTAGAATAGGTGGCCCCAGTTTGTTTACTTCCTCCAGCCCACACCCATGAAACCCCGTTTTCCGTCATTTCGCGATTTCAAGTTCATCATTTAATAATTAAATCAAATGCTAGACCAATATTTTTGTCTTAATTGCGTGTAACTCATTTCAGCGTATGGAAAAATGTCCAGTCCATGTGGCCTATTTCTAATTTATGCTCCAGAGCGGAACCATATGGCAAGGATAGTACATAGACGGCACACACGGAATAGTGTACTGGCGACATTGGAATCCGTTATGGGTGGAATAATTACAGTTCCAAATCATTTCTGCAAACTGCATTCAAATTTTAAGTTAATTTTCAACGTCAAAGTAAATTTGAAAAAAAATACTTTTATTTGTTGTTTAAATTTATTATATATAAAAATTTTTAAATAGCTCTCTCCCGATTGACATCACTATATGATTAATCATTTCGACCGGGGTCTCCAAGACTTTTCCTGATCGATGTATTGAAACCTTAAAATGTAGCCATAAACGACATTTTCTTATTGCGTTTAAATTGTTATGAGCATATTTGCTTTTCTTTTAACTTATAAAACTCTATTGAAAGGGGCTTTAAAAAATTATATTTTACATATTTAAATGAAAGTAGTTCCAGTTAAAAAGAAGTTTCACTTCAAAAGTATTTAAATGGCGTGGAATTGAAGGTCAAGGTAAAGTTTAGATATTCGCAGAATAAACCTTCACTTTACAATCGAAGCTTGGAATAATCAATGCAAAATTAACAAAAACGTTAAAAATAATTGCCGCAGTACCAAAAGACCGCCCTGTCCCTATTCAGACATTGAAGGGTTGCAAAAATTGGAAAAGGAAATGTAAAAATAATCGGCAATAAATTTAGCAAAAGTGTCGAAACCAACAAAAACTGGAATTTGGGAAACTGGCAGAAATTCGGCCACACCAAAAACTCATAGTTCAACGTTCTGTGCAGGCGATGCCATAGAAGTTAAAGAACAAGTCAGGGTATAGGGGAGGCTTAGGACAGGGAGGTCGCAAGGTTCGTGGCAACCGCATTTATAATAAATTGAATTGCAATAACTCAACTTCAATCAAAAATCATAATTCATGGAATTTGACAGGCCAGAACCGAGTCGAACCCTGATTCTCTTTTTTGTCCTTTTGGACTTGCAACTTGCATCCGGAGACGGCGGCGACGGCGGCGACGACGACGACGACGACGCAGCCAAAAATTATAAATCTACGATTTGACATGGAGACGTGTCCATGTGTATGTTTGTATGCACACTCGCATATATGTAAGTGTTTGTGCTTGTATGTATGTATACACTGAAGACTTGGATTTATAGACGAAGGCATAAATACAAGTGGACTCGGATCCAAAGACATTGCAAAACATTGAAAAGTGCGCGCTAGTCGAACACGCTTATTGCCCATAAATATCCTTGCAGTTTTGTCTAGGACTGCTAAGACATTCGAGGTATGAGGCGCCTTTTAGGTGAAAATAATCACCGCTTCACATGAAATCATTTTGCTCAAACTATGGAGATGGTAGAGCGACTGTAATCGGCGCCAATATGGGAATTCCAATAAGAATAAAAAAGGGCCGGGAAAGTAAAATATGTCCACAGCATGTCCCTATAAGGAACAAACAAATCAAAAGAGACAATTTTTCCCTTTTTCCCTCCGTTTCAATTGTTTAAATGATTTTAAGCACTGATTTCTGAAAGCGCCATAGGTGATTGGTTTGGAAAAAGGATAGACCTGGTATGATTGTTTGTCTCGTAGAAAATATATTATAATGCAGTATACTCTTAGCCCTTTCATATAAATACAACAAAGAATGGAAAAGTATTTACAAGTTTTGCCCAGTTTCCGCTGGTCTTTTGCATTGGAAGTTTAATACTCGACGAGCGTGGTACCTATCATTCGAAACTGTCATTCCCAGGTACAAGTTAGTTTACTTCAATCTTGTTCGTCAAACCTCAAGTTTAACCATCCTTAAAAGGACTTTTACTTAATGTATTTAAGGAATGAATGTACATACAGAAGATTGTAAATACAAAGTATATGTAATGGGCATATCTACAGTTTAGCATACAGAATATTGTGGTACACATTTTTTCCCTTTATTTGAAGGTTTATTTATATGTAGATTTTTTCTGTATTATTGCAAAAAGGGCAATCCAAAAGGGACTAGAAGTCAGAAAAAGGTGGCGGATGCTCGTCGCCGGATCTACAAATATTTTATTCTTCCTTTTTTTCTCGTGTCGTTGCAAGTACGCAACACCTTTTGCTACTGTACTAAAAAAGGATATTCCACAAAAGGTCGCGCGGAAGTAATTTACAATTTTGGATGAACACAAAAATAATAAAAATCATGTTCAAAAGCAAACAAAACTTCCAGGATCAGGATGTGTCTGGCTGCGACGTAAATTGACAAGATTTATTTTCAATTAAAACAAGCGCAGCGCATTATCCTTTAGCAGGAGCATCAGCAGCAACGGCGGGAAGGAGGTGGTGGTGGTATTTTTTATTGGCAGAATTTTATGTGTCTTCGCAATTGACAATAAATCAAAAGTGGTCGTCACATTTCCACATTTGGGATGACTATCCTCCCCTAAGCCGCAACCACACACAGCTTTGATGAATGACGAAGGACACGCATATACATATATAAAACGCATACCGACAGGACAGGAGCACAGACACACGCATACCGATTGGCTAGTGGCGATGCACACGCCGACGTGCAATAATTTCATGTGTCCTGATGGGCAATGAGCAGAAGAACAAAAAATAAAGGAAACTGAAAAAGGCAGAGAAGTGTTGAGGAGGCAGCGCTGCAGTCGCTTCATTGTTGTCCTGGTTATTTATGGCCCATTAAGGCAAGCGGCAGTTGCACATGTGTTCTTCGCACTGTGTAACCCAACCAGACCCACAAAATCTCACCCAACTCGTCCGTTTTGTGAATCTTATGTGTGTCAGTCGCTCTTTAGCGCAAGTTGCTCCCGATTTTAATTGTTTGTCCAGAAAAGCACAAATGTTAATAATTACACCTTGAGCTCATCCTCAATTCGCCACGATATAACCATATCGTATGGATATCCTTTTGTCTAATAATTATAAGACATATTTCATTTCGAATCGTGTTCGTTGTTGAATTTATGTTGCTCCTCCGCCCACACATGATACTTTTTTATTTCCATTTACACACCCATAGCACAATTATTGTTCCGCACCACCCAGTTAACTCCACCACCTACAACATTCGCTTGCTTATTTAATTGCCTGGCCAAAGGATTCGAATGGAGACATTAGAAAAATCTGTCGCCGTTGACAGGACACACATCTCCTAAAATACGAGAGTGTACCCGTTCGTTGGTTCCATGAGGAAACGTTAAATTGGCGAAAGAATGAGGATTTAAAATGGAAATGGAGAAGGTGTGTGTAAAATTGCCAATGGAGTGCGTCCATAAGGACGTAAAATAAACAAATTGGAATCACACGAACATATGTTCCCCATGTAAATGCCGAAAACAGATCATTCGAGCAGCCTTTGTCCAATAGCCAAGAAATGCTATACAATATATATATATATATATATATTCAAGTACCACTATTCTCGTAATCGAAATTTTGAAATCACAGTGACAACATAAATAACAAAGTTTATAAATATATTGTAAGATGGGCTACTGAGGGGGTGCCAAGTGTGACAGGCACTGGACACTGCCTTATTCTAAGCTTGCATTGCACTGACTTGCATAGAAAAAGGACATAAAATTTATGCGACATCAAACAGAATATCCTGTGTTATCCTTGTCAAGTGAACAGCAACGAAGTCGTACAGATTTTTTTGCAAATACAAGTGTACGTTACATAAGGCAAAGTAAAGTTTTTTAATATTTCATAAATATAATCCACACATTTTCAATTAATAATAGATTATATGGCATAAGCATAAAATTTAAATCATTTCCGGCCAATTTTTATACTCCACACCCACAGGGTAAAAGGTTATATAAAAGTGGCTAAAATGTGTGTACCAGGTGGAAAGAAACATTTCCGACACCGAAAATACATAAACGTGTGCATTCTTGATCAGGATCAACAGACGAGTCGATTGAGATTTGTAAGTCCGTCCGACCGTCCGTAGGAATACTTAGATATCGAAGACTAAAATAGCTAGACCAACCAAGTTCAGAAAAAAGAAACAAATTTTTTGAGATATATTAAAGTAATTGCATTGTTGCAGACCTAATGAAATAATCAAAATCGACCAGTTGCCAATTTTTGTCAAATATTGCCAAGTCGGGAAATAAATATCGGAGATGCTGATTTGCCTTGAAGAAATTTATATCAATCTGATAACGATTTTAAGGTGTTTGTACATAAAACAGGGACAGGATTTAAAGGAAATATATGGGTGCCATAACAGAATGAATTTCCAAGAAATTCAGCGAAGGATATTGAGGAAAAAGTAAGCAAACTAGCGTATTCGAATCGATTTTACAAAATATGTGATTATATATATTCTTGATCAGCACTACGACGTGAGTTAGTATTTCCGCCTGTTTGAATCAAAGCAAGTCTGTGCGCTATGCGATTGGTCGAGGAAAGAAAAAGTTCTTATATTTTGACAATCCAAACACACAAAGATAGCGATTTTTTTCAACTCAAAAAGAGTTGATATTCTATCTATTATTAGAGCAAATTTACTGATGCCCCAAAGTGAGTGAGTTTACATTTTTTATAGTTAGTTTTTGATATGAAACAGTAGTTTGCAAAAAATTCACATTAAATGTGATATACTCAACAACGCTCAATGGTTGTGAGATGTTTCAACTCAAGGACTTACGAAAAATCTATAGGGTAATGCTTCAGATACAACGGATACTAGCATTTTTTGTATGTTATCATTAAACAAGTAAAAGCTTTGGAGCGAAAGACGTTATCATCTTGAAAGGAAGTGCAACTAACGTCATGAGTCAGTCGTGGCAGAAGCTTGGATCCCGTCGCCCAGAGCCCTTTTAACACCGAATGTTTAATTCTTGTAACTGAAAAATGCATAAATACCATTTTAATTAGAAAATTAGCTAAAAATATGCAGCTCACGTTAATCGCATGATACTTGCCTCTTGGCTTGCCTCGCCTGTTGGTTGGCAAATGAGGTGGCTGTTACCAGGAAAGTGTGGGGCGTAGCTCATGCAATATCCAAGAGATGCGACAATACCAGAAAGCTAGAGAGCTGCATGCTGGTCCTTTTGTCGTATGCTGATACATCCTCCATCCTTTCGCTTTCCATACCTCTATCCTGACACTCGAAATCATTGCCACTCTGGGGGACTCAAGTTCCTACATACTTAGCTTCGAGCTATCCTGTTTGTTGCGACAAATGCCGTTATAATTATTTATACCGTAAGCACATTTTATGGTGTCGCAATTTTAAAATGCAATTAGACGCGCGCGTTCTCGATGTAATAAGCAAGCCAAAAACAAAAAGCACGTAAAAGGAATTGGAATAGAAATGGAAATGGAATACAAAATCCGCATAAAAGAGGAAGAACACTCGTAACGCGAACGAACGGGACAACTGTAATTCCTAATGGCGTTTTGTCATTTCGCCTAAAATGTTATGCAAGCATCACCCAAAATTGGCTACATCGTCGTTTTCTTCTCACTCGGTTTTTGAACCCACCTGTATGGAGGTTCTTATGCCTTTTCTTACCTTCCCCATTGCTACCCTGCACCTCTACTGCATATGTTGAGTGAATTCGACCCTTTTGAATTTAGAGACACAACAATTTCATATGTGAACTCCGCTTGGGAAGTCAAATCAGTTTTCGAGAGTAGAGTGTGCAACCTTCAATTATTACCCCATATTTATTTTCCTTCTACATACAGGGTATTCATAAGTTGGCGAGACGACCCAATGTTCGGTATTGTTATAATAAAATTGTTTTTCTCTTCATGAACAACCGCTGTCTCCAACCCAATCTGAATTTCACCCGAGAGCCTGGCGAATCGAATCAAACGACTAACGAACAGCAGCTGTTGTTGGTTATTCTTTTTTGTTTTTTTTTTTGTTTCCTGTCGTTTAGTTTGAATATTAGAAAATATGAGTACGTATTATGTATGTAGAATATGTTTGTATTTTCTAATTTAGTGAAACTTTCATACATATAATGCAGCTGCCATTTCATTTTGATCCAATAATGAACAAAAACATTTTGAATGATTTTGCATAAAATTTAACTCAATGCAACCTTATCAAGCAGCCTTAATATTTTCTCTTTTCAACCGCCATATTTACCTTGAACATCCAAATATGCATTTAAAATAAATAAATTAGTAAGAAGTTCACTCCAGTTTACCCTGGAATAGAAATTCAATTTAAATAAGTTAATTAAGTCCTTGCATTTGAATTTATCTGACTGCGGTCGTAAACCATTTGGAGCAATTATCTCGCTAAGTTCGTTCGACGCCTTTGGGGAAATATGCGGCAAATTAATATGGCCAAAAACAAAACCAAGCCAGCACCAAAAGCGGCGCCAAGACCGGACCGAGACAACTTCGTTTAACCCCTAACGTTGCTGCCAATGAGTTTTTAAGCACAAGTTTTCCTTAATTTATAACAAGGATTACAATAAACAAACTAATCTAAGGCAATAAACTCTAAAAATCCCCCAAAAGTGTTGCCGAGGCACTCCTGGGCAATGGCTTCAGTTGAGTCTCATCTTATAAGTTAAATCGCAAAGCCAATCCTTTCGCCTTTTAAATATGCCATTTCCGTTGCGAGATTATTTTTCGATATCATATGATTCGAGATGTTTACGAGTGTCCAGTGTCCCAAACGGGGAACATTCGTTTGACCATAGCCTCAGATACAGGATACGGACGATAGGCATCGCCACCGGCAATAAGAGGGTATTGTCAGCATTTGGGTTAATGTTCATGTGTATGTCTCACATTTGGTTTGATCCTTTTTTCTATTAACAATAAATTTGTACTTTTCTTTTTATTTTTTAACCGCAAATCGAACGAGGTTGTTAGTTGCACTTGCCGGTCAAGTTGTTGAATAACTTTTTATGTCTAACTTGTCATATTAAAGAAAGGCTATTTTTCTAATTACTTAAGTGCATCAAATGGCTGATAACAAAGAGAATTAAGCAATTGCTTCAGTATTTTCACTTCTCCATGATGACTACACAAAACCCATGACCAATGCCTACACCGGAGAGAATGGGGTTAGAGGCAGTCGGATGCGCGTGATACCCGAAAAGAATGCCATTACGGACAACGGTTACAATAGTTAGTGAAGCCATTAGTTTGAAACGCCAATATGCGACAATAACCCAAACACACTGTTCGCCCCATGTACACACATAAGTGTATAATTGCAAGTGGAGAAAGGAGATATGGCATGTAATAACTTTGTACATCTTCCCACTAATGGTCCGCCCGCTCCAGAAACTGTTTGAATCTGCGTGAGAGTCACGAATACGAAACGTTGGTAACGACACCAACGAAACAATAACAATAAAACAAAGCCCAAGTCCGAGTAACTGAAAATAATTTCAGGGATATTATTGCTAGCGTCCCATCGCATAGCATTACCAGCGTCGTCGGCAGATGTCCCAAGTGCGATATGAGAGGGAAAGGACACAAGCACATCAACATAATGTCTACTTTACAATGTGGATAAACTTGCAAAGAAAACGAAATCACATCCATATCGAGTCCCTCACTTCCTCCACACCTGACTGAACCAAACCAAACAGAGCTGAATTGAAACACTTCCCCCATTGGAGCACTCGATGGTCACTCGCACGCCACGATGCAATAAGTTACGGCTGCTTCGGCCATTACGACAGTAGTGGCAAACGGCGTAACAAGAACAGGATCAGCGTCCAGCCACTGCCGCCGGCTGGCCGGAGACAAATCCGAAATCCATACTCGTAAACAAATGCAACTAATCGCCGTTCATGTTGAACGTGTTCACGGCTAGGCAAACGTAAACTTGTGGCCAGCTTCAATCTCCATCTTTTTCTCTTTACCACCAAATTGCAATGGTCATTTTCTGGAGGCATTTTCTGGCTCGCAATGCGCCAGCCGCACTGCTGAGTCCCTGAATTTGACCGTAGATAGAGCCATAGCAATATAGCTACATGGGAGAGAGGAAAATATTTACGTCTGTATTTAGGAGAATTCCTGATTTACTGAAAGCAAGCTTGGAGAATTGTGCTTCAATAATTTTAAACTTCAGAACAGCTTGGTCTCAACTAAAACTCTAGGAAAAGAATTATCACTAAAGCCAATTTTATTTTTCTCAGAAAAACGAGTTCTGGTACTGCAATGTGCGACTTCCCTAATAAAAACTGCAAACGACTAAGTAATATTACTGATGAATTGGAGGACGGCGAGATTACCGACAACCAATGCACCAAAGTTGGATTAGATCCATCCTGCGATGGTTTCGATGATCAGCTTTTGGATGTTACCGTAGATCGTGTTTGGCTTCAGGGTTACAATCAGTTTACTCCGGAAAAGAAGTACATTCAACCGCGTCACCGTCGGGATGATTTGCGTCGTGAGCTGGTCATCAAAAGCAAGTTGGTCAGAGGGATCGAAGTGAAAGAGCGCTCAAAGGAGCGACGTCTTAGCCTGGGCGAGCAGAGCGGTTCCATAAAGCGAGAGAATGCGTTTGGACGTCTTATGGCCATACGCCATAATAAGATGACTACAATGAAAGTACAAGAAAATACAAGTATGGAAGAGATGTACCAGCGGCCGGTTGAAAGCAAGTTTAAATTGAAGGCTGCTGATATATATTCCGACGATTCGAGTCACAGTGGTTCTGAGGCTGAGATGCCACACCGGGTACAATTGGTCTCTACATATGATGAGCTCAGCCGGGGTATGCTGACCCGTAACCAACTGGAGAGCTTCCTGGTCAAACCCATTTTTGAGCAAACTGTAAAAAATTGCTTTGTGAGAGTCAGCATTGGCCTGCAGGGTATTCATAAGAATCAAGTGTACCGCATATTTCAGATTACAGGATTGGAACAGTCAAAAAGAGAATATTACCTGGGGTCAAGACGCACAAGTCTCATTTTACGCTTAAATCACGCCGGGCAGTACGTGTACAGTCAAATGGATGTCGTGTCCAACCAGCCAGTGACACCACACGAGTTTAATGTTTGGATGAGTACATGTCAGCGGGAAGGTTATCCATTACCTCCACTGACTATCATTGAGAAAAAGGCGAAGGACATCGAAGAGGCTTCCAACTACTCTTTTAGTGAGGGAGACGTCGAGAATATTGTGCGTATAAAGCGAAAAGAAGGAAAGAAAACAGTAAGTGCTGCTTATCAAAAGGTATGCCTAATCATGGAGCGCGACATGGCCGTCGACTGGAATGACCTGGAAACAGCCAATCGCCTGGATAGAAAAATTCGAACAATGGACCGAGATCCAGTACCTGACCGTGAACATGCCATTGAGGCTGCCCGCATTGCCCAAATGCCTTGCGCTTTACCTACCAGAAAATTTTTTGCAGAGCGTTTACCCAAAGCGAATGATTTTGATTTAGAACGATACATGCGACGCAAATATAAGAAAAGTGCCCTTGTCAGTCGCGCCCGAGCCGATGCAGAAGAATGCGAAAACGATCCAATAATGCCAATGCCTTCGGAAGATAAGGCTAAAGATTGCACAAGTAGAAAAGACGACGAAAAGCGGCAAAAACTGGATCTTTACAGATTGCATAACTTTGACATCGTGTTAGATATCAGCAGTTTACGTAAGAGACAACATTGTAGATTACTTTGGAATATTAAATATATCCACATCTTTTTAGCTCCACTTAACGCTATTCTTAAGGACATCAAGATTTAAAAGAAAACGGGCGCTTGGACTAATCTACAGAGGACAGCTTATTAATCAAAAGTTTCAATCTTATTTAAATAAAAAAACTAACAATTTCTAGAGTTAATTCTAATTGCAATCAGAGAGTCCGTTGGCGGTTGGTGGGTGACAGTAAGGGGTGAGAGATTAGGAGGTAATCAAACCAATACCTACCGTGGCATAACGACATCCACTCATGATACAGTATGGGAACGAGAAAAGGCATGTGATACAAGAGTGTTGGGGCTTCAATCAACCACAGTCTAGCGGTCGCATCAACAATTCGTGTGCCGCCCAAAGCTTGTTTAAATCCAATCAAATTTTCGAAAGTGAATGTATTCCGATTCGGTTTAGAAACAAGCTATGGGAAATAATGGACATGGGCACTTCAGTTTCTTATTCCAAAGCCACACTTAAAGAAAAACTTCCGGCCAAAATTTTAAAAATTGACAAGTATGAAGTACGATAGTGTAAACTGAAGGCAGCTTTGAACATGGTTCTAAATATAAATACTTATTTTGGTGCAAAGAGATTCAATGAACAACCAAGGAAGTAAAGTGGATCTTGTGAAGTAATCATTAATAATACAAACAGAAACTCATTCATAGTCTGAACGCTGAGCCGTCAACTCGTTTTATATGCCAAGGAGCATTTGTCTGTTAGAATTGGAATCATCATAATTGAGGATTCGTACTGCCCATCAGTTCCCATTCCAAAGGTGACAAGGGCATCCGCAATAAAAGAAATGCCATTTACTGATGAGTCATCAACATAATTTTTACGGTTTTTGCGCCCCATTCGATGAATAAACAAATAAAATAAACCAACTATACCATGGACCTGGACCTAAACCTTGACTATGTCTTTGAATTGGACATGGAGTTTAACTAGTTTGAGCGTGTCACGAAAACATTTCGCATGCATTGACTTTTTATGGGCGAACCTGGAACGAGGCTTAAAGCCACAAAGCTTGAAGAGTGAGAGAAATAGAAATGAGAGAGAAAGAGGGAAGGAGAGATAGAGAAAGTATGTGTGTGAAATCAGACAAATAATGCAAAATCATTTAGTTGAACTCCGGCTGCGACTCCATTGCCAACGTCGAAAGTCATAAAATGCCGCACCGAATGAAATTCTCATCAAGTGGCAAGTTGGCACAATTTCACTTTACCGCTAAGCAACTGAGCATGGATTGGTCAGGCACTGCCCCAGTTCTCTTAGTTCAAGCCACCTCCCCCGACTCCGGCATTCGCGCGTGACTAACGTAATCAGCTCACGTAACACCAGAATGAGATGAGATGAAATCAGCATACGCTCCGAACTTCGTACTGCATAAATGTAGAATGTATGTTTGAGTACATATACATATGCATATATATGTTCTTAATGTATATCTTCCTATTCGAGAGTAGACGCAAAAGCTTCTGCAGTTTAGCTACAGCAGTGCACCGATTTCAATTTACTCTGTACCACTTGGAGGCGTATCTTAAAGTTCAATTCGTATAACTTTCATATGGTACTCAGACTGCATGGATATCAGTTTGTCAGACGACAATTGTGGGGGCTGTATAACTTCTTTAGTTTTTGTATTCTATCAATACTCCTAAAATTTCAAAATGCAATATTATTTGAAATTAATTTGTATTGCACCCATGAAGCTTTCATGTGCTCCTCTTAACTCCTCGTAAAAACTGCTTTATAACAGAAACTGTTGCAGAATTCCTCCTATATTTACATTTATGTATGTAATTGTTCAACAAAATACAGCTCTGCCCATTTGACCATCTGTGGGACATCATTCTCTTGAGTATGTACATACAATTGTACCTTCAATGGTTTATGAGAGATTTTCCTTAAAGATTTTCCTCATCTGAGTTTAAACTAAAAAATCCATGTTAAAAACTAGTTTAAAAATCACGTTCCCATTTTAAATATCATTAGCAATGCGGCATAAAAATACAAAAAAGGGAAACAAAATCCAATGAGAAAAACTGAAACATCACGCATAGGTTTCATTCTATTTTGATTTTTATGACTGTTTGCAATGCTGCGACACTGCCAAGTCCCACCTGGATCACTTGCTAAATAATCCAACCCAACGAAGGAGCAAGAAAAGTCAGAGAAGATACATAATGGAGTTACTGATTGGAAGGGGATGGTTGTCCCTGACCATGAGAACTTAAACAGAGAAAATGCCTATTTACGAGCTTGCATGTTGCTGGACACATGGTAATCATATATTTTGGTCATATCTGTGGCCCATAAAACCAGTGTCCTTATGTGCCTGTCAATGAGTTGTTTCATGACATTTATTTCGCTTGTTCCTCGGTTTGGGGTTGGTCTTCTTATTTCGTTACATTTTTTTGGGTTGAGAGCTGCGTGCAGATGGAAAATATTTTAGTGTCCATTTAATGTCCAATCTAAGATGAGCTCGTAACTTTTGATCGAATAAACGAGTCCGGTTGAACCAAGGTAGGGTCATAGTTAAGGGATGGTATGAGAAGGGATTCGATTTTTCGGCAGCAGCACGCAACCTACATCTCCTGGGATAATTCTTTAATTTTCTCGCTGATACCCTCAGGCTGACTGATAAGAAGAAGTTATTTGCCAGCTATTTGGTTATTTTATTAGTGAATATTTGTCGAGATTAGTCTGGGCGTTAGCGCCGACAGTCATGAATATTTAATTAAAATACCAATTACTGGTCCCCGTTTCATATTCGTCTTAGCTTAAATAAAAAGCATCTTGCATCTCTATTTGGGGCCTTCTTCGTGTTTTTATCAGACAAATGTCATTTGAAACCCCAAAATAAAATCAAGATGAAGTTACCTCATGTTTTTGCAGTAACCCTGTTTCTTTTTAATACATTGAAGCAAGCTAGATAGTATCAATATTACAATATAGTCTTCAATTATGTAAAAATCAATTTCTTTTACCTGCCAAACTGTATAGATACACCGCGAAAACAACAATCAAAACTTATTCAGATACTGTTACCTGTAGATAAATTTTTTTTAAAAATCACTACAGACCAAACGGAATATTTTATTCCTCTGCCTTGTAACTTTGCGACTTAGTGGTGACAGAAACCAAATTTAGACAACTGCAGAGAGATTAGTCTTTGGGGTTAAAAACACACTCAAATTTCCAATAGCCGTGGTGAAAACCTTTCCAAATTTCCCATCTGTAAAAACTATGAACAATAAGAAACAATAATTTTAAAAATAAATCAAACCAGTTTGTTAAATAAGCAAAGCCCGATTTATAAAGTGTATATTTTAAAACATTCAGTTAGAGTAGGAACCCAAAAAAATGGAAGTCCAATGTCGTGATTTCGACTTTGTCTCTGCCTTCAGATATGTTTCAGACTTCTCCTGTTTCTGTTCAAGTAACTTACGCTGATTTTCCTTAAATTGTTCGATTGGGTCGTCGAATTGTCGATAGTAATGTAGTACCTCCCGAACATCATCCACTTTGTGCTCGACTATCAGTTGGAGAAAGGCAACAAGATCAAAAAGCTGAACATCATCATCATTCCCAAGCCAGCGGGACATTAGAAAAGTGTTGTCCGGATGCAAAGCCGTGGCATTGCGATCCCAGTCGATTAGAATCACACGGCTAAGATTACGATTAAGGCGATTAAGATTTTTTACAAGCTGACCATCTACCAACTGAGTGGCATCCCGAACAAGCCGATAACGAATGAACCCGTACTGATCAAGCGCATCTAGAATAGGAAACGCAGTCGTGCCCTGTTCTGAAGTATACACACAGATTTCATAGTGCTTGCTGCATTGCTGCAGAAAGTAATCGACCCCAGGGCGCTTCTTGAAACGCCACCCGGTCTGATAAGTCCAGTCGGGATGCACTAGCACATCGTTTATCTCAAGTACCAGCGAGTAGCGCGGCTGAATGTATGGTGATTTCAATACATCAGGCAACAACTTTGTGGGCAGCGGTTCTTCCAGCATTTTCTGGTAGTAATGAAGCGAACGCCACATTCTCTGAAGATACTGTTGCGGTAAAGGTAGATTGCTTAGTTCATCCTCAATGGGTACGCGACGTTGATCTAGTTCTGGCTTCCCTAGTTCGTAAATTGCCCATAGGATAGAACTACAGAGTCCTCCCAGGATGACAGAGTATCCAAAGATCCTTCGCTTGCTTTTAAACGTACTTTCGTCGAATGCAAAAGGTTTCGTAGATTCTTCATTGAATTTTGAATTGCTGTCGCTCTCTGATTCAGGCATTTTTTTACTATTGCTGTAGCTGCGAAACCAGCTCCTCCGGGTGGCTCCTATGCTTGGAACAGTCTTCGATCCCACTCTCCATCTCTTATGGTGTTGCAGTTTTTGCATCCACGTGCCATAGTTAACCAGGTCAAAAATGCCAAAAAATGTATAGTATTTTGTCACAAAAATTTTTAAGGAATTTCGATATTTTGAAGGCATTTTTCAGTTTCTCAACAAGTGAGTTAAAAAGAGAACATTAGTAAATAAAGTAGTTTTCGACTGGTGAAAAAGTATTTCCTCGTTTACATAATGATCAAATCTCCAATTTGCAATCTTATGAAAAATGTTTACCCCTGCATCTTGTCCCTTGTAACTAGCCCTCCGACTAAAACGAACTTCACATTTATGCAAGTGAATGTCTTGAGCTTAATTTCGCAAATTGAGCTTGCAGCTCCCTTCACGTTGCTGCATTTATTTAAATGGCGCATTATCAGTGGCTACCAGCGGGCTGGCCAGTCAGCTCCTCGAATTGTCATAAACAATCAAAATCCATTTAAAATGGTATATGCAATTTGGTCCCTGGGCACCTGGGTGGAGTAGCTGGTGGCAACCGGCTGCCGACAGCATCAACGCCTCGTCAATTTGTGTGGGAAGCGATGAGGAGGTTAACAACGTTACGGCTTGTCCATTGGCTGTCCCTTTCCTGTATGCCACTTGTCAGCCATGTCCTGCATCCTGTATGAATCCGTATCTCCGACTGTGTGTGTATGCGAGTGTGTCCTACGCCTGTGTATCGTTGATATGATAATTGGCATGAGGTAATAATCCACTTGGATACGTTGACAATCGTTTATATCGCAATCAGTGTCATGCCGTCTGCCTTCTGTTTGGCTGCTGCTTCTACTGCAAATCCTGTGTGTCCTGGCATAAAGTATAATTTCCAGTTACATGTTCGTTCTCGTCCTCAGCGCCAACGCCAACGACGACAACGACGACTGCTACGACGTATTAAATAACAATGAACTGCAATTGTCCAACGACTCTCGTAATTCGTTTGTAATGCGTGCAGACGCACAGATTTTGAGTAGCACTCGTCCGTCCTGCATATCCTTCTCGTTCCACATTTCCTTTCCCCTCCCTTACCCAGTTTGGTGTCTGCTATCTGTGTGTTTCTTTGTCACAGTTTTGTTTTATGGGCTCCCAACTGGCAATTGTCCTTCGCATTGCAAATAATTTCTGATTTTCGAGTTAAACTCGTTGAATGTTAAATTTAATCACTTTTTCACATGAAACAAAATCGAAAGAATGAGTTGTAGAAGGACCACGTCTCCTGGATTCGACAACCAAATGCTGAAAATAGCAAAGTAGCCCACTAAGCAGCACCGAACTACAAACCAACCAACCTGACCTTTAATTAAAAAAAAAAATAGAAAAATTTATTTTAAATACCGATCAATATTTATATATTGCAGCTCTGGCTAAAACTAGTAATAGGAACAGAGACAAATTCCTTATCCGAAGTGTCGAGTTTTATCCGACCTTGTTTTATTTGGGAACAATTTCTGCAGTCATTTTGTTGAACGATTTGGGAATGTGTTAGTTTAATGTAATGCGTTGTTTCTTGAATAGTATAATGAAACTCTGAAATAGTGAATTTATCAAATAGGCCTTGCAGTGTTGTCATAAAATAAACTGCGAATATAAATAAGCATACCCAAAAATAACAAAAAGTTCACAGGAAGAATTAAAAATTACCAAAAACAGGGCATGTAGTCAACTGAAGAAAAATGTGAATATGAAAAATATAGTTTTGTTCAAAAAAGCCAAAGCACTCTTCAAAAGGGAACTAAAACCGTCCAAAGGACTATCACTGTAACGACTCATTGCTGAAATCATCTCTACAACCACCTCTTCTAAAATTTGATCGAACGTTAAAACATTTTGTGGCACGAACGCAAGAAATAAAATCCGCTGCATTACCTCGCCAACCAAACTATCCCTGAACATCTATAATAAGTCTGGCACAACGATTTGCATCAAATTGTTCGAAAGAATACTTTCACTACAATTTTTGCGCGTTCTTTTATAAATCACAATATACAAGCATGAACATCCTTTGATCCTTCTGCAGAAGCATATTAACAATAGGCCATTTATTATATTTTTGCACGAGTTCTTTTAAGGTCAACATTAAGTTTCTTGTGCAGCAATAGTTAACACGTTTTATATTCCGTCAAATAAGATATTATTGAGCAAGATGATTTCGAGTAAAGAAGAATTAAAGATATGGGAAGACTCACTTATTTTGTGGTATACATGAATAACTTCACCAAATTTTAGCAGTATGAGTCCAACACAAAGTTTTGGCTTGAGAACCTTCATGTTAATATGCAACAGAAACTAAAATTAGTTTTTATTTTAATACATACTTTCTAAGGATTCGGTTGACTCCATTAATAAGCTGTTATGGAAGGACAGAATTCTTTGCAAAGTTCGGCAAGAGTTCAAGGTTTACATACAAATAACATCAATGTTCTCTTCTCAGAGTATTAATACACATATTTGAAGAAATACTAATATACCCTGTTAAAAGAGTGTACAACGCATTGACAAGCCGTTAAAATATAAACAATTAGAAACACTTTGCTGGAAAGTGAAGCGCATCTTCCTTGCCCATTATCTATGGCACTAAGTGGAACTTCTATGGAGCAGGTAAAGCCCTCTTAGACAACTGTGAACCACATAGGATGCCGTCCCACCTTCATGTGGCACCACTTGGCGGACACTTTTCAATGCAAAAAGCAACTATTGTATGCGCAGAAAGCTTCTGGTCCAAAAAAATGGATAGAGGAGGGTCAGAAGAACATCCGGCCGGAATAAACGCGCCACTTTTACGCTTGACCTCCTGCTTAGCCTCTTCAGCATGTGGATGCGTATAGTAACGTAAGGCGTGTGTGGGTTTCTCTTTTATGGAGGCTCCAATGGCTGACCATGTTTTTTCTTTATGGGCCACCGCTGGCGTTGAAACCATTTCCGCATCCGCCAGCCAAACCCAAAGATGCGGCTCTCGTCCCCCAAGCAAGAGTCCACTTTAATCTTTGTTTTGTTTATAATTTACGCGACACAACATCAATTAAGTGCTTGGCCGGAGCCGGAAAATACCTGCATAACCTGTACCTGAAAAAAGCAGCCATAAATTCTCGCCCCAAAGTGGCGAATGCTGCCATGCACCCGCACACCCACAACGTCCAACATCCATGTCCCTTTGATTCACTTCTAGGACCCACCAGCTGCAATGTGTTTGCACGTAAATAACCAATGTCATTTTATATGCGTAGTTTTTTATGCTTCGCACAAATCATTTTATTGAATACATACTGTACAACCTCACTACTTTGTTGGAATAATGAGTATCTGACAAACAGTACACAGAAGATCCTTCTCTAGTCTTTTTTTTCGCCTTCTTTATAAAAGATCTGTACACCGTCATTCTCCATTCGCGATTACAAGCCGACTTTTATAGTATTCAGTAATGGTTAGCGCCAAGATCTTTTTAATACCTTTAACACGTTTATAAAGTGCATCAAATCAAAGAATATGTTACCAAAGACATATTTTCTTTCCTACTATCTGCATTTTTACTATTTCTGCCTTATTCTTGTCGGTCAGTTTAGAGCGATACTGTTTCCATAAAAAAAAAAATAAATAAAAAGGAAATACAGTCGAAACTCTCTAAAACGAATCCCAAGGAACCGCATAATTTCTTCGATATATAGAAAATTCGTTATATAGAAATGAGAAAACTTGTTTGTTCTTTAACACAAATAATCAAATAATTTTCTAGGACATTTAACATACACAATTTTTGGTACCTCGTTTTTTATTTCCAAACAAGAACGGAAATTGATGATAGCGATATATGAATTCGTTACGCAATACATGAATTGAAAACGCTTTAATTTACAAGTTGCTGCCCCAAAAAAATGTTCGTTATTAGGAAACACTCGTTCTAGTGCCAGCTCCATTTTTCGTTAATTTTTTGGTAGCATCATATGGAGATGATTTCTCTATGTTCTTCTGATGCAAATCGGACAATCGGGCAGTTGTTGTCCCTAGCCCAATAATTTTTTGCAATTTGAACTTACCTGGGTTTCCCACACAAAAATCGTTGTAAACGCTGATATAACCAGGCTGCGGATGCTCCTTGATTTGTGAAATATTTTTTGCTACACACGATTCTATATAAACCTAAATATAAGGTACTTAAACATGGAGAATTTTAACAATTTTCGACGTGGAGCCTCTCGTCAAGAACTCCTTGTTAAGCCAAACTAGTGGCAAATAGGAACTTTTTTAAGTTACATACATACCTGGAACTATTTTTAAGATAAATACCGAGTTTTAAGGAAGTCAAAGTAAATGAAAATTTTAAAAGATTGCTATGGTACTGAAACTGCCATAACATGAAGAATTTTTTGCGAACACGTTTAACAAGCATTTAAAATATATTGCTTCAACATTTGACTAATCGTGTTTCTACTGGTTTCCGTACAATTTATAGGTAAGAAAGACTTATAAAACGTGGTGCCTAAAGAAAAAGCAACCTTTGAATACATAACTTCCTTATTTTGGTGTATCTATTCGAAATCTAATAAATTCAAATATTAATGCATCTCCCAAAATTTGTACCAGTTGACGTGAAAGAAATCAATTTTCATCCAGTGGTCCGTTAAAAAGTTCTTCATCAAAGCTGCCTAATTGGAATTAACAAAACAATTTATGGGCCAAGTTGGTGTGATTTGTTGAAGTGACATTACGATGCGGTAAACAAGCACTGAGTGCTACGGAGGAAGGATGGTGAGTGAGCCATAAACTAAAGATTGCAGCCAGGAGATGGAAACGGGTTCTAGTAAGTGAGTGGCGTTTGCAGACGTAATTTGTTACACTAAAAAGGGCCATAAGGACATTAACAGCAACATAAACAAAACTCCAGACGGACCCTCACACGCATACACATACACACAAACGGTGTCTTGAAGTTAAGTAACTTTAAGAGAAAGGACACATTTGGCTTAATTTTAGCTAAATGAAAGTAAATTAATTAATATTCCATCGGCAAAGAATAATATAATATACTATATATATATAATAGTAATATAATATTACTAGTAATATAATAATAATATTTCCGCAAATTTTAATTTTTGCTATTTACAAAAAAAAAATCGAAAACACAAAAAAAAATTAGTGCAAAATTTTTTTTTACTAATTCTAGCTCATGGCATAACGACATTACCCTAACCTATCTTATCTTATCTTATCTAATCTTATCTAATTTTTATATTTTTGTTCTTGATTGCTTAGTCTATTTTTGGATTAAAGATTTTCAACTTTTTTTCACTTAAAACTTTTTTCTTTATTTTCATAAATGCTTTCAAAAATCACCTTAAATTCATATTTCTACACCAGAATAGCCCCACTTAAGGTCTAGATCTACATATGACTTCAGATCTTTAATTATAATTAACCGTCGAATGCTGAAATAAGGAAAAAAACATTCGAAATTTCGTTTTTATTCCAGCCAAAATTTTAATTGCCAAAGGCTCAAAAATCACGGATCACTGATCACAGCCAGTTAATTGAAATAGATTCGGTACGGGAAAAGGCTTTGCAAAAAGAGCCGATCTAAAGGAAAAGGTTTTTAACTGAAATAATTATTTTAAATGCCAATAGTCTTGACCAGCTTTAAGGATGTTGAACCTTTTCCGGTGGCAATAGTCTTGATCAGCTTTAAGGATGTTGAACCTTTTCCGTTATTTCGCAAACCACTTTCGGTATGGATATTACAACCCTGTTGGTAAAGGGGCCTTGACAACGACGTCAAATTTTATAGCGCTCTTTTCGGCTGGTGACCTTAAACAGTTAATTGCTATTTTATGTACATTTCGAGTAACTTTTAAAATTAGTCGATCATAAATTTGCGTTAATTGCTAACAGAGATGCACTCAGGATAAATTTTAGCATTTTGATTTCGAACTTGTACATTCTGGTGCATTTTGACTAATAAAGCAAAATAGTTGCAGTTGGAACGTGGTCAAGAGGAATGACAATAATGGCAGAAGTGGGAAGAGTGGGATACCGCAGGTACTTCTAATCTCATGTAGCCGCGAATATAAATTGTTGCGTACTTCATTTTGGCCAAAATAATAACATGAGTAATTAATTTAATGTATGCCAGCTACACACAACTGGCTCCCAGGCCAGTGACGGGGGAGGGGATTCGGGTACAGAACATTGCGTAACAAATGAACTAATGTTTATTGCAATTGTCGCGTAAATTACAATGCATTGGCAAATGCGAAATCTATGCAGAGGGCAACAGCTGCATTCAAAATCTGGCAAATGGTTGAAATTATTTTGGCCGCGGTTGCTGCAACTTCGTTCCAAATCTCCTCCTGCATGTGATCTAAATTTGAAATGAATTGCATATTTAATTTGGTAACGGTTTCTACCTGTACTATAGTAGTCTCTACCTCTTGTTGTCCATTTAAATCCAATACAAGCACCAAGTTTCCCCAACCAACAATGGACTCGGCCATTAATTTTATTATTTTTATTGCGAATGTCCTTTGAAATAAATCCGTCCTTAGTTTATGGTGCGTGAATAAATGGATGAGTGCAGCAAAACATTCATTTAAATATTTGAGTACCGCACTGTGCAACCGGGTGAGAGAAAGTAACTGCAATGTTCCTCCTATCCGTTTGATCTTTGCTTATCCAATACCTGAATTTGGGGATCCTCCTTGTAATGTCAAAAGCTATTTTTTAAAACAAAAACATTCATTTTTACTCTCCAGAAAATCTTATTTCACGCGAAAAGCTAAAATAGGTTTGAATTGAATTTCTATTATAATTGAATTTCTATTATTACAAGATTTTTTTTGTTCAACTTGTAACTTTGGTTATTTTTCATATTATTTTGTATTTAAAAACGAATTAGCTATGTAACTTTTTGTTCAAAAAAGTCCAATTAATTTGATAAGATAGGTAAACATTAAATTCTTATTTCAACTGTACATGGATCAACCGGTGGTTGTAATTGGGCAAGCAGTCATTGCTTTTGCATCCTTGTCGTCCTTGTTCTGTTGTTTTAACGAAAGGACAGCTTCGCTAACAGGATTTCCTTTTGCATGCCCTAGCATCCTGTCTAAGTACATGCACAAGGCATTGGCCAAGGAGACAGGGACGGACTGCAGATTTAGGCCTGGGGATTGGTATTGGCCAACGGGACCCATCTCCCCCATTTACATATTTGCATCCCGAAATTTGCACATGTTCAAATCGAGATTTACGATGCCGAAGTGACATCATTAATCAAGCGCCTGATTGGTGATCCTGTTTCTGTTAATTAATACAATAATGGATTGCGTGGAGACTATTCGGTGAGCCAAAGACGACGACGGCTGCAGAGGATTTACGAGCTCACACTAAGAAGAGAGTATGTGTAGTGTGTGTCTGTTTATGTGTGTGAAAGGTGCGTTAGGAAAAGGACAGCAAATAAACCAAAATCCAAAATCAGCCAACAAAAAATGTGCAACAACATTGATTTAAAATTTACTACAGTGAGCCAAAGGTTGCTCAAACATGCCCATATGTTGCATTGATTTATCATTAGAAGTCCATGGCGGTAGCCCAAAATGGAAATCTTTTGCAGATGCCGCTGCCTTGGACACCACATAAATTGACCGAGCTACAGCAAGTGAGGGATATAACCAGAAGAGAGCAGAATGGGCTGCTTTTGCTGCTTATTCTGTTCCAGTTCCGAGCACACACAAATTTCAATTAACAATTTTACCCTTAATTTGGCAAAAACAACACCGAAGGGGAGTCTAAAACAAACTAAATTACAATTTGGTTAGAGCATACACCACCCGCAACACCCACTCCTTTTCCCACATCAATTATGATTATCGTCACGTTTTATGAGACGTTTTCTGGTAACTTTATGACTGCGGCTAGCTTGTCAAGCGACTGAAAGTATGCATACGTATAATGAATATTGACAAAGGATATTTCTACTGTAGCTTCCTGGGAGGGACGCAGGTAACTATCTTGGTATCCTTCGCTGTCTGTCATTAATTCATTAGTAAAAAGGCTATTCAAGTCCTTGGGATTTTGTTAAAAGACTAATTTGTCACGTCAGGCGAAAGATAAATGAAAAAATCTATGTATATGCAGCTAAAGTAAAATAACTGGCATTGGGCTGTAATGAGAACTCCCCCGTAAAATGTAAAGAGAACCTCTGTAAATCTAAATGTGAACACAGTTGCTTTTAATTGCCTTACACCAAAAATTAAAAAGCCAAAAATTTAACACAAGCAAGCAGATATTAAAAAGGGTAATTCGAAGCAATCCAAGAGACAACCCATAGCCGCAATTAAATCGCACAACAAACGAAATTTCTATTAGCGGCACTTAGCTCCAGCTGGCATAATCCAAAAGCTTCACGTAGAAAAAATATCTAATAACAACTAAGCGATTTTAGAGAGAAATTAGGAAAAACATTTGGGGAACGAGTCAAGAAAGCAAATGGCTTGAACCGCAAGCATTGGACCAAAAAACAATTTCATTTGCAAATAGTAAAGAGTTGCATTTTCAGTTTTTCAGTTTAAACTGTGCTTGTGTTTTGTTTTTTTTTTTCCCGAAGAGTCCCCTTTTATTGCAGCATGACGCAAACAGAAGTAGTGCCTCCAATTAGGGTTTAGTGATTTCTTGGTGTCGGTTTCCTCGTAATTGGCATTGGTACTTAGCCAATTGCAAATTGCAATTAAATTTCAAAACTAAACACAAATTGCATTTTGCAATAATGGAATTACGAGTTCAGATTGGGTAAAAGTTTTCATTCTTGATATGAATTGGCTATTAAAATAAAAAGTCGCAAACAATAATAGCTTAATTTAGAGTGTCATTATATAAATTAAAAGCAATGAAATGTATTGAATTTACAAAATTGTGCCCAACTCATCATGCCCAGCTTAGGCAAGTCTATCTGTCCGTCAAAAAAAACATCGATTATGGAAGGAAATTTAATTTAAAATTTGAAAAACCACAGATACCAAGATTACACATATTAAACTTTTCAGTAGATATGCGTTGCTTTCTTATGGACGATTCATGCCAAAGTTATAATTTGACTTAATGGTAACGACTCTACGGAAGTTGTCCAAATATTCAACTATAATTTGTTTGTATGTTTGATCAAATAAATGAAGATAAAGTGTGTAAAGCTATTAAATTATCTTATTTTAAGCCCCTAAGTTCTTATTTGCTGTGGATAAACCTATCTACTTTACTTTAATAAAAGGCTTACGCAAAAGGTCCATTACATTTAACGCCATGTAGCGCAGCCATTCCTGCAGAGTAAATCTGTGGGATTCTTTTTTATTTGTTTTAGGACTATTTTTTATATTTTGTTTCCATTATTAATCATTTTTTGATTTTTATTTATGCCCAGTCTAATTTGATAAAACACCTCACTTTTGATTTAAACCTATACCCTTTTGCATTTCTCCTATTTATTTTAATTTCCTATGCTTTCCAAGAATCAGTTTTGTATCCTTAATATAATTATTATTCTTCTTTGTCATGTGTAGAAAGTATCCTAATTAACCGATGTTGTTCTCCAATATATAAATAGCTTATATCCCTATAAGGCCCTACGGCATTGTACGTCATATTCCAAAAACAAGATGCAGATTTAGGACCTTTCTAGCAAACATCAAAACATTCCATTCCATTACCCATGCACCCGACAAGTATGCAATGAACGCTAATGGTCTACCCCCTGTCTGCCTACCCTTGCATGGTAGTAGAGTACTTTGCATGATTGTCGAACATGTGAAACTTCTTGAAGATAATAATAATTTAGTGTTGTTGAAATGACTTTTGACCATCACACACAATTGATACAAGACCCAAACACACAGGCTCCCACACGTATCGTTGCTTCCCTTGCCCTTTCCCAACTTGGAATGCAGATCCGCTAGATGTGGGTGGTAAGGCAGGCAGGCCGCTATAGGCTAGTGCAGGCATTTCAAAGAAATAAACAAAAAAGGGGCATGCCGCCAAAGTGCCACAAAATCCACACATTCTGGATAGGGGAAGCCAGTTTGCATACATTGCAGACAACTTTCTGTTGGATTCCTTTGGTGGGATTTGCGCAAACTAAAATGAATTCGTAAAAATTCACTCGTAATAATTTCTCGATTTTTGGTAAATTATTTGATTACACACACGTGTGGAACGGCTTCCCCATCCTTGTCGTCGTCATTCTCCTTTGCTCCTTCGGCACGGCGTTGGCCATAAAATAAACTTCATCTTCTCTTCCTGGTGCTTCGTGTTTGTGTAGTTAAAACAGTTGCCGCGCCAGATCCCTTGACTTGGTTGGGTTTCTTTCCTCGACCCGGCACCAAAATGCGAATTCATTCGCACAAATGTGCAAAACGAATAAAATAGTTTGTGGCGTTAGCGAATGGGATGGAAAATATGAAAGACGGACTATTAAGGGCATTGTAATAGACGTGTAAAATTTTCTTTAAATGCTTAAGCACGTTTAAAATTCTTTTCAAAATAATATTGGTCAGCTCCATTCTATTTTAAAAAACACAGTTCTCAGTTTTGTGAATTTGGAACCATTCGCTAATAGGACAATTTTTAAAAGCCGCCCACAAACTGCTTTTTTCGTCAATTTCTAAAGAAAAAGTTTAAAACGGTGATCGCCATGACATTAAATAAAAACTCAAACTAAATCAGTCTGTCAAACTGTTCTTAGTAAGATAGCCTAGTGTTTTCTATTTTGGGCAAAAAATCGAAAAAGTTGTCAAGACAAGTCTCGATGGAATTAAGTGAAGCTTTGTCTTTAAATATTGTCTGCTTAAACAGGGCGCGGATCAGCTTGGCCGTTTGAGGCAGGAAACAGATTAAACTGAGCAGCACTTGCTATGTTTTGGTTTCCCTTCCTTCCGCTTGTTTAATATTCAGGCCTCTACTCGAAGCAAATTACACGGAGGTCCAAGTCTAGGTCGCCCTTTTCGACTGCAGCTTCTTCTCGAGTCATGACAGCCAACAGCATAAACTTTTTGAGTCTTATTTAAAAAAAAAACTGTTGTGTGGTTTACCATTTTCCTGGCCGTCCGGCATCGTGTAACAATTTCCGTATCCCCATGGCCGCCTTCAATGCCGTAACTCCAGGCACCGCCCTGGTCTGCTACCGTTGCCAACGTCGCATGTCTTCTGCATTAAATAACTTTCAATTTGAGCCAAGAACTCGCGACCATGCCTATTAACCGTACGCCAGTGGTCCTTTCTCCCCCGGGTCAACGTAAGGTTCAAAAAGAGTCGGCAATTTGTAGACTCGGTTTCCGTTGTGTTTATTAGCTTGTTTTAGGCTTGCTGCAAACTTAAATTATGTAAGATAAAGCCATAAAGTTGTCCATACTCCTCTAATTCCTTTTGAGTAAAATTAAATAAAAAAAAGTACTTCATATTTCGCGGACATTGATATGAAAATTTGAATTTGAATATGTCAATTCCAGATCCTGGAAACCCGATGTAGGGCCGATTCAATGGATCAAAGTTTAGTTCAGCTCCCTCACCAACTTGTTGCGTCTCCCCAATCCAACATCAAACGGATAACGGATGGACGGATAACTGCTTACTCCGTTCCTTTAATTTAATAAGATAATAAAGTTTTGATTTCTTTTTGACATGACCGGACCAAAAACGGAAAATTTAATGGTTTTTTTTTTACATATTTTTGAAGGTTGTTAAAGAAAATGTGAATTAAATTATTCGAAAATATTTGCTTGAATGGATAACGAGATAGTGGCCAAAAAAAAGGGAAAAATCAAGCTTATTCTAAAGATGAATCAAAAACTAACGACAATGGTTTCGAGATATCCTGTTTAAGGACGACGCCCCTTACTCGCTCATATTTAGCTTGTCGACTCGTATAGAAAGTGGCGGTGTCATAAATTAAAACTTAAACTTTTGGAAATGTCAAGTATAAAACGGTAAATCTCCACACACACACACTCACATAAACCCGCTCACACTCACTGATCCGCTCACCCGCCCACTCTTAGAAACGAATTGCAGCAGAAGGAGCAAAGGATCCCATTGAATGCGCATGTTTTAGTTGCGGACTGCGTTTTTCAGTATAGACATAGAGAAAGTATGAGTGTGTGCGAGAGGAAAAACTATACAGGACACCAAGAAAAAGCACAACAACAGGAGCAAGTATAACGGATGGCATGGGTACCCAAATGGGGATAAAGAATGGACATGGGGAATGCGGGGGTCGGTGGGTTTCAAGTTGGGCTGTGTTGGGTGTGACTCCACCCGTTTCACATAAATTTCGGCAAAAGGCAAACTTACAGATTATCCGCATTTAGTTGTAAAGGTTCCCCACAAAATGTGTTGTATTTCATTTTGTGCTCCTCTTTGGAAAAGTTTGTCTGTGGCTGTCGATGATTTACATTTGATTTACTTTCGCCTGGACACTTTTTTCACTACACTTTTTGGTTTTTGTTTTATTTTTCTTATTTTTTACGAGCAGATTGTGGGCGATCTTTGTAGTCTTGCTCATTTGCAATAAATACTCATGCTTGACCCCCAACAAAAATGTCTAATTTCTAATCATCATAAAATCTGATTATCATTTTCAAAACTAAGTAACTCTGTCTTACAACAAAACTTGACACATTAAGCAGCTATGTATAAGAAGGGGAAGAACATGCAGAGGAATATAAACATTTAAGTGAAATTTATGAAAATTAAAAACCGAAACAACTTTTCGGTCATTTGAAATTTTAATTGATCACATAAATTCTGTTCCTTTGTGAGCCCCAATGGCGGCACAAGATGTAAAAAGGGAAGCCAACAACAAAAGCAACGACAATTTATGTCAATTTACCATGGTTCAGACGACGAATGAAGTGTAACCGCGAACATAATCAAATTTGCTTCAAACCAGAAAAAAAAGCAAGTTGCCAGCCATCCCCCACCTGGGTCTATCTTTTTCGTTTCCTCTGTGTGTCTCAGACCCCGGAACTTTCCGTTTTAATTTTAAAATATTTTTCTAACTTGGCAACTTTCCACCATCTTCAAACAAGCCATACACTCTCTAAATATTTAATTTTCCAGCCCAAACATCTTTTTTCCCAAGGGGAAATATTGTTTTCGTACTAAAGGTCAAGTACGAAGGTCGCCTTAATTTGCCTTATACATATGCTATATATACATATGCATTGTATGTACATATATACATTTGTAAGAACGAAAAACATAATCTTAATCGGTATCAATCGGAGTTTAATACCTACAATCACTTGCTAGTCGATTATTTGTTAAACAAGCATGTGAACAATTAGTTCTATTTTGAAGAAACTATAGTATCCGAGTACATTATCGACAGGGCTACAAATCTAATTTTTTACATCTGGATAGTTAAAGAAGGACGTACAAACAAACAAAGGTATGTATATGCATCGAAGTAAAAAGAAGTATGTATGTAAATATATGTATATATTTCATAGGATCAAGAACACCTTTCACCTTCCACCTACATCCTTGTACCCATTGTCCATTGTAGGTCATGACATTGGGCAGTTAAAAAGAATGGTTAGTATAAAATATTTTCGTACCTCGCACTACACTAAGTTGTTATTATTTTTCTGAGCTTTGTTAATGATTGTTCCAAGTTTCTTTAAAGTCGTCTGACCATTTCATATATATACGTAGGTGCTAAATAGACATCTTCATCTAAGTACTATATTCTCTATACTTTATATTCAAATACGTTATTTTAAATATTTTTAGTAAATAGAAGCAAAGGGCACGCTAAAGGTGCAAGCTTGGGATGTCGACGTTGTCAATCATTCAATTTCGCACTTACAGCACACGTTTTCAATTTACTAATGATGTCCCTTTGAACACCAGCCCATAGTTTTGCTATAAAAGGAAAATCCCTTGGTTTTGGCCACAAACCTTTTTGCCGCATTAAAAATCCTTGCACAAAGATGATGAATTTGGACATTGAGTGTGTGAGTGCAGTAAAGTCACTTGCTGAAAAGTTATTAGGGATTAAAAGAGTTGAAGCAAAAGCGCCTGTGAAATCTGCTTCATTAAAGGAAACAGAGGAGAGCCCAGTACAGAGCCCAGTACAGAGCATCGGACTGAAATTCAAAGGAATGGGATCGGGAACCAAAGTCATGTGTGGTATGTTATGTTTACTTACCTTGGGTGAAAGTTTTTGAAAATCCTAAAAGGAAATCACTTTAGACGCGTCCAAAGAGATGTCGTAAAGTTTCACCCCTATTTCCACTCCTGAACCTCTCACTCCCTTTTCATCTTTTGCTCTACCACACAGCTCAAGTTCTGCCAGAGGGGAGGCAGTGTGAACGATTATGAGAAGACTTCCAAAAGGCGCTTAACTTGACACGGACCTCCTCCGTCTGCCTCTCTCATTCTCTCTTTTTCACACGTTCTTTCTGGCTCTCTCTATGCTCTATGTATAATATTTTAATGTTGCCCGATAGAACTTTTGAGACGTCTTAATTCCTTTCGAGATAAATCAGAAATAAGTGGCGAGTGGAACCCTTTTTGCATCTATTCGATTTTAAATATGTATTTTTATTTACACAATTTTTGGGCAACTTATGCATTTTTATGTGCCGTTGCTTTGTTCGGTTTATCCTTTCATAAATGTGTCCAATGCTCAACTGATTTATGCCACCGCAAGCTGGACTCCTCCCGACTCCGCTGCTCCCCACCGTAACTTCCTGACATTCTGAGCAACAAAATAACAAAACAACAAACAAAAATTCCAGAAAACAACATAAAACCGATTGATTTATTTTGACAATGCTACTAGCAGTGTCTCGCCCAACACCCTTGCTCCGATTTTAGCCCACCAGAGCCACTCCGGCTGCCATTGTTTGTCGTCCTTCCGACACTGACGCCGACATCGTACGCCAACCACTTTCCCACATGCGCCGTTCGCATTTCGGACCCCATCAGCAACCACCAACAACCAACCAGCACCCAGTGTCACGCTCACCCCCAACAAAAGTTGTCCTCGTTGTCCGTTTTGTAAAATATTTTATTTGCACATCTTTCTTATTTTAATCCTTCATTGCATTCTGTTTGGTTTGGGCGACTTGGTGGGACTCAAGTCTGGCTTGTCCAGGCAGAGGTGAAAAAATGAGCATCATCGAGGGAATGGCCATGCGGGCTGCGTGCTCTTTTATAGTCATAAAACACACGTTAATTACCCTCAGGCCACACCAACCTTAGATATCCGAGCTAGACAAGCAATTTTACTTTGCTCAATTCAAAAGATCTTTGAACTGTTATTACTATATATTTATTATTCGAATAACTTTAATTCAGTTTTGGACTTTTCTCTAATTTTACTATGGAGGTATTTGAATCGGCACTGCACACCTTAAGTTCATTTAGTCTATAACTTCTTCGCAAACAATTTACCAATAACAGTTGCTATCTTGCGGTTGCCCATTTATGCCTCTATCTGGATCGGGAAATGAGAATGTTAAGATGTGATTTTAATATATTTGGGACAATTTAACTTAATTTACCTGCACAGTCAGAATAATTATTGTTAACGCTCAGTGGTCCATCTCCTCTATTATAACGAATAGAATCGTCCATTGGTGAGCTTTTAAAGAGTATAAAAAAGTAGAAAAACAAATAAGGATATCGTCTTAAATTGTGGTTGAGCCTTACTTCAATCCATTGCGCGACTGCATCTCCTTGATCCGTTTTCTTTCTCGGGCCATAGAACGATAGGCTGAGGCACTTGTTTCCTGAAAATGTGAGCAACGGATCTGATTAGGACTGTAACCACCTTCAGACTTATTTTCAAGGGTCCGAGGGGACTGCTGGCAGTAACCATTGGAGTTTTGGATTGTCATCTGGCAAGGATTTTCCTCAACATTCCATTGTCTGCCACCGTTTATTTCCGGATAAAAGGATTCGGGAGCTGGCATATCGACAGGTGCACTGCCAACGAGTTGGGCGTACGTGGAATATTCCATCTCCATTTCTAAGTTTTAAAATTTTGAATTTATTTTGGCTTCTGATAAATTCCGACCAATACGAATTTAAAATATACTTTGAAAAACAGCCAGATCTGAAGTTAACTAAAATGGCAATGAACTCTAGATTTACAAAGGAAAACTTTCTTTCCAAAGAAAATTTATTTTTATCATTAAACGAATCTACATATCACAGATATGCTTTTTAAATTGATTAAATTCAGAAAACGACATCATCCTACAATGATAGAAAAATAGTTAGGAAAAAGTTTGCCTGTCGCAAGAAGTCCTATTTCCCAAAAGAAAATTTCGAAAATTGTCATGATTGTTGGCTTTATGAGGCGAAAAACCATAACAATAAGGTGAGTAACCCACAATATTGAAATATCTACGATATGTATACCAATATACCTTAAAATTTCTCAAAGATATATCAGCGCCGCCCTTCCCCATTTTCCATTAACAATTTGTATAGGAATTGTACTATACTTTTGGTGCCTCCGACTACGTCCGCCAGGTGGTTCCTGGTGGAGTTCTAATGCCGTTTGATAAACGCGCTGAAGGGTTTGACGTAGTGATGTAAAAAAAACATCGATGCATCGAGCATCGATGATTTTTGGGCAATGTTTTCCGATGTTTTGTGACATACCGATCTTTATCGATGCATCGATGTTTGACAGACCATCGGGTGTCAAATATCACAACATTGCAGAACATGTGGTTTCAGTGCCACACGGACAAAAACTAAGACAGCATTTATTTAAAAGGCTTCTAAGAATTGAATTAACGAAAAATAACGGAATGCGTTGAAACATCGATACATCGATGTTTATAGCCGATGTTTCACTCAACATCGATTTATCATTTTGCAAACATCGAAGAACATCGACATCGAAATTTCGACCCAAATTTACATCACTAGTTTGACGCCTGTGAAGGATGATAATACGAAAGTTGGACAATCTGCTTATGAAGGTGGTTCTCTCACGATGATGTAAATCAAATAAATAAACTAAACGTCAATGTGATCAAACGATGCTTTTCAACCACAATCGGAATCAACATATTTAAATGTAATTAATATATCTTTTCCTTTAGGGAACCGATTTGCTGAAGATTGTGCCAACTTAATTTTACAGAAGGACAAGGTCCCACAAAGGCTATTTAGCTACCCTATATCTTCATATCTTTTATAAAATTATTTGTGTTTGGTTAATGGGGCAATGAGACCGAAAAAATATTTATTTTATCACAAAACCACATTGTTTTATCAAAAGCAATGAACTTAATTCTTGGGGATAACTTGTACATTCTCATTTTTGACGACTTTTAATGCGTACGCATTAGTAATAATTCCCAGAACTACCTGGTTGGTAAGACATCTGACCTTCATGTCCTCCAATACCTGGTAGAGAGTTGTAATAGTCGCCATGACCACCGCCTGATCGTTGCTGATCCATAGGCGAACTAAAAGAGAAATCTTAAATTATTTTTCCTAATTTTTCAATATTACTCACTATAGCCCATTTCGCGAGCTCATCTCCTTAAGTACTTTACTGTATCTCAAAGGACTTCGATATCCGGGACCACCAAAAGCAGCCGATCCACTTTGAGAGTTCCTCGATTCGTCCTGATTCTGAAAACCATTGTTGTATCCGCTTGGCTCCTCATAAAATCGGGACTGACCGCCACGCATTGGACCAAAACTCATTTGGTCGTAGCCCTAGAAAAATTTACAAACTTGTCACTATCGTTAATCCGCTATTAAATCTTCAGCTGACCTCTAGACATTGGCCTTCCGGTGATGACATGCCATATCCCTCCATCGATTGATACCGCGCATTACCGTTTCCATACTCCATTTTAAATCCTTCTTTTTTTAAATTTTTTAAAAATTTTGAATTTGAAAAATAATTTAGTAAATTTTGCTAAGGTCTGTACAGTTCGAAATCTGAGACATTTGTGAGAAATCATTGAATAATCTCCATAAGCTGAACACTAGACAAAAATACTTTTCTATGATAGTGTGATCTGTTCTTTTTTTCCACTTCACAATATTTTCATATTTAATAATTATTCTCTTTTAGCGCATTTCTTAACCCATCCAAACAGCTTATCTTATTAGCTTCAGCCAAATGGCAAAAAAAGTTTTACCAACTGAGGCGAAAATATAAAAATTGCCATAATGGGAATCAAAGCGATAGCGCCATCCCCCACTCCCCATCGTCCCACACACCCCTCCCACACTCAAATGCACTTGCACCATTTGCTCCAATGTATCCAATGAATATGCAAACTGTGGACTGAGAATGTCGCCGAATAATTAAAATCGAGCTGCTGCTTGCAGACTTGGCTTCTTTCCTTTACCGGATTAGAGATACCGGCACACACTTTACGGGGGACAATTAAGAAGAGTCGTAATCTGTCTGTTGTAATTATGGCGTTGCGGTGTATTTATCTGTAGCAATTAACGCCAAGCAAGACATGCATATATCACCGATATAAGCACTGATTCCAACTGAGAGCCCACCACAAAACACCACAAGACGGCAAAATTAAAATACTCAAGTATTTAATCTTTAATAAAATTCCAAAAAAAAAAATAGGGGTAATAAAGAAACTGCTTCCTCTGTTGCGATATTTAATCCGAAGGACACTGCAAAACAATGATAAAGAAACTTTCCTCTGGGACAATAATCACCTCATGCTTAGAGGTGCGCAGGCGTATTGATGTTAATTCGTTGGTCACATCCACGCTATGGACCATTTTTGAGGCCTTCGACAACAGATTACTGAACAAGGCCGCATAGTGCACGGTTAGATTATAATCGATTGTCGTTTTGATGGGTATGGCAAATAAGTCGACAATAATAATGCCGACCACATTGGGATAGTTCTGAAAGCGCTTAATAATCTCCTCAATTTCTGCTGACATTTTAAATATTGTTTATATTTTTAGCAATAAAAACCTATGTGAATTGCTTAGAAAACAAAAGTTACACTACTAATGGAAATGTCAAAATATATATTGTAATTACATAATTTTCACAGGTTAATCGGGTTTCCAAAAGAAAGTTAGATCTGCATTAGAAAAGTATTACAAACTTGTAGAATGGATTTTTCTACCAAGGTACAATCAAATAGAAGTACATTTAACTCGATCTGGTTGCTAAGCCAATACCATTCAAAAAGGTTCTAGAAATCATTAATCTGGGGCCAAGCGATGATGTAAGAACAGTATCTTATTTATTTAGAAGTAAACACTGAGAATTATACTAATTTATTTCATTCAAGGAACTCATCTGCCCAAAGCAAACGGATTACTGGAACCCGTTTTCACGTAGTAAATGCCACTCTTTGGTTTAGCAGGCTCTCCACCCATTTGGATAGATCGTTTCTGGCTCTGGTTGCACTGCCATTTGTTCTTGTCTTTCGTGCATGGTGTTCCCCAGAATCCTCGGGGAGAATTAATAGACTCGGCGAACATCTGATAGGAGCGAATATGGGAACAGCCCAAATAATAGCAACTGCGTTGATACAGTCCATAATTTGGATAGAAGGTGGCGCTCCCCGTTGGACGAAGAAATCCAAAGTTCCCACTAGTATGTATTGACTCGACATACTTGGCGTCAGTTGAATCAATTCGGAACTCTGTGCTGCGTTGGCGGAACTTGGGACCAGCCGGATCAAGTGCAAAGATTGTGTTGTACTGCTCAGGATGGAGGCGTTTACCAGCTGCTCCGGCTATTTGAGCTCCTAGAGAGTGCCCTATCAGGTACATGTCATCGTAATTGGCTTGAAACTTGCGTTTTAGTTCACGTGTGAATTGAACCAACTGAGCTCCAAAGCTTTCAATTAGATTTACTACCGAAAAGTAGTTTATATTAGCAGAATTTGTGCTCCAGTCCGCCACGATAATATTGTAGTCTCCACGCTTAAGATATGCGTCCTTCAAATCCCTATTAAAGGATCCGCGAGACTGGCTCATCCAGCCATGTATCATAATACGAGTGGGTGAGGAAGCATTGTAACCCGATTGTTTCCATTGTTCGCCATTGCCAAAATCAATTTCTCTTCCACAGAGAGGGAACTCCCGCTTAAACAAATAGAACTGCATGCGAAGCTGTTTTTGATTTGAGAAAGGATTCAAATTTTTGACAATCTTCTTAAGAAACGGTAAGTCCAAAAATTTTCCTATGCCCTTTGACTGACTGAGGTCGTTGTCACATTTGTTCCATTCGACATGCTGAGCTTCTTCATGCTCATCGTCCTGCAGAGTGGTTAGAACCTCATCAGGTTCAGGTTCCACAGAGAAATCTGAACGTAAGCCGACATCGTCAGGCAGTGGTTCATCGGGATCAGGAATCAAATCCATAAATTCATTCATCTCTAGATCATAATCTCCTTCAATACCGTTTGCGCTGGAGCTGGGTTTGGCTTGAGCTGGGAAATAGTTATTTGCCTACATGTTACTCCCAAATCATGCCCTATGTTCTTATTGCCACTTACCTAGTTGTGAAAGCAACATCAACATTCCAATTAGACGAACACTTCGCATCGTTTCAATTTGTTTTAGACTTATTAAATAAGCTGTAATAACCGAGAAAACCGACTTGCCAGCTCCAATGGCTATTAGACTCTGTTGCTTTTTGCAAACTTGTGAGCGATTTTATATGCTCGACAGGCTGCGAGTAAAATGCACTACTCTCTCAACATAGCATGAGCCTTATCTGCGTAGAATCTATCAATTGCATCGAGGGGATTACACAGGCATAGCGCAGTGTTTCTGAGGTGAGTAGCAAGGGTGCGACTTTTGCAATTGAAGCCATTACGTAGGAAGATCTATTTCAGTTTAACACTTGATTTATAAATATTAAGTCGTTCAAACCAAATTAAAGTAGATTGGTAATCCAAATATCCAAATAATATTATAATTCAACAATTTTTTGATCGATTCGAACAAAAAATAAAATATGCAGCAAATGCCATTGTTATTAGCACCCTCTAGAGCAGCCACTGCTATTCAGCATATTGTTAGGCATTACCCGATGAAAACCAGTCTGCTAGCGGCACGCATTTCTCAAGTAATTCCAATTGCAATTGTCGATTCCACCCGGTTTCCACACATAGTGACGTATCAAGCCCCACAGCACAAACTAGACAAAAGTAGTCACACTTATGGGAATTTCACGGCGTAGGAAGTCATTTGGCGTGCGCTTAGTTGGAGCATTTTGTCATTTCATTAAAACCTAATGTCAAGCCGCTTGATGAAATTAACAGTGGGAAATATCATTAATAGAATGTTACTAATTATGTACATACATACATATGTAAGTATGTATGTGTTTATATACATATGTAGCTAAAAAAATACTTAGTGCGTTTCTATTTTAAAATGAGTAATAAATATATTTCAGATCAAAGACACAGAAAAACTAGAAGGATGGGCTAACTACGGCCGTGCCGAAGTTCGTATACCCTTGCAAACTGTTATTTAAGAATTAGATATTTACAATGTGACAAAATTGAATTGAAAAAAAAAGTAAATCAACAAAAAACAATTTTTGGTCTGATTGTTCCTATGGAAGCTATACCATATAGTCAACCGATTTGGTTGAAACTTAGCACAGACATTTTTAGATATACATACTAAACTTCCAAATACCAAATTTCGTGACAATCGCTTTAAAAACACTCAAGTTATTGCTCTAAAACGATAATCTTGACCGATCGTTCCTATGGGAGCTATATGATATAGTCAACCAATTCTGATAAAACTTGGTGGATATGAGAGGAAGTGTGTAAAACTCAAAAACAACAAATTTCGTTATATTCAATTTGAAAAAGAACAAAGTTATGGAAGTCTATTCTTAACCGGTCGTTTCTATGGGAGCTATATGATATGTATAGTCATCCGATCTGGATGATTCCGATATATACATACAATGCCTGCAGCAAAAACAAGCTTATGTGCAATCTCGGAGGAGGCAGTCAGACAGACAGACGGACGGACAGACAAACAGACATGACTATATCAACTCAGCTTGAAATGCTGATCAAGAATATATATACTTTATATAGCCAGAGATACTTCCTTTTATGCGTTGCAAACTTCTGACCAAAATTAACATACCCTTACAAGGGTATAAAAACTAAGTTAAGACTGTTTGATATTAATTCGAGTCACTTATTTAATGAGCTATTTAATGTAGATTTGTAATTTTTAAAAAACATCCAAAAAATCTTTTTCTTTTTTATTTTCAATGCAAATGTACATATGTATGTATGTATGTATATATACAAATATACACACATATATCTGAAAATTTCACGTTGATCCTGCAAATAGTTTCGAAGATATTAGAGTGGTTGTAAAGATGTCTCGAAACTATGTTTTCAAAGTCGGAAACGGCAGAAACTGTCGAATTGAAACTTTTACCCGATATTCTTAGTAATTTTTCCCAGGTAATGCTCGAAGGAATAAGGATACTGACAATAGTTTCGATTTCTTAAGCCTCTTTGAAAAGAAAATGTTCTTAATAAAAAAAAACAAAATTTTTTAAAAAGGTGGCATTTTTTTACCAATCATATATTCTAAAAAGAAATATTTTTTTTCTGATAATTTGGATCAGAAGTACTTAAACGAAACACCTGACTCTTTGCTGCTGCCAAGAAACCGTAGAGCGTAGAGTATTGTACAATAGAGTATATTCCTATTTCCAAGTCCCTGGAAACATTTATGCCTTAAATTAATAACTTTCTATCAGTAGCCAATCAGTATGAATGCTAGTATGGAGCTAAATTGTAATTAGGGAATAAGGAATCTCATCATTATTTTGATCACTAAGTGCACTCTGAAGTTAAAATTCCAGGTTCACAATCAAAACATACTCCAAAAAAAAACTCAATAAATGTATGTATATTATTCCTAATACTATAAAACTATTAGCCAACTTTTTGGCATTTGACATTTGACATTGACTTGAACTATTTGTCAACTTTTTGGGATTTTGCGCCACAATATGTTGAAAATATTTAAGCCCGCCAACGATACTGTTAAAATATCAGTGCTCGAGAATGATGCTTTAAATTAACAGTGCCCGCAAATGAGAACCACTTCTGTTACATTCTTTGTGAGAAATACCGATGATTTCAAAACTTAATTTTTTATAAAATTATAAAATTTATTATAAAAACTTTTATCTTTCTTGTTTATTACATTTAATTTAAATCGAGTTAAAAATGCATTATTTCCAGCAACAAGAACAAATTCTTGAGCTATCTGTGTGTAAAATATCGATATTTGTTTAAATTATATCGATATTATACGCTGCACTAAAACGTCATTATTGTCATCGATGGTTTTCCAGCTGTAATAACGAATTAAATTCATTTTGTATTGCTGTTGTTAGTTAATCAATGCAATGAACTTGGATGACGTCGTATATGTTCTCTGCCTACTGGTCTGCATTGGCGCCGGTAGCTATATAAGAAGGATTCGCGATGAACACCAACGAAAATATATATCAACTGCTCTTGGTATAGTTGTTATTATTGTCGTCTCAGGCTTCCACAGTTTGCATTGCTTTATATCATTGGCCCTAGGAACCGCTTGTGTTTTAATAGTAGACCCCAGGTGAGTATGGAATATAAGTTTTTTAAACGAAACTTTTTACCAGATATTTCTTGGACCCTTTTAGCAAATGTCACCTTGTCACATTTGTTGCCATGTTTGGCTATCTTGTTTTCTTCCGTCTATTCGACTTTTATCTGAGCATTCCCGGCCACACCAATATGATTCAAATGATTCTTACACTTAAGGTTAGTTGCATAAGAAAAACTCTACTAATAGAGTTATAATATAATATGCGTTTCTCAGGTCTCTGGTATAGCATTTGAAAAGACTGCTGCCTGGAAACGCCTAAAGGTACGGGATGAGCAGACCAAAAATGAGGAGCGAGATGTGAACAGCGAAAGTACTGTGGAGATAACGGACTATGACGTGGAACTCCAGCAGCTAAGTGCTGTAGAGATTATGCACTATAGCTTTAATTATATCGGAGTCCTTACGGGTAACAGGATTCGTTAATTCAAATCCATTTGTCATTAAAATCGAACTATCGTAGCGTGTCAAAGTCCATCCGAACGCATTAGCTGGTGATAGTAAATTTTTTATTAGTATAGACAAGAGACATGCATACCCACAACTAGGTCTTATCTAATTGATTTTAGCATTTTACGATTGACTAATTCCTTAAAAAAAATCGTTCTTAATAAGCCTTACTTTCATATTCATTTAAAAAATGTTGTCTGATTTTATGTACAGGTCCATACTATCGATACCGAACATACCGCGACTACTTTGAGATGCCATTTAAGTATAATGCGCCCAGCATTGAGGCAACGATTGAAAAGCTTAAGTATGCTGTTTTTTACTGTAGCATTTACCTGGCCGCCAATTATATTTGGCCTTTGAATGTGAGTTCAAATGTATATGCCTAATCGAAATCATCAATCAGCCCTTACATTATATTTTTTCAGTATGCCTTAAGTGATGAGTTTTACAATGACAGATCATTTATCTATCGCTTGTTTTACGTTTGGCCAACATTCTTTATTTTTCGAGCCCGTATTTATACGGGCCTCACGCTCAGCGAGTGTGTCTGCACTATGGCTGGTTTTGGCGCTTACCCAGAAGAGGCAGATGCAACCAATGGCGAAGGACCTCGAAAACGTTATCAGCACCTAAAGAGGGATGCAGAAAAACATAAATACAATTTTACCACTATTGTCAATACACGAGTTTTAGAAGTCGAAAAGTGTTGGACATTCCGTGAGGGAATGAAACATTGGAATGTCTGTGTTCAGTACTGGCTGGCGGTGAATGTATACAAACTTTTTCCCAGTAAGAAATACAGGTATGTGATGTGATTTTAATACTCCATGCGAAGATCATACAAGAGAATGCAACTCAGTCTTAATCCAGTACCTGATATTCCAATGACATGTACATTTAAACGTTATTATTAGTCATTAAACATTAAACTTTACTACCACATATTTTTTTCAAAATTTAAGTTCGGTTGCATTCCTAGATTTTTGCTTGTGGCAAGCTATGTTTTTCATTTATGGTTGTCTTTTGGTATTCTTCCCATTGCTACCACTGATCCACCACAGGGTGGGCAGGTATTCAACGAACGTAGACTGTAGTAGTAGTTATTAAGCTTATTTGTGAGTTTCAGACTAACAACATTTGCATACATTTATCCTAGAACTGGCGCCACTTTGTTGTGCTCGGCCTATTGGCATGGATTCCGACCAGGACACTATTTCTGCATTATGGGTGCCCCATTTTATGTGGCATTGGAGGATATGTGGCATAAGCTGGTACGCAAGGATTCAACTGGTCTGAACCGCAATGTAATTGATGTCGTTTTCTGGATTTTTAAGTGGTTCGCTTTTAGTTACTTAGGCACCGCTTTCCTCCTGTCTTCATTTGGTCGTATATGGCACTTCTACAGTTCAGTATATCACATTGGTTATATCAGCTGGGCGGCAATGATTTTAGTTGGCTTGTACCTGACAAATTTAAAAAAGAAATCAGAACGTAAGCAGAAACGTCAATTAGATGTTAATGCTAGCGGAGATAATGAATTTAATATCACTAAGGAAAAAACTCAATGAGATGTTCCAAGATTTTAATAACATCTTAACTTGTTTAGATTTTTGATTATTGGCTTAATTGCATGGCACCTAAGTTGAATCTTAAACTATTAAAAATGTTCTAGACTAATTAGTATATTAATTTACTAATATATATATAAATATCCATATAAACATGTACAGAAAGTTTTCAATTCTGGTTTCCCGTTATTTTTAGTAATATCCAATTCATTGTTGGTGCGATGTTCTTGTCCCTTTGACAAGGGGGAAAGAGTTTTTTTTACAAAAAGAGCTTAAGATAATCACCACAATTATAAAAAATTTTCCATTATTGTTGGAAAAGTCTAAACAAAAAAATGAATTATTATACAAAATTAGAATTCTAGGGAATAAAATTATAAGAAATGGTGAAGCATAGTCGTCCTTTAATTATTTTACGCTCCGAGTTACTAAATTCCTATTGTGCAAATAAGTAAGTTAATTAAAAGTTTTACATGATAAAGACATGGTTTTACTTCATAAGGACGGGCAACTTTAGTTTGCATTGAATATTTGTATCTTAATCTCAGAAGAGAAAGTTAAACAACTAACAGAAGCAAGTGTACAATTCGTATAAGACCACTTGTAAAATTGATTAAAAAAATTCTACCCGGAATTTCCTTCACTGGACAACTGTCAAAAAAGTCTGACAAGGTTTAAGAAATGTATTTAACCCAAACGTGTCTCATTGGAAAAAATATTTTTTATATGTTGCATGCACTATTCAGCCGGGACCTAGGGAAAGAGTTATTTAAAGACGCCCTATAAAATATATACATTCTCGTTCAGTATTATCAGCCGAGTCGTTTCAGGCACGAACATGTGTACTGAGATCTTTAAGCATATATACATATGTATAGAATATATACCAAATATGATTTTTAGACTCTTGGTAGCCATATTTAAAATAACGATCTTAAAGAATTCATGAGCAAGTACTTACCAGATTGGGATTAAATTTAAAATTTCATAGCATAACAAAGATGATAAAATAAATATTTCAATTTTTTAACGATACAAATATTGATTTATGTAGGTTTTAAACTATAACAGATGTTTCTAGGAAGGTAATTTAAAGTAAAAATGAAGCAAGCGTGTCGTCCCTGCCGACATTGAGTATACCCTGTACCAATTAGTTTAATAAAGTTATATTAAATAAAGTCGAACACCGTCGAAGTCGCTAATAATTTAATACAAAATTCAGTTTAACAAGCCGCAACCGCGATCACATGCTATCTCGCTCACTCTTGCCAACAATGTCGTCCTATGCTTTTCAAGACAAAACTCGTAGCCTATATCTTCGATATTTATTGGTCAGCTGGTGCAGTTTGGCTATATAAATAAGTGTACCATATAAGAATACAATATCTTTAATTCGCTTTTTCTAAATTACGGGGGCGGAAGTGGGCGTGGCAAAAACTTAAAATAAACTTGATCTGCCTATGAGCTCTTATGCTCTTAGCTCTTATGGTCTCCGAGATCTAGGTGTTCATACGGACGGACAGACGGCCTGTTTTTGGCAACTTTTAGGTACTCTTTTACCCTATTGGTACAGGGTATAAAAAGTAATCATTGTTTGAATTCAAGAAAATATAGGGCGAAATTCGATATTCCTTGAACAAACGTTTTTTTTTTCTTTTTCGTTCTTTGTATGTTCATGTATGTACATATGTACATATGTAAAATAAAAAAAATTATTATTAAATACCAATGTTAAATGCTCTATTTCGCTTAAAGAAGCTTTTTTGGGTTTGGTTTTTAATGTGTATGCATATTCGATACCAGCTCGAATTTGATCTAAATTCAATGCGTTTCGATTTCAGGTTAATAAATTTAGTTTTTCAAATGCGTGAGCATGGCAAGAGAATTCCTGTTACTGCTATAGTGCGGATGAAGGAAAAGCGAGTGTCATGCCGATGACGGCTCATCGGTGACCAGAGAAAGGCGACGCTTCACATCCTGTGTGGTGTTGTAGGCTCCGCAATGAACGCACTTGAGCCCGATGAAGTGGAACTTAGTTTTGGAAGTCTGCAAATATTTAAAGACATGTGTACATACATAGGTGAGTGCTTCGGCATACAGATAAAAAAAGTTTTCTTCATACCTTGTGACAATCGTTGCAAAAAATGTGAACACGCTGATTTTCATACTTTAGAGGCACGGGCATATGCAAAGCCTGGGCATCTAAATACTCCCACAGTGCTGTCATATCGATAAGAGATGTTTGACAGGTAGGGCAAGTATAGTGACCAGAAGCCAGCAACTGATCAAAGCACATCTTGTGTAGTAAGTGGCCGCAGTCGGGAATGTGGCATGGGATTCGGGAAGTGTGAATGTCCCCCAAGCAAACAGGACAATTCGATCGTGATATGTTCTCGACGCACTAAAAAGCCATAAGATCGAGAGTTCATTATTCATTGAGAATACCATTTAAGAACTATTTGGTGCCTGTTACGGACCCAAACCGTTTTTGTTCCTATTAGGTATGTATGTATGTGCATATGTAGGTACGTATGTATGTAGATATGTATGTAGATACGGTTGCAAAGGTTTACGGACTCTTGAAATTGGACAACTGGATTTTCGTCAAAAAATCCAAAAGCAATTAATTAAATAACAGGTTTGCTAATAATTATGCATTATTTCAAGCTTTTAAGTTTCGGAGGTCAGGTTGTGTATTAACAGATTTAGCACCACAAACTATTACATGATTTCGGGGTCAATGTCATAATAATCTAGATTCTAGAGACATCAGTTGTCTATCTTGCATCAGTATACAATAGGACACTCAAAAAAAAAATTTGATAGAAAGTACATACAGTCATGGACAAAAGTTTTGGCAACTATCCTGTTTCCAAATAAAAACCAGAATATTTAGTTAACAATGTTAGTGTTTCAATTGTTTATATTTTTTTAAATATTCTTAGATATTTATTGATTGTATAAACAGTTCCAGGCTAGTGTATGGATGTAGTTTTTCGTCTAAGCCGAAGGCCTTAGTTGCCAGTGCTTGTAAAATATATATATATAAAATATTTAATAATAATAATAATAATAATAAACAGTTAAAAAACGAACTTTTTTCAAAACTTAATTTTATAAAATATTAAAAACGAAAAGCTTGTCGATTTCAATTGGACAAAAGTATTGGCAATACAAATTATAACTTAAAAAATTTAGCTACTAAAAAAATAAGTATTTAGTTGGTATGCCTCTTTGTTTTATCACGTACAAGGTGGCGCAAAAGAAGTCATCCGATGTTGTTTGGCTCTTATTTTTTTTCTAAATGAAAAACTTCGATTCTGTTTTTTTGATTATGTTTATTTAAACCTTTAAAATTAATTGTGTTAAGTCGAGAAGATGATATCGGACAAATGGGCGCCGCCACAATTGATTGCCATACGGGCTCGTTTTATGGCGATAAGTTCTCGCATTCGTGTCGGATATTTTCCTTGAGGGCTTCCAAGGTCTCAGGCTTGTTTATGTAAACACGAGACTTTAAAAAACCCCATAAAAAGAAGTCCGGGACCGTTAAATCGGGCGATCTGGCGGGCCAGTGCAAATACCCAAAACGCGAAATTAAGCGACCCGGAAACGCGTCCTTCAGAATGTCGGTTGTGGCTTGTGCAGTGTGTGCTGTTGCTCCGTCCTGTTGGAACCACATGTCCACCAGTCCTAATTCGTCCAGTTCGGGCAGAAAAAACTCGTTGTTGTCGTTTGACCCGCGGCGTTCTCGAAAAAAATGGCCCAATGACTCCTCCAGCGTGAACAGCGCACCACGCAGTCACTTTGAGCGGGTGTAATGGCTGCTCGTGCATCACTCGCGGATTTTCGGTTCCCCAGAAGCTATAATTTTGCTTGTTCACGTACCCGCTGAGGTGAAAATGAGCCTCATCGCTCATTATGATTTTGGTCGAAAAATCGTGCACTTCGGTGTCGAGATTGAGGATAGCTTGGGCATAAGTTACGCGCGTTTGACGGTCGGCAGGCAGCAGCTGATGCACGGACTGAACTTTGTAGGGGAACATGTTCAAATCTTTCACCAAAATTCGTTGCAGGGACTGCCTGCTGAGGCCCAATTGCGTGGCACGTCGTCTGGTCGATGTTTCGGGGCTCATTTCGACGTCTGCGGCTACAGCGGCGATATTCACGGCAGAACGGGCGCTCCGGGGCCGGCCACTCCTGGCAACGTCCCGTGTGGTTCTATACTCTTCAAGGTTAGTGGCTAAACGGCGCAGTGTTTGCGCAGTCGGTGTTGGACGGCCGGGAAATCGGCGACGGAATTCGCGCTGCGCCAACACCACGGACGTATTGTTACGCAAAAAAATAGACACAATTATTTCACGTTATTGGGGAGTGTATCGCTCCATGGCTTATACACTTGTATTTTGTATCTGTCTAGTCCACAAATGTCAAAACAGATTTGACATTGGCGGCCATTTGCAAAAATGAGAGCATCTTTCAATAGGGTCATTTCTTTTGCGCCACCTTGTATTTTGAATAGTTTAGCATCGAATGCACCAGTTTTTCAGTAACTTTCTTATCTATTTTTAGCCACTGCTCCATTAAAGCCGCCTCATGGTCAGATTTGGTCACTATCGATAGCTTTTGAAGCCTTTTATCAAGGATCGGAACACGGTAAATTTGCTCTCATCCGAAAACAGAATCTGATCCCAAAAAACAAAAAAATGGTCCAGTAAAGGTATGGACGAAGCCGAACACTACATGAGACGCATGCAACCAATTGGCAACAGTGAAACATGGTGGCGGAGGGGCTTCGGTGTGCTGCTGCATGTCTTCTGCTCTCGTTGGAGTGCTTATTTTTATAGATGGTATAATGGACAAACAAATGTATATCGAAATTTTAAAGGCAAATTTAAAAAAAGTGCAGAAATGTTGAGTTTATGCAGCTCATTTACTTTTCAGCAGGACAACGATCCTAAGCACACGGCCCGTGGATGTGCGAATGTGGCTTGCATACAATACTGCACACCTTCTTCCACACCCCCCAATTACCTGATCTCAATCCAATTGAACATTTATGGAAAGAACTTGATAAAAGGCTTCAAAAGCTATCGATAGTGACCAAATCTGACCATGAGGCGGCTTTAATGGAGGAGTGGCTAAAAATAGATGAGAAAGAGACTGAAAAACTGGTGCATTCAATGCTAAACTATTCAAAATACGTGATAAAACAAAGAGGCATACCAACTAAATACTTATTTTTTTAGTAGCTAAATTTTTTAAGTTATAATTTGTATTGCCAATACTTTTGTCCAATTGAAATCGACAAGCTTTTCGTTTTTAATATTTTATAAAATTAAGTTTTGAAAAAAGTTCGTTTTTTAACTGTTTATTATTATTATTATTATTATTAAAGTGTAGGATATAGTTATAAACTATCAACCTAACTATATTTTACAAGCACTGGCAACTAAGGCCTTCGGCTTAGACGAAAAACTACATCCATACACTAGCCTGGAACTGTTTATACAATCAATAAATATCTAAGAATATTTAAAAAAAGAAGAGAGGTGTCATGGGACACCCAGATGAAACGAAGTTTCTTTCGATTAAGGGGGTGATAGCTGCTTTATTCATGCAATTTTGAAAAAAAAAATTTATTTTAATTAATACTTTAACAATATTTTTTTAAAAACTATATACATATGGATGAATGTACATATTTCGAAATACTCCGCCCAACAGGAAACCATTTAAAAAAAATAGCTCAAATGCTACCAAAATGCCACGTTGATCCTAATTGCAAAAACCAAACATTATTTAAATTGTAAGACTTCAGCCCATACGATAAACTATAAAAAATTAAAAATTCCAAAAAATTAATTTTTTACAGATTTGATAAAAGTCACTTTAGTTCAGATAGGTTTATAAAAAATGGGTTTATTATAATAAAAATAATTTGAAAATTTGAGCAAAATCGGTTAGGGAGTTTTTGACATATGTATCTTGCCAGCAGTTTTAAGGAACCGAGTCTCGTAAAACACATTTGAATGTTGTTGCCCGCAACCAGGCTCTATATACAACTACTCAGGTTTACGGCATTACTTCTAAACGTCTTTAGATTTTGAAAAAATCTTTTGCTCAGGTATTTTAGACATTCTAAGGGTAAGATGCAATAATAATTTAATGCAAGGTGGGCTGCCAAATTTCGCCCGACGACAATATTTGCAACAAACAAGCATCCGAGCAGAGAAAAAGGGATCGGGATCGCGAATCCGAGCATATATGTACATACATATGTGCAATATATACCGCGAATACATATGTATGTACATATGCACATATATGCATGTGTGAGTTTGTGGGCAGCGAGACGCGATCGCGACATTTTTTCTTCTTACCTCTGCTTCACACATTTATGACGCTTTCTCAATCTCAGAATCTTTGCTTGTGCGTCCCGTATATACTTGTTCGTCCCGCATTTATTTGTGCGTCCCTCTGCCTAAAAACTCGAGCTCGCTACCTCTTTTCCCTTCCGAATTTGCTTGTGCGTCCCTCTCCAAGAGTCCGCTACCTCTTTCCTCTTCCGCATTTGCTTGTGCGTCCCTCTGCCCACAAACTCGAGCTCGCGACCGCTGCTTGTGCGTCCGTCTCTGTCTACATATGTATTCGTACACTGTTCAATGCGAAAGAAAAAGACAAAACAGTTGGTAACGGTAAAAGTGTCGTTACACTTTTTAGTCTTAATTTTTTCGGTTTAGCCCCTACCGCACGATAAGAAACTTCGTTTCAAAAATATAAACAATTGAAACACTAACATTGTTATCTAAATATTCTGGTTTTTATTTGGAAACAGGGTAGTTGCCAAAACTTTTGTCCATGACTGTATGTATGTATGTACATACATATGTGCAAGAACTAACTTCATTATTGGTAATGACAATTCAGATGCATATGTACATATGTATGTATGTATGTACATACATACATATGTACATATGTATGTACAATGGTAGACCCACTGAAAATGGCTTTGAAAACTTTTCTCAAAATGTTAATTTGAACTTACCCTATGGCCGTCGATCTTCAACTGTATCGGCAGACACATGTTACACACCTCGCAATGGAAAAAGTTATCAGCTCCGCCAATGCGACAAATGCCACAGCCATGACAATGAAATTGCTGCTTGTCCGCATCGTCGAAAAGATTGCATATTAGACAAGTATACTGCAAGGATTAACAAAAAAAAAGTTAACAAAAAAAAAAAAAACAAGGACACCAATTGATTTACTTTGCCAAAGCGTACACCACATTTTTCGCATCGCTCCTGGACCTTCTGTCTTGTGTTGCACTCCGAACAAATGAGTTCCGTAAGCGTCTTTCTATCGAAATGATGCGACTCATTTTCATCGTGACAAAAGCGGCATTTGTAAAATTTACTGCAGCAGGGTGTCTATAAATATTTTAAAAGAAAATAATTGGTTATGTATAATTTTTACCTTCAAATCTTAAGAATATTCAAGACCAGGAATCTTATACTCAAAAAGCGCTATTTATTTAAGAAAGATTTAAAGCAACTTGAATAAAATTTTGAAAGCAACAAACGGAGTTCTCATACATATGTACATATGCATATGTGTATGTATACAAATGCACATAAATATCTGTGTATGAACATATGTATGTATGTATGTGTGTACCTGACGTCAGAGAACATTAAAAACAGTTTCATTTGGCGCCTTTCCACGTCATCCAGAGTAGCCGATTAACTTAGAGTTACCATAAACCCAAATTCATACCCAATCCACAATCACAATTTAATTAAGTAAGTCATAAACCTTAATTTAATTAGGAGAAACATTGAAACCTGTAGACACAATAAAAATATGAGGAGACACAGACGTATTGCTTCGTTAGATCATCGCTACTTATTTTATGGAAATTGTATCACAAAAACTCAGAATGGCGAGCAGCTTGGCTAGGCTATGCGTATGCGATTCCTGAAAAGTATATAAACCACTGTTGTACAGGCCAGCATGACATACATACATATGTATGTATGTAAATAAATATTAGCACACATTCTAATCCATTTCGTTCACTTGGCAAGAAAGAAAATTTGATAGCATAAAATGGCATAAGCCATTCATATTTAAAGTCTCCACAAAGGCAGGCATATTATTGCAAGCTCCCACCTTATCGCCGTCTCCTAAGAGTACATCTGGCGTCAAAATGGCATCCACCCAGGCAAATTCAAAGAGAAAGCCATAAATAAGTACATATGTATGTACATATGTATAAGGCTAACGCAGATAGTGAAAATCCACACTACATAGCCTCCACCGAAGGTAACGCGAGCTATGCCGAAGGTAAAGACACTGAGAAAAACAATGGATTAGGAAAAGCATCTTCTTAAATTTGGACAAGATTTGCTCAAACGTAAGACTATCTTTGATTGGTAAAATAAATACTGAGCAAATATAGGGCAATGCAACCAGGCAAAGAGCTTAGTCCTTCGCGATTTGCGAGTAGAAAATTTTTACGAAATACCGACGGTGACTTCACAAAGTCGCCATATTCGTGTTCATCCTGGTTGTAGTCAATTAATGAAATGACAACAGTTCGTGCTAGACCAAGAGTCATCAGAGGACCCACCACTTTGAGTAGTTTCTTGAGGTCAGACAAACGTCGTGTACGATGTGATACCATGCCCATTGTTACCACAAACAAATCAATACCCATGTCCATTACAGAGGCACCATATGTACGACTTTTCTGATAATCCACTGGATAGGATTCAAAATCTACTTTCAATATGCCACAACATGTTCCGGTATAGGCTGTGGATCTCAATAGGGTAAACACTGCTGAACGTTTGCATAGCCTTGAATGTAAAGTTTATGGGAAACTTTTGCCAGAATTTTGAATGAAGTAGCTGCAGTATAATGGCCAAAAACACTATCCCACAATATATGTACATACATACATCACTATTATTGCTTCCCACTGTGTTAAAAACCACTGTGGGAACTGCAACTAACAGAAATTCCAACAAGAATCTCACTGTAGATTGAAGCGGTAGCCTATAACAGATTAGATGGGATAAAGCAAAGCCAAGTAAAGTGGGCTGAATGGCCAAGAAGCCTCGTACACTCTCTTGCATCGATTTCCATGATTTTAAATCCCGTGTCGCCTCATGCATGTCTATATTGTTGGGATAACAAACCGAATTATCATTGATATAAGTTTTAAATATATGTAAGGGTGACAGGAAACACAGGCTTTGATGCGGCTTCGTCAATAGAGTGTAGGCGTCATTCTGAATTGCAGCACATAACGGAAATGTTGAAACTTGGTTCCCCATGATGTTCCCATGAACAGCTGTTGACGTATGATGAAGCTGTAACTCAGGATGTGGGTCGGGAATGTCAAGTGTCAGGATGAATGTTGCCGACGGAAAACCTTGGTTACAAACTTTTTAACTTTGGTTGTTAGGATAAAGAAACATTTGAACAAAACTCGTGCAGATCGTAATAATATTTTACCACGGTAAAAACGGGCTTCAGATATATGTATGTATGTATAAAACTAAATAATACTATGTAAATCATTAAATAAACCGAAATGCAATTTTCTTTTTACTTGTATAAGAAGAATTTTTTAAGCGATGGTAGCATGCGCGTTTTGTGCTACATATGTATGTATGATGTACATATTTCTTTAATTTGAGAGTAACAAGAGATTTCAATCGCTTTCGATCGCAATTGTGTCATAAAAAGAGCAAAATCGGCTGAGGACGTGAAATTTTCGAAGAAATACGCAAATAAATTGTAAAGCTTAGGAAAAAAAATCGTATCTCGAATTTGGAAAAATAGTTGTCAAGTCGTGATCAAGTGTCCGATGTCATTATTGCAACACCGGAAAATATACCCCAGAACACAAAAGAATTAACCGAAAGTCAGGAGCGGATTGTACACTGTGGAACTAAATCCAAAAACGTCGGCGGTGCTATTATGTACATACATACAGTTCTTTTTGGCAGACCATAATATTTAATGATGAGTCGAAATTTAGTCTGTTTGGGTCAGATGGAGCCCAAAAAATTTGGCGGAAGCCCAACAAAGAGCTGCAAGAAAATAACTTGCTTAAAACGGTCAAACACGGTGGAGGAAATGTAATGGTTTGGGGGTGTTTTGCAGCCGCTGATGTTGGAAACCTCTTCTTTCTCGATAAGAATATGGACAAACATTTGTATCGCGACATTCTCAAAAAGAGAATTTAGGTTCATGTGTTGAAAAACTAGGCCTTAACGGCACGAATTCACAGTTTCAGCAAGACAACGACCCAAAACACTCGTCTTATCTTGTCCAGAAGTGGCTAATATATCATTGCAAACAGCTGAGAACAGTCGCCGGATTTGAAAGCCATTGAGCATGTGTGGCACTTGCTTGAACAAAAGGAACGATCCCATAGCATCACTGCAAAGGATTTCTTAAATGAGGCATTATCCATTGAATGGAACAAAATAATCGGTTTCGAAACCGGAAAACTAGTGGAAAGTACGAAAAGGCATTTGCAGGCTGTAAACAGTTGCTTTCTTTACTAACAAGTATGAATTTTAAAAGTTTTGTTACCTAATAATGCCATCTACAAAATTGCACTTTCATTTTATGTCTTTGCCTAATGGACGAAAAGTTATAGTGACTTGAATTTGAAAATCGATAGTGTGCCATTACTTTTTGAAGTCACTGTATGTATACAAACATATTAAAGCATTGCCTCTTAAGTAACACTTAAAAGAAGAAGCCATGTTTGATCAAATCCGGTTTGTTAGTTTTTGCTTCCTCATTTTAATGCCTCGCAGAAGAGGAGTGTATTGGGCTAAGAAAATAATCTACATTCATACATACATACACACATACATATGTACATATGTATGTATGTATATCGTCATATGCACGTAGTTTTTTTTAACCAAAAAATGTTTAAAGATAGCTTTAACATATGAGTCTCAAGAGTACAAAGTGGATCATTATCACTTTTGTTATACCAGATGCTTTGATATTGATGTGCAAAACGGAGAGTCCTATTTTATTTAAAACTGAAAATAACTGGTTATTACGGTTCGCGTTGCACACATTGCGATTTACATTGAGCCTCGAACAACAAACGCAAATAAATTTTGTGACTTGCAATGTATGTACTTAGTTGAAATGTTTGTGGATACAATACAGTATTATATTTTTAACTTCACCTGAATCAATACGACCTTGCTAAATGTTCTCTATAAAGAATTGTCAACATGCGTGAGCACACAATGCAAAAAATTTATGTGACACCCTCCAGGCAATGGAATCGAATAAGTCGGTCAAAAAGTCCGGAGTGTGCAAATAACTTACGTGACATTTCTCCAAATTGCCATTAACGGACACCCTATAATTATTTTGTCAGTGCATTTGCGAAAGGCAATCCGTGTACCCTCATTCACGTAACTACTTAATTTTATTTAATTTTTCACTACTTTTGTTCAGTAATATTGCGGAGACTCTGTAAGCTAAGTTGACTCTTAACGTACATGGAATAAATGTAAGTTGGAACTGCCAGATCATACAATAAATGCATACATATGCAAATAAATATATGTGTATATAAACATACATTAAAGATTTGCGTTGTCAAAATCACACAAAAAACATTTCGTTTCCTGCACAATATCATCGTTTTTGAATTTCTACATTCTATTGTTATAAAGTTGAAATTGTTTATGCAAAGGCAAAAAATTTTCAAAAGTACTTCCGACTGTATAAAGATAATATATTCCTGATCAGCACGGTGATCCCACGCCATGTCTGTCTTCCATACTATTTACATCTCCACTATATCTCTACTGAACTAATTTTTATTTAAGAAAAAAAAATCATTTTTGTCTCGATTAGCAAAAATTTGATTGGAAATAATTAACTTGTTTTTTTTTTTTTTTTTTTTTTTGTTTATTACACAAGAGGAAATGCAAGCTTCTTCTTAGTTTATTTTCTGTTGGAAACTTACGGGATAAGGTTTGAGCCGCAACACTGAATTTCCTGACACTAAACTAAAAAGAAGTAGAATTATGTATATAACGGGTGGTAGTACCTACATATGTGAGAACGGGCACACACTTGAAGGTCACCCCAAGAACAACTGGTCGACCATGTTTACCAGCGCAGTGATAACAGATTTTGGTAGCAATAAGAAAGCGATTTTTGGCGGACTTAATAAAAGCGGATGAAAAGTTGTTGAATTACACACTCACACAGAAAAACACTCAAATTTGAACTGTATAATTTAAATTAATTTATTTAAAGAATTTTTAAAACAATAATTTTACCTTCACGTGTATGTAAATGAGGGAAAAAGAGTGCATTTATCTCGAGTGCTTCAAGTGATCTGTTTATTCTAGTCAATTTTAAAGGACCCATAGGTCGTCAACCGTTACGAAGAATGACTCTTTTACAAATAAACAACCCCAAACTCTCCAGTGACAGCTATCACGACTTTTCTATTTATAAGTTTACATATTAACAGGAAAATTTTACTTAGCAGAACTCTGATAACTACAGCAACACTTAACCGGACTTGGGAGATGGAAATGTATGACAGCATATGTTTTTGTGTAACTTTAAACATATGTAACAATATAGCTTAAAAAATCAGAATTTAATGTCGTTCCCTGGGAACGATCGATCGATTTAACTTGAATACGGCTAGATTGACCTAAAAGGACTTTCCATATACCCTATTACTTTATTGTTACAGGGTATACAAAAAAGTAGACACTAAAGATGAACTGGTCATTATTTACCAAGATCAACGAAGACTGGAGGTGTTAAATGGCCACTGACTTCTCTAATAAAGCTACATCAATTTTTTCTATGAGCGGAGTAATTAGATTTCTTTATCCCGCAGCAATTTCGGTTGTAAACAGAAAATTCACAGACAAACACTAATTTTGAAAATTTAACTTAAATTTTACGGCCCGGCCACACATCGGAACAAAAGAATTGTTGGTAAGGGTGTTTCTTTTGTCCGAGTTTATTTATTCGATGGTTCAATGATTTTTGTTTGTTTAGAATCGTATAAATTCGATTCAAATGTTTAATTTCGCACCAAGAGCAGGTAAATAAATGATGCTAAAACAGATGGCTTTAGGCGCCATGTTAAACTTCTTCCTGGAAGGTCAAAAGAAGGGCCGTAGCAAGTAATCTATTCGATAGAAATTCGTGCACCCTTGCAAACTGGCTCTTTAACAATTATATAAATTTAGTCGAATTATTAAGAAGTATGTATTTACATATAAAATCAGTAAATCTAAATGGCTTAAAAAATAAATTTTTGTACCCATAGGGTACAAAGGGTATATAAAAGTCGCCAAAATGTATGTATCAGGCAGGAGGAAGCGTTTTCGACCCCATAAAGTATATATATTCTTGATCAGCATCACCAGCAGTATCGATTGAGACATGTCCGCTCGTCTGTCTGTCCGTCTGTCCGTATGAACATCTAGATCTCGGAGACTATAAGAGCTAGAGCTACCAAATTTGGTGTGAACATTCGACTAATGCATAGGCTAATCAAGTTTATTTTAAATTTTTGCCACGCCTACTTCCACTCCCGTAATTTAGTAAAAATTAATTACTAGAGCTAGGTAAAAGGTATTGTATTCTTATTAAGCACACCTAATTATATAGCCAAATTGTATTTTTTAGCCAAAATCGGAGAATAAATATCGGATATACAGCCATTTGCGTTTGCCATACCTGTCAAGAGTGAGCGAGATAGCATGCGGTCGCTGTTGCAGCATCTTAAGCTGAATTTTGTATTAAATTGATTACGATTTCGAGGGTGTTTGACTTTATTTAATGTAAGTAGTTGGTACATGATATACTCAACGTGGGCAGGGACGGCTTTCTTGCTTTATTATACTTAATGAAGCAAGCAAGTCGTCTCTGCCGACATTGAGTATACCCTGTACCAACTAGTTATATTAAATAAAATAGAATATCCTCGAAATCTCCATCAATTTTAAGCAAAATTCTCTTTAACATGCAGCAACAGCGAGCGCATGCTGTCTCGCTCACTCTTGCCAACCAATGTCAACCAATTCAGTGCAAAACTTATATAGGTATATCTCCGATATTTATTGTCCGATTTGAAAAAAATTTGGTCAGGTGGAGCGGTTTGGGTATATAATTAGGTGTGCCAAGTAAGAATACAATATCTTTAATACAGCTCTAGTAATATGTTTTCTCGATTTGTGGGGGCGGCAGTGGGCGTGGCAAAAATTTGAAACAAACTTGATCTGTGTATGCATTAGACGCATGTTCACACCAAATTTGGTGGCTCTGTGTTCTAGGTGTTCATACGGACGGACGGACAGACGGACATGGCTCAATCGACTCGGCTAGTGATGCTGATCAAGAATGTATATACTTTATGAGGTCAGAAAAGTATATTTCTGCCTGTTACTTACATTTTAGCGACTTTATTATACCCTTTTACCCTATGGGTACAGGGTATAAAAACGGTTTTTCTTTGTACAAATTCTTTTCAGCAATTCTTATGGCAGCTTTAGCGATTCTGCTGAAACTCAATAGGGATATTTCTATATACAACAAACACCAAATATCATGAAAATCGAAACAATGAAAACAATTTAACAAGTTATTGCCCTAAAACTTTGTTTTTGATCGATCATATTTATGGGAGTTATAAGATAGCGTCAACCGATTTCGATTGAATTTGGAAAAATTATGAAAACTATGTTTACTGCTAATCATTAAGATTTAAAATATCAAAGAAGCTTACTTCGGCTCTGCCGAAGTTTGTATACCCTTGCAGCAATATAATTGGTATAAAGTTTAACAAAAAAAAAATATCAAAGAAGCTAACTTCGGCTCTGCCGAAGTTTGTATACCCTTGCAGCAAAATAATTGGTATAAATGTTTAACAAAATAAAAAAAAAAACAAAAAAAACACATCTTAAAATCTTCACTTCATCACCGAGCGAGCATTGAACCATCAAACACCGAGCCCATCGTGGCACCGATCTCTACATACTACGCCACCGTCCTTTCCTAGCTGACGTAAGCTAATTCGACATATATGCAAACCCATTGCATCTCGCTCTTTCAATTTCGTTTTGCGTAAGAACACAACACAAATATTTCTGTCTCTCTCACACACCGCGTGGTGGTTGAATTTTTGCATATGGATGTGTGTGCGTGCATTAAAATACATTTAATTTCTATCAAATTGATTATTGATTTGTAACCTTAATAATTATCCGATCTTGTTCAAACTTGGTGTAGGGTGTATGGGTAAAAATTGAATTTAGATGCAACAGCAAAAAAACAATAATTTTATATATTTCTTATTTGGTGCCCCGCGGATTCGAACTCGGGTCTTTTGTGTTTGTACGGCAGATTTTTTGGAATTTGTTTTTGTTTCTTTGCTTCCAAAGAAAATTGCTTATTTTACTCGAGGTACCTCCACGTTTTAGTTAATAGCTCCGGTGATGATTATCCGATCCGACTAATTTTTAAACTCTACCTACACAAAGGATTGAGGAACTTAACTTTTCATGTTTCAACTATGTAGCTTAAAATTTTACTATCTAAAAGTTGATAGAAACAGACAGACGGACATGTCTCAATCGACTCGGCTATTGATGCTGATCAAGAATATATATACTTTATGGGGTCGGAAACGTATATTTCTATGCGTTACAAACATCTGACCAATTTTATAATACCCTCTGCAAGGGTATAAAAAGTATTGGTTGATCGTTCCTATGGAAGCTAAATGACATAGAAAACCGATTCTGATAAAATTTACATTACATCAAACCCGTGAGCAACAAATTGCCGTCCAGATCAAAAATACATTTACTTTATGTAGTCGAATATGTTTTCTTGAATGCGTTAAAATACAACGATTGGAAATGTTGAGACACATATGGTTTTAAATATATGTACATTAATTAGTTAAATTTCAAATTAGAACTAGATGTAACGGAAGAATGTAAATTAAGTCACTCTGTAAGTGTTGCGATTTATCTGAAATTGTACATTGTGGCTACGACTAGTTTGGGAACTGAGAAAGGTAGTATGATGTTTTTCTCCACATTTCTTTCTTACATCTCTTATTGCGAAACCAGCAGTATTCCCTGAACAAGTTGGCTGTAATTATGTGTGATAGTGAGAGCTTAGAAGAAGCTTAGACCTTACAAGATGGGAAAAAATGGACAGCAAATTACGTAAAGAAAGTACATTACAAAAATGATTTTGGCAGCGATCAGATTGTCGACGAGGAAGTTCAACCCCATCTCCGAAATACTCATCTGCACACACGTGCGTGTATTAGTTGAATATCAGTGGCAGATTTTTTTATGGGTCTAGTTAAAAGGTAAGCAAGTGAACTAAAATACGAGTGTATGGGAAACTATACATGTATGTACATACATACATATGTATGTCCAGTTCATTTCACTTACCACAAACATGGCGCGTCGCTTATAGTGAGTGCATCCAAAACGCAATGACTCTGGCGTCGTTGTATTATTGGAATTAATGCTCTTGACAGTGCTATTGTTGCTATCGTTGTATTGGAGAATCGGTGTTGAATGTGATTTTCGTAATGTGACTGTCGAGAAGCCAGCGGAGGTGGATGTTACAGAGAACGAGGAATCTGCCATTATTGTGGGCGACATAATCAGACACATCGGTTGTTGATGCCGTTGCTTTAGCTGTTTTTCCTGTACCGCTATCTCAGAAGCTGTATCTGTAGCTGGAGATGATGATTTCGGAACCGGAGCTAGAGCCGGAGCCTCCACTGAGGTCGTCGTTGCTGTTGTTGCTGTAGCTGACGCTAAATATGAATTTAAATTGACTTGATTGGGTTCTTTTGTATTGGTAAAAATTTGTACATCAATTTCATTGTTGTTGCTCAAGTATATGTTGCCGTTTTGGTTGTTTTCATTTAGCGATATTCGCCGCTGGCGTTGACGATTCTTCATTTTGTTACTGCACTCTCTCCGTCTCTCTTTCTATTCCGCTGATCCCGTGTGTTGCAGCTGTCTTTGTTAATTGCTACCAAAGAGTGAAAGAGTTGTCTCTTCAATTACTTCAGCATCTAAATATACTCCGCCACTCTTTGGCTTTTTTCTGCTTCATGAACAGCGGCAGCCTTTAACTTAACTTGCTAACTTTTCACGATAAATTCTTTTTTAATTCTGCAAATTTTATTTATGCAACGTGTTTTTTACATATAGTATGTATATAGGTACATATGTATATACACATATGCATGTATGTATTTTTTGAACGTATCGAAATTTATTAATTGCATAATAATTACCGGAGCTTGTTTTTAAAAAATAATAGAAATAAAATGCAACTGTTTTACAAAAAACTTGAATTGTTTGTTATTAAAGTAAAACATTTTTTACAAGTGGACAATCAAAAAAGTATTTAAAATTTTAATTAATCTATTTTAAAAGCTCGGTGAAAACTATGACTGTTTAAACTACCTAATAACATAGGGATGCACAGTAATTTTATTTGTTGAGACATTTTTTTTTGGTTTGCTTTTTATTAGTTGGTAAAAAACTGTGTTATTGCCAACTTTAAACGAGGGCAACGGTATAGAATGCACACTCATAAATTTCAATAGCTAAATTATTACTTTTATTTGCATTGCCATTCAAATGATACAAGAAATACACTACATTTGCAGTATCTTCGGGACACTGTGCATCCAAGGCACACTTGTTAACATAGACCTGACGACGATTTTGTGCACAAGACTTTCGCTTTTTTATTTAGGGATCGCAGGGGTGGTGTTTAAGGGGGAGCAAGGTTTTTTCTTTATTTTTTCATTTGCGGTTTTTCTTATTTGCATTGAGCTTCGTGTAGAAAAACCGTTCTGTTTATACAGTTTTTCGCAATTATACAAAAGGGAATAGCAGCGCAGTACCGAACCGACAATAAATATTGAAACAGTGCAAAAATTAAATACATGATCCGATAAAAAGGCCAAACACCACCTCTAGAGCTGAAAACAAGCCCCGAAAACTTGATTTCAAATCATGTTTACGCACTCTCACTCACTCTCACAGGCACAATCTCACACTACATGCGCAGATCTTACTGGATGCATTTGATCAACAAAACGAATGTTATGTATACATATTCGTTAATCAAATTTCAAAAGTTTCCAGTGTAAAACTTCCCTCAACATGTTTTGCCATAATAGAATAAATTTTACATTGCTTGTTAAACATGTTTCTGAATTAGTTTTAATTTCAATGTTAATTAATATTGTATATTTTTTGTTTTATTTGTAAACTATAAGGCATTAGCATTAAAAAGACACATTTTAAATTAAAACATACCACCGAGATCGACGACAACGAATTGTCAATTAAATTAATAGAGCGGCACAATAACAACATTCACACTGTCAATGCCATTCCGCCTTCGCAAGCACTCGCCACGAGTTTCGTTTTGTAACTGAAGCTTGCGATCGGCACTCACTTGTTGCTAGCAAGCGCTCCCATCTCTTGTGTATTCAAAAACTTTCTCTCCAAAGTTAAACGCTCAGTAAGCTTTTCGCTTTGCTAATGAAGCAAGCAGGTCGGGCCGATAATGTTGTTCCCTGTGCAGTGCCGAAACTCCCCTGCTGAATTTGAAATCAAATTGCCTCCTGCAAAAAAAGTATTTTTAAAATACTATTATTTATTATTATTATTATTAAAGTGTAGGATATAGTTATAAACTATTAACCTAACTATATTTTACAAGCACTGGCAACGAAGGCCTTCGGCTTAAACGAAAAACTACATCCATACACTAGCCTGGGATTCGAACACGGATCTCGTTGTTCAGTTGACTAAATGACTGGGCCACTTAGACAACTCATCTATTCGCCTTCGATTTTTAGTCAACGTTAAACAATTGAACATTTTAATATAAAGCATTTATACTTATGTTTATGTCGACTATTTCCTACCCAATTTAAACGAAAATTAGTTAATTTATGCAAATTTAATTTAATTGTTCAATTCAATTCTTTCTTCAATACTGAGCCTCTAGTAAACTGTTTTAAAATATAATACATAAATTTAAATTGGGTACACATTTGGTGGCTCTGACTTAATAGTCTTCATGATCATGTTCATATAGATCAACGGACATGTCTCCATCAAACCGACTGTGGAGCAAACCAAGAATATACATATGTGTATATGTTTGTATGTGAACTGTTTAAGGTCGGAAATGGTTAATTTTGACTGCTACATACATTTGAGTATAGGGTATAAAAACGTTGTTTACTCATATGGTGACATTGATAAGAATAAATTTAAACCGGTTCTATTTCTACACATGAACACATAAAACGATTTTTATGTCCAAAACAATTTCGATTTCATATCGTGAATATTCCAATCCGATTTTAGTACTGTATGGTTAGGCCGCTTTAAGAATCGAAACGGCGAATGGGAAAACTTCTTCAAACCAGGAACAATAAGATTAGATCAGACCATTTTCCATCGTTTAGATCATTATGCCTTAGTATGTAATAAACTTGTAATAGCTTAGAGAGAAATCAGAATGAACAAATTTGACCGAGCAGGTACAACATATACTTTTTAAGTCAGCCTCTGTGCACTTACAACTAGCTTGGAAGTAGGGCAATTCGCAGCTGAATGCAGATGCGACTAAATGTAATTAACAATAAATATAAGTTAATATAGTGATCCTAGACTTTTTCAATTTGCACGAATCGCTCACGGTTGTACTGGTCGTAGTAGCTATCTATGAAAATAAGACGACCCTGATATTTAAGGTGCATAATAGTCTTAACCAAAGGCGGATGTTCATTGCCCAATTCCAGCCAAAGCTTGCCACCAGAATGTAGATAGCGACAGGCCAATTCAAAAACCAAACGAGCTACCCGTAATCCATCCGATCCACCATCCAGAGCATTGAAGTTCTCATATCTGTAGTTGAAATTATGTTCAATAATAATATGATGTTAGGTAGACAAACAAAGATACGACTTCTACTTACACAACCACTTCGGGATGTAGATACTGAAATTCTTCAGTTTTGACATATGGAGGATTCGATATTATCAAATCATATTTCGTGTCCTTAAGTTCCTCTGGCATATACTTGTCTTCCGCCATAGTATGGTTGTGGACCTTAAAACGTTTGTGCAGGCCAAGAAGTTTTGCGTTTTCCCAGGCCAAAGCTGTGGCTGCCCTACTTCTTTCAATGGCAGTAGCGTCGATGAAGGGTAACTTATGGAGTATAGACAGCGACATGGCGCCAGAGCCGCAACCTACTTCCAGCATATTTATATGCTTGGCATTCTTATAGTTTTCTATCACTAATCTAACAAACTCCTCTGTTTCCGGGCGTGGTATAAACACAGTTGGGGCTGTTTTCAATGTTATGTCCATAAAATCCCACTCCCCAATAATATGCTGCAGCGGCATGCGGGCACAACGAGCCTCCAAAAACCTTTCAAAGTCGGCTAACTGTACCGAATTGAATTCCAACTTGTCGAAGTCATCTGGCACTGTGTTCTAGAGCCAAAGGTTAAGAATTAATCTTATCTCGCTTCACAATTGTGTAAATTTCAAATTACAAATTTTTTTTTCAAGACGTGCGACACTATGCATTTCAAGTTAAACTCGGTGTCTTCAACGCCAGAGTCCTTCAATTTCTGGTTCCAACCTTCCAAAGCTTTTGTTACCGCTAAATTCTTAGAATATTCTCTCGTGTTCTTGGCACAGTTTTGCAGGCCCAATCGATACATCTTTGTCACAAACTTAAACATAATTTTATCTAATTTATATAATCTACATGTGCAAAAATAAACGGCAAAAAATTGTTCCCAGCTTCAGTCAACAGCTGATACCAGTGTTGCAAAACTATCGATGGCAGTATCAATAGAATCGATAGTTTTTCGAAATGTTTTGAAGGCTATCAATGGTTTAATCATTATGTTTAACTTTGAATTTTGGAATTTGTTAAAGTTTTCTTTATTTCCACTTGTAATACCTTGAAGTTTATGTAAAGTTTGGAACAACAAGTTTAATGTTTGTTTGAATCTTGCTATTATAAAATAAACAAATTATTTAAAAACTTCATTATATGCAAATTATGACATATACGCTGAAAATAGCTTGCAAGAGCTTTTTGTTCATGCTTTGTTACGAAAAATTCAGATTTTTAAGTCATACCTTTTGACCAAGTTTATATTCCATTTTCACACTTTGGGACAATTTAGATTTACCATATATTGCACGGCTTAAACGGTGGAGTTTTTTTTTATAATCTTTTCAATCAAAAACTCTCTCATTGCAGCACCTAATACATTAATATTGAACGCTGATTCACTCAAGAATCAATTTGTACATATTTTCACAAGATTTTTTTCAATACTTGAAGTCAAGCGTTAAGCGTAAACAGTCTTCCCATGATCTCAACTTAGCCGATAAAGGCAGAGAGATTAAGAAATATCTTGCACATTTAATAAAGGGTCAAGGAAACATATAAAAACATTCTTTCTTAAATGAAGAAGTAATCATTTTTATGGAAAAGAAACTCATCACACGTAGGCTACACCTACTCATAATCAGCTTATATTTTACAACATATTAAAAATATGGACAAAATGATGTATATATTGTATATATTCACATAACGATTGCACAATTATTTACCAAAATAAAACAAAACGAAATCCAATTAGGTATTTATAGAAATTTACAAATTTGATTTAAGTACTGCAGAATTAAAATGGGATTTGCCCTAACAAAAAACAAGAGGGAGAGGAAGGGCGGTTAAATACCATCCTCAGTCTATGCAATTAGAGGTGTCCGTGCAGGGGATCCCGAGTATCCCTTAGATAAACAGGACTTGTGAACGACTTGCCTTCGACCTGCGAGGCGAGATTCTCGCCAGCATATGTAATGAATGGTGAAATCTCACAGATTTCACCGTGCACAATGCCGCCAGCATTTTCAATGTACTTTTTATGTAGGCGATGTAAGTCTGCCCGAGCCGTTTTAGGGCAATCCTTGCCTGCCGCATCGGCGTTTTTTAAAGCACTGAACTCTTCATCGCGAGGCACTTCCATGGCCACAAACTTCTCTGCAAACTCAAACACATCGAAGACGAATTTCTCGATTTTAATGCCATTGGGTTTATCTGGAGTCAGACGTTTGCCGGCATTGTCAACAAACGGTATCTTTTTTTTGGCCACATGCAGTTTAAGCTCCTGCTCAAAAGTGCTGCCGATCTTCTGCAGAAAATGAGCACTAAAGAAATGATTGCAAATGTTACCGGCACTAAAAGTAAGCCTTCCATTAGAATTACGCATCTCTGCAGTTTTTGCTGAGATCTCGGAGTACTCCACGACCTGATATTTTCCATCAACAATAGCAACAACGCCCACAGCCTCATTAGGAGCTGCTTTTTCCACCACTTTCGCGGCACAGTCGGCCTTCTCCTGAACACAATATCCAATAAATACGGGATCGGCCACTTTGATAAGAATGTTATCCACGCTATGCGCATGTAAATATTCAACACCGCGCTTTTGCATGTCGTCCAATATTCCTTGGCGCTTCATGGCCCTATAAATTCCGCCGTTGCCATCTGGAGCTCGAGCTATACGATGTTTTTCGTCCAATATAATACGACCGTCATATTCAAAGCATGGCAATGATCCCTGCTCAAAAAGCAAAACGTTTTCTGCTTTCAGGCCAAAAAAGTTGTTTGCCAGAAAGTAGTCATAAGTCGGCTGAACTGTGTGCTCCGAAGTCATTATGTACCATGTAATATGGCCACGATTGCCAGTTGCCTCTTGAGACAATTCTTGCAGCTTCAGTATACGCTCCGCCTGAATGCGAAAAAGGGTCTTCCTCGACTGCAAACCCACATCGTACATACCCTTGGGATGATCAAAACCAAGTCGTGTGCCTGTAGCAAATAAAACAAAAACAATATTTATTATTTTAAATATCATTTAAATGTACATGTTAGGAATTCTTTTACATAGGTTAGGTTATGTTTATAATGTGTCATACATAAATATCATATTCCTGTTTTTAAACGTAAGGGACCAATGAGTTTTAAAAGAATCGCTCTTTGGCTTTGTAATATGTATAAGGAAACAAGAAAATAAAAAATCCAACAACCACCAGCAAGAAGTGCAGTTTTTAGCCGGTTGACCTTAAAATATGTTTCTTTTCCCTTTCGATTTAAGATATTAAACATTTAAACAGGCTTAGCATAAGGCCATATCTCTACTACCGGTTTTATACATATGTATGTACATATACATATATCTGTAAACAAGTCTTTTTTATTTAAATATGGATTTATATTTGCATAGAAATATGAATGTTAAAGAGGGATCGGTTGTAGAACGGCAGGGTTTTGGATAATATGCCAAGAACGCAATCAAACCATGACTGGGAAGAACTTGAAACAATTTATATATCTTCTTGGAGGTCTTTTGTTTTTTCTTTTAGTAAATTATATGAACTAACTATTAGCTGTTCAGTTCACCCGCTTACCAGAAATTGTCGAATACCCCAAATTATTTCAAAATGGCGCTCAATGGGACTCAAATAAACTGAACAAACAAAAAGGCACATGCAGCGATCAGCAAACGATGGGCGATTAAAAAATGGGCGAGATTTAAAAAAGTGGTTCTAACTTCATGATTGATTTTAAAAAATAGATTATTTTATTCACATTTGAAGAAATTATAAGAGTATAAATTGTAAGAACAAACAGACCTTTCACATTATTTCATGCAGGGATAGAAGCATTTAGATGGTTCCAATGGTAACACTAGATATAGTAGTCAAATTCGTGCTATGTTATTCTACTTGTTTTAATAAAAAGTTTACATCCCGACTTTCATTAACATAGCTCAAAAAGTAAAGATGAAATGGAGTACAACAGACAATTAAATTTTTTAAAATGATTTGATTACTTTGAAAGGGATTAGAAAGATTTATGTAAATGAATGACTTTCTAGTATTTCGAGAAGACGTTGCTTTTTGGCCCACTGTAAGCTAGATGTAAGAATGGCTTAAAATTGTGGTTGATGTTGGCGTGTGTTGTGTGTATGGAATAACAATTACAAGAACAAAGCAACTGCAAGAGCGAGGGTGCGCTGATTCAGATTGAGGGCGTCTGAGTATGTGTGAGTGTGCTCAATGGAGCACTTTATATCAAGTTAATTATCTTTTTCACTCACACAAACCAATGCTTATAAAAAGCAAGTAAAGTTATTCCTTTATTTATTTTCCCCATTTTGCTTATTTCTTGAACTTTTAAGGCAAAAAGTGAACTGTCGTAAAGATTCACTTCGCTGATGTTTTACTATAAGCAGGATATGGGATAGATTTTAAGAAACCCCATTTATCGAACATTTTCAAGAAAGTAGTTTTTGTACAGCGTAAAATATATCTCATATCATAAAATAAACAAACGGAATTCTTGCGAAACCTTATCGAGAGATATCAACTAAACTTCTATCTCATTTTATATATCTACAAGTTATGTCAATCAAATTGTTTCCTACTTTGCTTGTATGAACATGATAGCGCCTTTCACTTTAGTAACACTCTGTTAAAAAAACACATTCCACTTGTATTAAAAGACTTCAATTTTTTTTAGTATAAACAAGTGTTTCGACAACTGTTTGCACAGCTCAATCTCTTCTTCTTCTATTCAAAACTCACCTTGTCCACCCGCCATTAGCAGCACAGCAACATGGCCATTCCCAATCTGTTGCAATCCTTCGTTACGATAAGCATTCAGCTTTTCGGGTGATGTACGAGCTATGGATATTATCTTTTCCTCAGGTATGGGCTGAAGCCGATCGTCCAGTTTGATCCCGTTTTCATTCATCGAAATTGTAGCTCGGTCGAAATACTGTTTAATTTCATCCAGATTTAGCTCCTCAATGTCGCGCACCAGTTCGACGCGTTCGTCTGATGTTAGTTCATGCCAAAATTTAAGTAAATGCTCCTGTCCCACCTGTGCAAGTCGTGAGTACATCGACAAATAATCTGCCATTGTAGTAGTTTTTGTTGTGCCTAGTGCGGTACCAACTGAGAGATAACAAAGGAAGGTAAGGTAAATTAGTGCATCAAGACTGGAAGTTTTCTAAGCTCATATATACTTTTGTATCACTTTTGTGTATGTGTCGAGTGATTATTTGGCAAGTGCGATAAAAAGAAACAGAAAGCGGCCCCGCAGTCAGAGTGAACCGTTGTACGTGGTAACCAATAAGCAACTGAGCGCTCACCGATCGCCCTCAGTGGTTTTTCTTGCTCAAATCACCGTGCTAAATGAATGGCAGGCGCGCATGAGTATTGCCGTTAGCAATATGTGTATGTGCTGTCGGCTGTGTGTGTTTTTAGACGTATTTGCTGGCGCATATTAACATGGCTATGCCAGTTGTTTTGCTACCCTATTCAAGAGATTTGGAGTATACATGTACCTATGTAAGATAACCAAAAAGTTTCGAGCTACAAATTCAGTATCGTTCAAGAAGCACGACTTATGATTGTATTAATATAATACAGCTGAGAAATATGTTAAACTAAAAAATTTCTATCTATCGATTAAAAATTTAATGCAAAAATAATTTTTAAACCTTAAGCAAGTAATCGTTTCCAATATTTTAAATTGTTTTGTATAAAGGTATCATCTTGTCGATATTGATGCCACACTTAACTTATATACATTTGTATGTACATATGTATGTTTGATTGCGATATTGTTTTGGACTGCTGCAATTGTATTGTCGTGTTCAATGTTGCAAACGCAAAATCGAATGGCCCTGAGCAATTCTAAAAAAAAAAGGTCCACGTTGGGCAAGTTAAAGTAAGAAAAGTTTGCGGAAGCTGGCGATCATCAATTGTTCAATCAATTGTTCAACAATCATTGTAAGCTCTAATAAACAATCATGAATAATGATTAAGACAAAATGCAGTCCCATTTTTTGGTAGAAACAAGTTTTTCGTCTTGCAAACCAGTTTCCATAATTAATGGAAAAGTAATGCTATAACTGACATTTAAATACAGAGTATAAACGAAGAATTGACAAAAAGTCTTAGCTGATCGCAGGGCACCACAGTCGCGTTCGTCCGGTTTATTTAGTTCTTGTTTTTGCCACGACTCTGTATTGCACCACATACACACGTATTATCTTATATGCATGTATGTATATGTGTACAAATGTATGTATGTATGTATTTACAGACTTCTACAAACGGAACAAAACCAACGATAACGATTGTTTACGCATAGCCTTTCCGCTTCATAATTATAGTTTTCGGTGTCCGTTTTCTCTGACTGTGCTTTTCTTATCACCAGTCCAAAGCCATTTATATTTTATATTTTTACTTACCACTGCGGTGGCGTCGCGCATTTGAGTACTTGTAATTATGACCCATTTTGTTTAACAAAACGTTACTAGCCAGACAGCCACGGAAATGCAATTGACGGGCGCACCTTGTTTATCAGCCACTTGCCAAAATTCCAAATCTTTTTTTGAAGTCGGGCCGTGACTTTGGCTTTAGCTAAGGCAGCATTTTTAATTTAATTCCAGTAACTTGTATTTAGCTTGGAGCACGAATCCAATAAATAATTAAATATAACAGAAACGTTTACCAGACCTAAAGACTTTACGAAATCATAAAGCAGAAATAGTTAAATTAGAGTTGACAATAAGTGTAGGTAAACAGATTATTTATTCGACGATACCAGAAAAATTGCGTTGCCAGACTTTGCCACTTTATATACGTTAGTTTTTAAATAATATAACAAAATGCAATTCTTTGAATAATATTTGAACTGGCCTTTTTAACTGGACGTTCTTAAAATAGTTTAATTATGGCGCCCGAATGAACTTAGGTAAATCGTCACCTATCATAGGAAGTATTTTAGTAAGAGGACAATTTTTTTTATTTTATTTTCTTTCAACTGCCGTGCTATCAAATATAAAAGATGGTAAGCTTTTATTGTGTCTTTTTGTACTTTAACAGTCTAATAGTGTTTTTCTAATTTTAAATATCTTTATTCCGACTTTATCGTTGCTTGATCTGGCAACGCTAGAACATACACAACAGCTGTTGGCTACGAAAGTTGGGTATTTGAATGTAACAAAAACTAGATCTACTTTTTGTTATTTCATAATTTGTGAAATTTGTCAAATAGTCTTAATTTTGTTAAAAGAAACATTTAACCATAACTTAATTTTAAAATTTTTGGTTTTATTTTGTAAAAGGTTATAAAAAATTACATGCGACATTAATTTTATAGATGTTCCGTAAAGTTCTTGTAAGTTTGTTAATTTGCATTGTCAAAATTAAAAAACTGCAATGACTATGGCTAGTAAAGTATTAATTGTTCAGTTATCTCCTTGTTATGTCTTTAAATAATGTCTTTTTTTCTTGAATCGATTTTTCTTATGTGTCGATTTTCGATGTTTTGCAGTTCTTTTTTAATATTTTTGCCATTATTGACAATTGCAAAACTTTAGTTGCACAATACAGCATTGTAGTAAATGGGTAAATGGACATAAAAGCCAAGGGAAAATATAATTACATTTTTGTGTTGCAAAATACGATAAACATATGTACATACATACATACTTATGTGTATATTTTGCAGATTGCAATAATTCAGTCCGCCCTTTTTTAGCATTCTGGAAAAGAAAATGTTCCCAAAAATTTAAAGTACATACTCGAGTGGACTTAAGTTTGTGACTTAGATTAGATTAGTTTTGTTTTTCTCATAGAAAATCAATTTATTTTAGATCTATTTGCTTAAATATTTTTTTTATGGTAATTGAAATAAATTAAATAGTTTTCGAGTTTAACGTCAATACATCAATGTTTTTCTCTTAAAAACTTGGAAACATCGAAGTTACGCGAGCACTAGTTCTCTTAGTTAAGCATTCGCTTCCTTTGGGATATGCTCTGATCTAAAGAAATGCAATCAATTGCAATCTTCAGTATCAGTTGCTAGAAGATTTTTTTTAACTTTCAAACTTCCTTGTAAAGATTCTATCTCTCGTTGGTTAGCGTCATAAAACTCCTCGGACAGACATTTAGACCATATATTTTTGGAACGTCTAAAATTGTAGAAAAATATTGAAGAGCAAAGTATAATTTATAATATTGTCAAATAATGGAGTTTTCGAGTTTATCTAAATGAAGGAACTGTTATACTCTCATTATTAAGTCAGCTGCATAAAATTAAAAATGAAAGCGTTTAAAAATGTGCTACAGATATTTTTAAGATTTTGGAAGCTATTAAATGTTACATTTTTATTTTGAAGTCTGTTAACTTTAACGTTTCAGCATTGCATTTGTCTACACTGACAATCTGGCGCTACAGATAAACTTTTATATTCCATAATTTTTAATACATATTTTTATATATATTTACAGTTATTTAACTAAATAAAGCATATTTTGTGTTTTTCAATCGTATATAGCTAGGACTACAACAAAAATCAATTGCCTGCTTATAGGCTCTAGACACGGACAATCAATTTAACGAAAATGGTTTTCCGTTGCAAGGTGCAAGCAATATTTAAAATATGAAACATACACAATGTTAAATACAAGAGGATCAAATTTAAATATCAAAAGAAATTCATTTATGTTTAAGTTAAAAAAACACTCGTCTAAGCTGTCGATGACGATGTAGATGGAACGTCATCCAAGTTAATTAACGTCGATTCAGAAACTGTCTCCGCTTCTGATGTCGTAAGTGTCTCCTTCTTAGGTGGGGGTGCTGGCATGGGTATTGCAATGGGACTCATTGTGCTAATCATGCGTGGCTCAGACCGCGACGATGTAATGGGCAACTGCGAACTGCTGCTGGGCTTAACAAAGTCGGGTTGCGGATGACTTTGACCATGAGTATGACCGCCCTGATGTTTGTGCTGATGCTGCTGATGGTGGTGAGCATGATGCTGATGTTGGTGATGTTGCTGCTGTGGAAACGACTTGGGTAGCTGGGAATGTCGTGTGGAATCTGTAGCTTTCAAGCGCTCGCTTAACGCCTTTAGAGCGATTTGTCTGGAATAAAAATATTATATAAGTTTAGACTTTGTTTTGAAATATAATTATAAATGTTGATACATTTATCGATTCTAATAAAATTTCAAAACAAAATAATTAAATTTCATAACTTAGTTATAAAGAAAACGGCTTAACCAAAGAAGGTACTCCCTCTGTTTTTTTTATTCAAAATTTTTGTAACTTCACCACTCACCGTCTCCGTTCAATATCATGCGGGTCCACACCTGGCATTTGCACAGAAACCGATGTTAAACTGGCCGTCGATATTGTTCGCAAGGGCGTCGGTGTCTTAACCACGCCCACACGAAGGCAATAGTTGTAAATGGGATTTACCAACATGCTGATAAAAGGCTGCGAAACGTTTGGAAAAAAACTGACGAATGTGAAACTCTCCGAACTATCTCCGCGCCCATTTGGGTGATGCTGATAAAAACGCAAATATATCCAAGATACCAAAGAGCCGGATGCAAACATAGCCGGGTAAGTGCCATCCAAAAGTCCAATGGCCCAGCAAATAATGGCCAAGATGAGAACCGTAAGAGGGACATTTCTATGGAGATAAAGAAAATACTAGTCGATATTGTCCTTCCGATTTAAAAATATTTACCTGTTTGTTAGTCGTCCATAGCGTGTCTTAAAGATTAAATGATCTGGCATGATTTGCCTAACAGCTACGCAAATCCCAGCCACATACCCGGCTAATCCATGAATATGCACATCAAACAATATAGTTGGGTTCTTGGTGATCATATAGTAGAACAAGTAGTAAATAGTCGTAAGTAGCGAAACACCAAAATTGCTCAACGCAAAAAACTTGAACATCTCCAATTGCCCCCATAGTGGCTCCAGCATCTTGCCACATAGTCCGACTGTCACTACATCTACGGCCACCTCCCACCAGTGCAGTTCGATGAAGCAGAACGTGAATGCTGTCCAGATCCAAAACTTGCCATTGGGCAATATATACCCAGGAGTGACGCTCAGCAGGAGGACAGCCATCTCAGAAAAGGAAAGCATATAACCAAAAGTGGTCACCAGGCATATTAGGGTTATGACAGGAGAGGTGTTGTGCAGCAAGGCTGTCATTTGCTGCCTGAGATAGGGCCAATTTCTTGTGAGCGGAGCTGACATGGCCTTTTCCTCTTATAATTTCTTCCCTAAAATTTGTTGTTGTCGTCGTGTGTTGAATGCTCCTTATACGCAGATTTGTCTATATAGCTTTTTCCTAGCTAAAATTCCTTATTTCCAAGATTGTAAAAAAAATGAATGTCGTCAAAATAGCAACGCTGAGTTAGCAGTGCTAGGAACGGTGGTTTGATAAAACATTCACCCGTAAACACATTCACTGCCAGCCACTTGAATAAGAACACGTTTGTATTCTTATTGCTTTGGTATTTTCTGTTCCGTCTCTATTCCAACGAACTTTAATTATTTACCGTTTAAAAGTACCGTTATTGGCTATTAAGAGAACCCAAAAAAAGAACGAAAAATGTACAGTTAGCTGCACATTGCTTAGAATGCAGCTGATCAGAAAAAGAAGAGCTTTTTATTCGTCACTTGAATACGAATAGAGGATTTATTAGTGTCTCTTAAACGTTCGCTTGAGTTGCATCAACTTAATTATTTTTTTTTGACAACGAACTCATATTTCCTATAACTTGAAATGCACAATGGGTCGAAAAAATTCGCTGACCACCGAGGAAAGAGTAAAAATCTTGCCATATAAGGACATAAAAATGATTTATCGAGAAATTGGGGAAAAAATTGGAAGGAGCTCTAAAGTTGTGTTTCGACTTCTTCGAAATCCCGAGGAATATGGAAAAATAACATAAAAGGTCAGACCAAACAGGCGACTACCTCAACTGACAGACACGCTCGCCTCTCTGCAGCCAGAATTAACTCCGATTTAGGTATAGAAGCCAGTGTTTCGACAGTTCGTCAAGTTATCCGTTCAAGGAGTCATTTAAATTTACATACATACATACATATGTACATTCATAAGTAATTTGAAGTAATGAAAAGAAAAAATTAAAATGGACAGTGGTGGGGACGCTGTAACTAAAAGGCCAAAACAAATAAAAAATGAGAATGATTTGGGAGTATGAATTAAGAAATATACTTTTTAAAAGTACTGTAGGGTTGCCCTTCCCCGTTTCGGTAACTATAAATTATGAATTATTAATCGCTGTTCAAAACACAATTACATTTATGTACATACGTACATACATATGTACATACAGTGGCTCTCTTTAATATTCGGTTTTTTTTTTTTGTTCAACTTTGAACGCAAATAACACTTGCAAAACAAAAAAATAAAAATAGTAAATTAAAGCTAGTTTTATTATCTTTTCGTAGACGTACAACAACATAATATTTATTTTAATCTAAAAGAGAAAATTAACAAAAACCCAAAAAAGGCTTCAAATTCGCGCCACATTAATATTCGGTTTTTTCTTTTGGAATACTTTATGCCAATATTATTTGGAAAGAAATTTTTTTAACATTTTGTGTGATATCCATTGTTTTTAATAATATCATTAAGGCATTTTTTCATATTTTTAAAATATGCCTTTGTCTGAAGTCGCATATTGATGAAATCGGTGTTTTGCGCACCGGTGGTCCAACTCACTCCACAAATTTTGTATTAGGTTAAGTGCAGGCGATTGGGGCGGCGTTTCCAAAACTTTTGGGGAGACTTCACTTTATAAGCCTAATGCTTTGGGTCGTTGTCTTAGTATAACATAAACGTTTGGGAAATTCCCATTTCCCTGCCGATTGTTTCGTTAAATTTCTTTTTCAGTTTCAAATAAATATTATGTTGTTGTACGTCGATGAAAAGATGATAAAACTAGCTTTAATTTACTATTTTTATTTATACGTTTTACTTTGTTAATATATATAAATTTATTTGCGTTCAAAGTTGAACAAAAAAAAAAAAAAAAACCAAATATTAATGAGAGCCACTTTATATATGTATTGTATATTAAAAATAATATAACTACTGCGTGTTGTAATCGTTGACATTGAGTTAAGCCGAACATATCCCTGAATTTGTCTAGCATTCCCTTTGCTTACCTATCTGGTTTCGATTCTGTTTTAATAGTATTTTTTGAAGTAGAATTAGGTAAGACTTTTAGAAACTATTTTACATTCAAAATGCTAATTGAAAATCTCTTTGGTTTCGATATTGGATTGTACATTTTAACACAACTAACTAGACAATAAAGGTGCATTTAGGTGTTGATAGCCACTACGAACTTTTGGGGAGAAAAATACAAGTAAATTGAAAATTCCAAACGATAATGTCCGCCTTTAATTTCGATTTGTCCTAACAAATAAAGTAAATTTTTTTTATTAAAAATGTTATCTAGTTTACTTTATTATATTGACATTTTTCGTATGTATATGCTTTCGTTAATGGATGTACAAACATTTCTTTGATTTAATATTTTCGATTTCAATGTACTTTTTGTGTATGTTGAAATTTACTCAATTTGCTGAAATTTTAAACTTAAGCAATAAAGTCTCACGTTCGAATACAACTAAAAACTATTAAAAATTGGAAAACTGAACGAAAAATAAATTTATTTTTTGCTTTGATGGGCGAATGAAGAGGAGGTGTAGGAGAGGGAGAATTATGATGAAAGTATTTTAGTCTGACTGCTTAGAACAGCAGTGTGCCCATTCCACCCATTTCGGATTGCTCCTTAACAAAAATCTCAAAGTACTGATAGATGATAGTCACAGCCAGTAGGATACCAGTGCCAGAGCCAATGGCACCCAGGAAATCAGCCATGACCGATAGGGCGCCAATGCAAAGCCCACCGAACGCAGCGGCCGTAGGAATATAACGATTGAGTTCGTGAATCATTGAATTCTCACGATGACCCCGCATTACCATGTGCTGTTCCTTTAGTTGTTTGGCAACCTGCGAATTAATAAATTTTAATAGGTTAAAAATTGAGAATTAATTAAAAATATTAAAAGTACTTACATCCTTGGCCGAGCTGCCGGAGACGTCAATCCACGTCTTGGAGAAGAACGCACAGGACCCTAACATGAAGACAATGTAGAGAAGAGCGTGAATGGGATCGGTTAAGATGTGACCGACACTTTCAGGCGGCGACAAGTAATAGCAGAGGCCACCAATTGGATACGAACGAGCTGGACCACCTCCGCCTACATCAGCCCACACTCCAAGCAAGTTAATAAAGAAATTACCCTGAAACTTAACGGCCAACATTTGTGAGATAACATACAGATTGGACACCAGGGCAGATTGTAGAATAATGGGAATATTGGAGGTGTAAAATAGTTTGATAGGGTAGCTGCTGTACTGTCCGCGATAACGGGCACTCTTAATTGGTAAATCCACGCGGAAGCCTTGGAAGTAGATGACTACTGCGAACACCAGAACCGTGGCCAGCAGGTTCATCAAATTTGGAAGATTCTGACGATAGAAAGCCTCGCGAAGGGCGCGTACTTTGTCATTACGGGTGGCCATCAGATGGAAAAGAGCAATCACAGCGCCTTCAAACTCAGTTCCACGTCCTGTTGTCACTGTGGTAGGTGAGAAAGCTTTCCACACGATTGTCTCGCAAATGTTTGTAGCAATGAAGAGCGAAATACCCGAACCCAAACCATATCCCTTTTGCAATAATTCATCTAAGAGTAGGACAATTAAACCGGCAGCAAATAATTGGATGATGATAAGCAGGCAAACACCAGCGCCAATTTCCGAAGGGTCCCCGTACATGCCAGTCATAACATACACAATGGCCTGTCCAATTGTAATGACCATGCCGAACAATTTTTGGGCGCCATTGAAAAGGGCACGATCCTTAGGCGTATCGCCAACCTCAATAATTTTTGCACCAGCCAGCAGTTGCATGATCAATCCGGATGTCACAATGGGCGATATGCCCAGCTCCATGAGTGTGCCTCGATTGGAGGCAAGGATGACACGAATCCAGTAAAAAGGATCTGCTGAATCGGAACTCATAATGCCAAACAAAGGGATCTGACAGCAAACGAGGAAAATAAAGAGCGTTATGGCAGTCCATAATACCTTCTCCCTGAATTGAATCTGCAATTAAAAGCAAAAGATTAGGAGTAATTAAAAAACTGTAAAAACTTGGACAACCTTGACAAACAAATCTAATTTTTCAAATTGCAAAAAATCCCTTTTTTATTAATAGCCAGACAAGCAAACTACCACTTCGATTTTTAAGTATGTATGTTCAAACAAATTCAAGTTTCGATAGCGTTTGCAACAATCATATGGGGGCGACAACAAAAACAATATTCAGACACGAAGCTGACGTACATATGTATATCGTTGTCGGTTGTTCGTTGGGAACTCTGTCGGCAAGCCGAAGTTTGACGTTTCCACGTCGATTGAGAGACCGTTCAACGAAAAAGTAGTAGATAGTTTGGCAACAAGTAGCAGTGAGGAAAAAAAATGATAAGAAATGTAGTAGCATATAACGAGTATAGGCATTTACAAATTTCAACATTTATGAATGAAAATCTTATAAAAAAGAAATAGAATTGGTTTTCGCACAACGAATATGTATTAGACGATTAAGAGGAGCCAACAATGGTAGTATTAACTTATTTAATACTGCGGTTATAATGTTCCTTAGATGGAAGTTAAAATTTAAATTTAATATGCGATGACTTTAAGGTACCTATTGTTCATTAGAATATTATTTTAGTTCTTCAACATCTGAATCAGTCAAAATGTTTGCGTGGCGTATTTATTTTTTCCGACAAGTGAAAGCAAAGAAACAACAACCCAAACGCGTACGTTGGTAACACTGGCAGCGGCGAGGGCGAATGGGAAGCAACCGGGCGGGGGCATTAACTTATAAGAAAATTATTAAAAGAAAAACTCTATATAAGCCCTCTTTTGTCATCGAATGTTCATCTTAATACAATTATGTTCTACATTTTTCATACACACCTTACGCTCCGGTTTTGCAATTTCGGGCAATATACTGCAAAATGGTTTGATTACTTCGAGGAATTTAACTGAAAAATAATAAGCATTGGTTTAGCCAAAAGTGGAATAATGAAGCTAAAATTTTGCTGTGATTATTTTGCATCTCCAATACAATTTTTTTTGTATACGTAAGCAAAACTGACAAGGGTGTTTAAGGGAAATGAGGAAAGGTCCACAGCGGCACTTTTGTCACAAAAACAATAATATATTCACGTTTACTTACTTCCCATTGTGTTTTATTTGATTTAAAAGCCGGTGAGAAAACAAAATACGGTCTTTCCTCTTACACTTTCTACACAAAATTTAGAAAGTTACAATCCTCCTCAATTTTCTTTTTGCTGCGCACCGATGATGCGTGCGCTTCGAAATACAAGAGCCGAATAAAAATAAAACGAGCACGGATGACGACGACGACGACGACGACGACGACGTGTCAAACAGTGTTGCCATGGGAAAATCGAATGGACACGCAAAATATCGAATGGGCAACAAAACTCTTGGTTTTCAAATAAGGAAAATGAAATATAAATATATGATTGTAATAAGGAAACTATAAGGTCTGGAGCTCTGTTCTCCGACAGCACATCCACCCAGCTTGAAAACGAAAACAACACTGAGAAAAAAAATATGGCTAAAATAAGTGTGTGAGAGAGCTGAGAAAGTGGTTGAAAAACTTACAGGGACGGTTTATAAATGGTTGAGTTCCATGGCTACTTCATACGATAAAAAGTAGACCATACCAGCCTCGGCGCACAGTTCCCGATCCAAGAACGGCATCTGCCTCATCGCTCCTCTTCCATACGCCTCTAATTGATCGTTCTTCAAATGTTGCGCATTGAAGCTTGAATTTTGAAGGTTTAGACGAAATACCCTCTTTAGCATATTCTTGGTCTCCCGGCAGAAAGACCACATGGGCAGTAGTGTCTCGTAGTTGCCGGATCTGCAACTACTTCGGATTCTAGCCAATTCCGTTTTATAAGACTGCCTGCTAAATTGGGTAGACAAAATGGAATTTATGGTGTCCACACAGAAGGCATCATTTTCTTTGTTGAATTTTATGATGAGGTGAGTGGCATCGTTTACCACAGGTGGCATCTGGTATTCCATAATGTATGATAAATCGCTCAAAGCCCTCATGTTTAGTCGGTTCCTATCCGAAACCACGGCCACCAAGTTTTTCAATCTGTTGGCTGGAACCAGCCTAAAAATATCTGCGAGTGCAGATGTCAATTCGTCGCAATCTGTCATCTGAAAATGGAAATAAGTGCCCTCAATTTATGTCCAAATCGTGTACTTAAGGTTATACTTACGAATTTCTTGCAGGTCGACTGGTTGGGTATGCAAAAGTTGGCTGCATAAATTAATTCCTGGCGACCTGTGATAAGATTGGTCAGGAATACCACAAAGATCTGTAGAGTAGATGAAATTAATTTAAAAGTTCAATATGTGGCCATCAATGTGTTACCTTATTCACAAACGGCAACATGTGATGCCAAAATTCATCAATATTTAGTGTGTAGGGCACTTGCTCCTCCATTCGACAAAGGGCGTCGGCGTGAACGTATGCACCGTCTATAATTCGTCCAATTCGTTTTTGCATCGTGGTGATAAAGTTCTCCTTATCATCGTCCGCTACAAAATTGAGCCCGCGAAATGAATTTAAATAATATTCTCGATTCTTGTACAAAATTGACATGGTTTATTTTTGCGTGATTTATTTAAAGATCCAAGTGTCAAAATTATGCAGCTCTGACGAAAGAAGAGGAGTAGTCGAAAGAAAAAGGCTACGTTTTAAAATGCAAAAATTAAACTTAAAAGGAAAGATAATGCAAGTTCTTAAATAAAAAGTCATTATTTAACTGAATTCTATATTTTTAAATTTCGCGCGGAGTTTTCAATTCGCTTTTTTTAAGATTCTTTTTAATATCCAAAACAGTAAAAAAAACAACATAAAAAAGAAAAGTCAGCGAAATTCACGCTTTAAATTTATTCTTTGCAAAAAAACAATCATTTGAAGATTAACTATAACTAAGAAAATATAATTTTTTTAAAAGGAATTTCTGGTATGTATCTATACCGGCCTGAATCGTCGTGGCATTAAGTTTATCAGGTGTTGGAGGTCCCAAAACCCAGGATTTGTAGCCACAATTCCTGAATGGCTCTTATATGTATACATTCTCTTGGGAATGTAATAAAACTTGCATTCCAACTGAACGATCTGTGGAGTGGGTTCAATATACACCATTGTGGTGCCCAGAGCATATCGTTGGCCATGATTAAGTTGCAAGAGTATTTTAAAGTGCCGGTGGTTGCCTCCACAAAGATTTCCAACAGATTTTTGCCGGTCACTGGGCTAGAAAGTAAACGAAATGCAGAAAATTGTAACAAAATGTTGATATTTGAAATTACGCGCGAAGAAAAATTGCGAAAAGTCGCCGGATTTTCAAGAGCTCTCGCCTTACTTTTGGGAGTCTTCGCCTTACTTTCGAGAGCCTTCGCCGCACTTTTGAAAGCCTTCGCCGCACTTTCGAGAGCCTTCGCCGCACTTTCGAGAGCCTTCGCCGTTCCAGTATTTTAGTGCAGTGTTGCCAGAATTTGAGCTTCAAAATAAGCCAGATTTGGAAAAAATGTAAGCTAGAATATGCTAAAATTTGAAAAATATAAGCCAAAAAATAAGCTAAACAGCACATAATGGGGAATTCAAAATGTTATAAAGAAATTATGGTCGTCCATATTATCGTCATTTGAATCTCCATCTTATTCAGAGGATCTGATCAAATTTGGGTATCTTTCAGTATTTATCAAAATCGCATAATGATTAAAAACTATATTATATGCATTTCAGTAAAATTTCATCAGCACCTTTGGGAGGAATTTTCAAATAAAATTAGTATAAAATATTTTTACATGTAAGTCATCATTAGCCCCCAAAGGCAATGTCCCATAAGTGCACAGCATTTAAAAAGTTTGCAAAAAAAAGTGTGACCTTTGCAAGCCACACATTTGTTTTGTGGGATTCCAAGAATAAAGAATTTTTCGCAAAAAATTAAAAATGCGAATTTCTCAAAAACTGGCCCAACAAAATGTATGAAATTTTCAGGGATTATATATTGATTCATGATCAATCATTTGGGATACCGTGCATATTGATCCGCGATCTGTGAGAGATAACGACGAATTTTATATCAAGAAGTGTTCTTTAGCAAGAAGTGTGACCAATAAATGTCACTTATCTTGCTGACCAGATTCTGTCAATTATGAATTTTCCCCCAAAAATGAAAAATGCGAATTTCTCAAAAACTGGCCCAACAAAATGCATGAATTTTCAGGGATTATATATTGAATCATTTCCAATCATTTGGATACCGTGCATATTGATCCGCGATCTGTGAGAGATAACGACGATTTTTAATTTCGCATGAAGTGTGACCAATAAATGTCAATTTTTTGCTGAAAAGATTCTGTCAATTATGAATTATCAGCAAAAAATGAAAAATTCAATTTTCTCGAAAACTGGCCCAACAAAATATATGAAATTTTCAGGGATTATATATTGGTTCATGATCAATCATTTGGGATACCGTGCATATTGATCCGCGATCTGTGGGAGATAACGACGATTTTTATTTAGCAAGAAGTGTGACCAATAAATTTCACTCCACCTGCCAACTGATTTTCAAAACTGCTTGGGCGCCAATTTGTACCCTCACATATGTGTAATTATTTTCATACCCAAGACATGCTTACATTTTTTGATATGTCTCAAAAACTGGCCCAACGATTTTGATCAAATTTTGTGGAGATATTTATAAATACATGAAGCATAAACTGAACTACCGTGCATTGCTATTCGCGAGCTGTGAGTCTCGTTATTTGGCCAGCAACATGAACTTGATTTTTTTTGCCAATTTTGTATGGGGGAAAATCATAGGTTGGTCCACTTGGATCGAATTTTCTCAAAAACTGGCCTAACGATTTTAATCAAACTTTGTGGGGACATTAATGAATATCTAAAGGATAATTTGAACAACCGTGCATCCCGATCCGCGAGCTGTGAGTGGAGCTATGCTCCAAAATGTGGGGACCTAATTTTTTCATGGTCAAAATTTTCATACTTCCAACGTTTAAAACCGCCCAAAAGCTAATAATATTAATAGATAATGATATTATTAACAAATTTAATCTTTATTTGGTGCAAAAAAGTTTGTTATTAACAAAATAATTGAATTTTAAAAATTAAAAAAAGTTAACAGTGGGTTAACAGCGACCGTCGCTAACTCGGTTTTAACAGACCGTCGCTAACTTTACGGACATTTATACTATTACTTCCCAATTAAAGGAAACCACCACAATCGATTAACAGCTATCGTCACTGATAGAATAGACGAAAAAACAAACGATAGTTGATATTATCAAAGAGTCCTTTTTCAGAACTATAGATGATTTTAAACAATTTAAACTGCTTTTGAACATGGGATTGAAAAAAGCCATAAATTAGTTATAGTTTTCTTCTATCTAAGACTATCGACAACACGGTTTAACATCGATTTAAGTGCGATAGTATTATTAACTCTTCCCTTCTTCCTGATAACCGCTTTAAAAAAATTGTAGAGCAATCAACAAGTTTTTATAAAAAAAAAACCATAACATTTTAAATTCTTTTTGTTTAAACTTTTTCCCTTTCTAAAGAATGATTATCTGCTATTGATGTTACCACCTTAGCATTAACATTTTAAATTTAAAAATGTCTTGAATGTATTCAATCCTGTAAAATAATCTTAAGTGAATATGAACTTCAATTTTTTAGTAAACATAAGAAAAACATAAAACAATATGCAAAACCCTTGCATCTAAAAACTTTATCTAAAAGATGTCTTAGTTTTGTTGGTGTGCCCGCACCATGGTAAAAATACCAAATGTAAACATCAAATGTGTGGCAACTCTAGTCTGCATAGAACTCTCCACTAAAAAACGTAGGCTAACAAATGCAAAGCAACAACACAAACACAATTTGAGACAGCCGTAATATAGACATATGGGAAAAACTGCCAAACCGTCCTTAAAAACTTAATTGCTATAAAATTAACGGATTAACAAGATGGCATCGGCCTCGGCATCAGTCATCTATGTTGATTTAAGCTCGGACACGGAGGAAGAGGTAAAGGAATAAATGCAGAGTGAATAGGCGGTTGTAGTACAGTACAGTTTATTTTAAATAGGTTTTCTTAAAACACTCAAGTCTGTGAGGGAATTTATGTGTGCGTGTGTGTATTACAAATATATGATTTTTTCGCGTTGCTGTTATTATTAAGAGCGAATGCTGGCCACACATACTCATTCGCACTCACATACACACACAAACAACAAAAAAAGAGCAAAAAGTGTTGCCAGAGCGTTGTGAGGTGGATTGGAGAAATAACTTGCAATGGCAAATAATAAAAGTTAATTGCATTAAGTGGAACCTATTATGTTTGTGTGTGTTCAGTATTCCACATAACTAAGACGCAATATAATCCTTACTGTTGAGAGTGTCTAGTTGCTTTGTAAATAAAATTCTACACTTGCAATTCAGATTTAACGGAGCTAAGTTATCTCTACACTACCTCACACACACATGCTTTGTGTATGTGAAAGCTGCGCTTTTTGGTTTGAATTTAAATTTAAAATGAAAGTCAACAGGTCGCCGCTCCACAAATTTGTGTAAAAAGAATTTTAAAATTTATGTTTTTCCAGCAGTCACCACCTGGAGCCAAACGAAGGCGATTACAGCAGCTGCAACAAAAGGAGACAGGAGTAGGACAGCAATTTAGAAAGAGTATTCCCGCCAAATTGGTTAATATTCCAAAGGCTGCCTTGCCTGGAGGAGGAGCACTGCCCAGTGGCTTAACAGTCACTAAGCACATTAACATTAATAACAACAACAACACGAACAACAAGACCGTCAACAAAATACCTTGCAATGGCGGTTCTATAAGCATGACTATACCAGGAGGCGGATGCAACCATAAAATAATAACTAATAACAATAACAATACCAATAAGCAAATGAGATCCGTTTCTTCGCAGAAAATCGGCTGGTCCATGACCAACAAAGCTCCCAGTCCCAACGTCATGTTGTCGTCAATACCGCGCCATCAAGTAAAAGTGACCCCGGTAGTCAAAACCAATGGAAAATCGAATCCTTCCGTAACAACATCTCCCTCACAAATAAAGTTAACGCCAAGGCCACTTCCCGCTGTCAAGTTACAGAAAACTGTAATAGTTAACAAGTTACCAACACTGCAGAACACATCTGTCGCCACATTGCAGAAGACTCCGCAGCCAAAGCCGCCCGCACAATTGGTTCGAAAACAACAACATTTACTAGCTCCTGGCTCAACTAAAGCTCAGCAACTTCCTGCGCACAATCTGAAGCAAGCGCCCAGTATATCTTTGTCCAAGACTGAATCTATATATCGCACAGGAGTTACACTAGGGCACACAGCGAGTTTTACAGGTAAATCGCTGTCAAGCTTAACAACAGCTACGCCTATTACCACCAATGTTTTGTCCACTGCGGCCCGCACATTACCGTTTCGCTCTACCAGCTTAGTTCAAACAACTGCGCCACCTTTATTACCATCTATGGCTGCCAGCGCAACGCCTCCTTTGCGACTCTTAGCCACACCGCCGCATTCAGCGGCTGCCCTGAATGAGCCACTCCTGCTGAATTTACCGCCTACAACAAGCATCACACCTCAACTTACGCCGACAACGACGCCGCCGCCTCAACCCTCGATCAATGCAAAACAACACCAACTGGCCAAGGGGTCTACCTTCAAGTTATCTAATATGCCGGCTGCCAGTGTATCACCTGTAAGCGTGACTCTTACCAAGGCTAAACGTATTCAGCCGATCACAGTGCTCAAAAAATCTGATGAGGAATGGCGCAGGCATGTGGCCGATCAGCAGCAAAAACAACAACAGCAGCAGCAACAGAAGCAATCAAGAGAACAGCCATCAGCGACGCCCACTATAGTTTTAGTCGAGTCTCCTCCCACAACTCCGCCGACAGAGAAACCAGAGAGCGAAAGAGCGCGGGTTTGTACAACAGTATCGGAGAAATTTGCCGTCAATGCACCAAAAACCAAAACAATCAATTCTAATCTAGTAAGTACTTCATCAACAAAAAAACATTCGTCTAATCCCCTGGTGCGATCGTGCGAAAAACCCGATAGTCCCACAAAGAAAGAGCAAACAAAGCCCCATTTAAAAAAAGAGCAGTTACCATTAGAAGACCCCCCATCTGCTCCGAAGTTAAAGTCTCTAACTCCACCACTGATGCCTGAATATACAGCTCTTATTAAGGTGTGTCGAGAAATTGATGAGTCAAAGGATATGGAACGACTTGTCGATGTTAAATTAATGAAATATTATTATAGCGTACATGAAAATTTCGTTAAGTCTCGAGGATTTCGTAAGATGGTTGAAATGACTATTGACAAAATTAAAAATGACCCGGAAATGATCTACGTGCATCTGAAGGGTGTGATCGATGAGTTAAAAGTACGGCGCAAAGGCAATATTGAGACGGTCATAGTAGAAAAACAGGAGGGGGATACTTCAGTGGACGTGCCTCCAAATACGTCTTCAGCTCTTGTCAGCCCCGAGACATCAATTGGTAATAAACGTTTGGATGAACGCATTCGTAAACTTAGTCGCACTTTGTATACGATAACCAAGCGGATAACCGCGTTAGAGGAGGCGGATGTAGATTGGAATGATGACGATGACTCCAGCTATCTTCAGGTAGAGCGATACAAAAAACGCGCCTGCCAAATCTATGAGAAAATCTGTGATCTAACTGGGGAGAGTAAAAGCGCTCACCGCCAATTAAAACAACCCTTTCTGTTCAAAGACTCTCCGTATCCGCAATTTAACCGGACTTTGTCTTCATTTGTAAACCGCATGCAAGAGTTCCCAGATTATCACGATGTTTTGCGCCTGCTGGAGCATTGTAACACGGTGAAGGACTTGGGCCTGGCGAACTTTGAAATGAAGCGCATAGGTAATAATTATTGACCTTATCCAATTGTCAGCCAAATGAATTTCTTGCTCAACTATGATAATAATCGAAACATACGAAACATTCTCATACCTTTCCAGCTCACGATGCCTTTGTTAAGGTGGGGCGTCTGCTACAGGCACGACGCAAGACTGATCTCTATGAGACCGTTACTCATTTTACTGCAAATGCCAAAGATCCTGCTGTTGCTGATCCAGAGCTTCTGGCTAAGCTTAATGAAAATCACAAGAAACAGACTAAAATCGGTGATGTTTTGGCCAAGTAAGCGGTTTCGGCATGAGAATTAGCAATATGTTTTATGTATTACTAATCTTTTACAGGTATGCGAGGGAGCAGGATCTCACCGCCGAAGAACAACGTGAAGCGCGTCTTAAGGAGAAGCAGGCAAAAGCAGCCCAGGCATCCTTATTACAAGAGACCACCTCATACCTCCATGACGAGGAAGATGATGACAAACCCTGTACCAGTGCTCAGGCCAAGGCCAGGGCCTTGACTATGACCATGTCCAATGGCCTTCGAAAGAGTCGACATCCTGATGGAGGTGAAATCCAAGCAGCCGAAGAAGATGACGATGAGGATAGCACATCAGAAGATTCCGAAGAAGAGGAAGATGTAGATGATTTTGTGGATAATTTTAAAGGAAACGGTGAAGTTAGTGATGTTGAATCTGAAACGGAATACGATCTGCCTGGATTATGCGAACCAAAGACAATTGCGGATGTGATAGACGATGTACCGTCGAGAGTCAAGACTGCTGCACCTGCAACTGATGAGTCCGAGTCTATGCCCAATAGCAAGCTGAAGATAATGTCTGTATCCAGTCTGAATGCCAGTCTCCCTCAAAAAAGTAAAGTTGGGCCAGAGATAAAATCGAATGAGAATCTGAATCAGATTACCGCCGAGATTGTCATTTCTGATGAAGAATCATAGTCTCAGATGCATTCTATACTTTCTGACCCTACTATTTAATAATTTATTTATCTTTTATAATGTTTTTATGCGGACTCTTATGTACCTATATATTCGCCATATATTTTGTTAATAGAATTGTTCTCAGCAAATAATTCCGAATAATTTTAAACAGATATTTGACTCAAATTTTCAGTTTAACCTTTTATATTATTGTGTATATGTATATTTTAACGGAATTAAGAGTCGGTGGTTAGGGCAACTCTTAGTTTCTTTTAGTTCTGTCCTGATTGTGTACATATAAATACAATTTAGTTAAGTATAAAAGTATGTTTTGCAAAAACAGTTTAAGGATTAAAATTAAATGGTAATGTAAAAGAAGAAAAATTATTGTGCAACCATTCGAAAAGGATTTGCTTCATTTCGCCTTATACATCATACAAATAAGTATATGTGCATTATTTCTTTTGTCTTATTTTCGTGGTTCCGCTACTGCAAAATGATTTAGTTCATCAGGCTTTGGTAGTAAATAATTATATGTGCAAAACACTTGTAGCTTAACATTCTTCCTTGAAGTACTGCTGTGAAGACTTTTTTCTGAAAATTTGCTTAAATCTCTATTGTACCTTTATCATTTATAAAAATGAACCCTAATTAGAACATAATATTTATTATTGTCAGGCTAAACTGCCTCGTGCTACAAGTTGTCCCATCACGAGCAGGGAATCATCCTCGGCATGCATGAAAGCGGCTCCAAGATCTCTGAAATAGCAACCAGACTCAACCGGTATAGAAACTGTATATCTCGACGCAGCGGACGCAAGACCAACATTGACGAACGATGCAAACGCAAGATTCGACGTCTAGCAGTCGAGGATTCGATGAGCAGCGGTCAAAAAAGGGCTCACTAGGATTTTCAAATAACAAGGAGTAGAATCGTTCAGATTTTAAACGAAAATCCTTTTGTTAAACATACCTCAATGGTCCCTAAACCAAAGCTTCTGGAACGCCATATTAAGGCTCGTTTAGAATTTGCCAATAGATACAGATTCTGGGATAAGGAAGGGCACAACAACATCTTTAGCGACGAAAAAAATTTAATTTAGATGGCCCAGACAACTACAAAAAATATCGGCGAGACACGTGCCAGGATCGACTGTCATGCTACAAGGGAGGTTTTGGCGGCGACACCTTGATGGTATGGACCGCGTTCTGCTATATAGGAAAGACGCCTATGTGCTTCATATCTACCCGAATGAATGCCAGTATGTATGTAGAGCTTCTAGATGGTGTTTTAATAGAATTCGCTGGAAATCTTTATAGCGATAATTGGACTTATCAGCAAGACAATGCTTCGGCACAAGTCACCAAAGCCTTTTTTGAGGAAAGAAAAATTCCTTTATTGAAGTGGCCCGCATTGAGCCCGGACCTTAATCCCATCGAGAATCTTTGGGGCATTTTGTCAGCTCGTGTTTTCAAACATGGAAGACAGTTTGAGACGGTACCACACCTTAAATTGGCTATAGATTACGAATGGGCTAATATTGACGCATCTGTTCTACAGTCGTTGGTCAATTCTATGCCAAATCGACTCAACTTAGTCCTAAATAATAAAGGAAAAAGTATTGATTATTAACATAATTAATACTTCAAATAAACCAACGTCAATTACTTTTCTTATTTTTCAATCTTACATCATGCTAAAAATAAAATCACATTATCAGAAATAATTTAAAAATACTTTACAACTTTTTATTTGCAAAAAATATGATGCACATATAATTATTTGTATGACGTAGCTTCAGTCACAAACTCAATAAACTGCTTATTAAATGACTTGTCGGTATGATCGCAAAATGTTTCAGCGCCTTGAGTATTGAGGGTTGAGGATTGAGCAAGTCCAATTGCAGCAATCCGATCGTCGGAAAGGACATTCTCATTATCATGTTTAAGTATCAATTGAATTCATTTATGCATGAGTGTGGCCAAAAAATTTTGATTGAAACAAGAAATTATTTAAAATTTTAAAGGAGCATGTCATACAGGAAGCTCAAGCATTAAAATTATTTTTACTTTGCATTGGACACTGACTGTTTGGGCCACTTTTAAGCTTTTAACCTCATAACGCAAGAAAGTTAGAAGGAATGGGGCTCACTTCCTTCGCTGCTTCGGTAAAAAGGCCAGTGCCAATCAACGAACTTTAAGGTGGGAGATACATGTAAAATGATGAAAAAAAAAATTTTTTTTTTCTATAATATTCTTTCAGAATATGTCACCAAATTTTTAGAACATAATTTTTAGTATTTCTCATATTACAGAGCGTAAACCCTTTGAGCGCTGGGAGTGGTTACTTCTGCGTACTTAACTTTAAACGTCTTTTTCTCAAAACTACATTTTTTAAATCGGCGGGCACGATAACTCAAAAAGTTTTTGACCGTTCTTCCTGAAATTTTGCACACATCTTTCTTATGATATTACTTTCTATATGAACCCACAAGTTTCCTAAAATTTTTTAAAAAAATAATTTTTTAGAGCCAAACAACATGAAAAATTAGGGCCAAAAGTCATTTAATTTTTTTGAAGCATTGTATTTCGTAAACTTTTTATTTTTTTAGGTTCATATAGAAATTATGACATTAATAAATACAAAAATGTTTGGTTTTTGGTTTTCAAACAATAGAAAGGACGCTAGAATGCCCGCCGATTAACTCATTTTGATTTATAATAATCAAAAAAAATTTTTTTTATTAGTTTAATATTTAAACTAACTACATGCCAATTTTCAAAAACATATAATGACTCTTTAATAAAAAAAAAATCACAAACATCAGGGAAAATTTAAGCATTTACATGTATCTCCTCCCTTAAGCTATACCGAATGACGCATTTTCAGAAAAGTATTTTTCTTCGAAGGTTATTCGCTCCAGACAGAAGTGGAATCAAAAGAACTCTTAAAGGCGCTTTTGGAAAATAAAAATTTGTACATACATACACACATACATATGTATATGTTTTTCATTAAATTAAAAAAGGTTAATTGCCAATGATTTCTGTGACCAGTCGCTTGAGCCAATAATTGTTTTTATTATCACTATATAATTAAATATACTGCTGAAAAAACTCATTCTTTTAGCACAAAAAAATCACAAAAAACTTTAAAATATTTGCATTTAATTGTTCCTCTCACTAAAACTAAGTTACAAAGATAAATCTTTGTTACCTATTATTATGAATAACATTGAACCGATTTGACTAAAATTTGCTAATGTGATGTATGGTATTTGAAGTTAAAAAATTTTTGGAAACCGACACCAACCCGCACGCCCGAAATAATTTTAAAAACAAATTTTAATGAAAAATATAATTTTTTATGCTTCTTCGAAACAGTACTTACATTAAATATATTTGCTAAGTAAAAGTAGGAAGGGAACAAAATTAGGCTTTCTTCAAAGCAGAACTAGAATTGCATATTTTTATACAAAACTACCGTGAAAAACCGTGCCGAAGTTCGTATACCCTTGCAAACTGTTATTTGCCAATTACACATTTATAATGTGATAAAATCATTAGAAAGCATATAAAAAAATCAAACCTACATTAAATGTTAGCTTGAGAAAAAAAGTAATTCGACAAAAAAATTTTTTTGGTCCGAATGTTCCTTAGCATATAGATGACCGATTTGGCTGAAAGCACAGACATTTCTATATATACTAAACTTCCAAAAACCAAGTTTCTTGATAATCGCTTTCAAAACACCCAAGTTATTGCTCTAAAACTATATTCTTCACCGATCTTTCCTATGGGAGCTTATGATATAGTCAACCGATTTTGACGAAAGTTGGTGGATATGTTTGAAGGTGTATTTAACTTATAAACACGAAACTCTGTAACAATTGATTGAAAAACAACAAAGTTATTGAAGTTTAATTCTATTCTTGACCGTTCCCATGGGTGCTATATGATATATACATAGATACATATATGATGATTAAGAGATATACAATGCCTGCAGCAAAAAGAAGCTAATGTGCAAAATGTCAGCTCTATAGCTTTAAGGATCTCAGAGGAGAAGCTGTTGATCCAGAGGGACAGATGGACATCGCTATATCAACTCAGCTCGTCGTGCTGAACAAGAATATATATACTTTATATAGTCGGAAACGATGACGAAAAAACTCTCTCGCTTGTCGCAGAGCTCACAGGGATACATAAAACATGTTTGGCCATCACATATAAAATCTAAAACCAAAAATCTAAAATTCCTATATTTGAACAAGTAGTCGTGGCATAATCTTTTTCTGTCTCTAATTGATCGCATTTTTTATGCTCTTGGAATTCGTAGTTCGGATTTGGCGAAGCGTTTTCAATTTTCGAGTCGTCAGCTGTGTCACTTGCGATTTCATAAATTTCAAGCATCATGCTGTCGAGGGTTTGCAAAACAGGATTTTTTTCGGGTTGAGCGACCTAACCCATACCCGCCCACCTCTAATTTGAATACCATATTTGGTTCAGATGCGATCAAAAAATATTTTCCCAAAGGAATGGCTTTTCTATGAGAAGCTACAGTATATAGTAATCCGATATCAACAAATTTTGGTATGGAAGTACGACTTGTTCTCGTCAAGTTTTTAGAGCAAAAATTAATTTTGTAATTTTTGTTCCAAGCAGGCAAATAATAATAATATAGGTTAATTCGTGAATATAACATACCTGCCCTGTGGAAGTAGTATGACTAGATCCATCGGAACGTTGCTTCACACAATATTATATTATATATTTTTATAATTTATTAAACGGAATTGTTTATTGATCTGTATATAAAACTAATAAAAAATGCCTGCAGTAAAAAAAGCTTTCAGCTCAGCAATATTTAATCCAGTCAACCAGACAGACGAAGGTGTATATACAAGTCAGTTCGTCATTTTTCCCAAATTTTATCGATGACTACCAATCCAGAAAATAAAGAGCCACTGGCTTTCTGTTTAAACCATTTAATAGTAAAATAATAATAAAACTAGAAGGATGGGCTAACTTCGGCCGTGCCGAAGTTCGTATACCCTTGCAAACTGTTATTTAACAATTTAAATATGTACACATTTATAATGTAACAAAATCATTAGAAAGCATATAAAACAAGTCAAACCTACATTAAATGTTTGTAGCATGAGAAAAAAAAGTATTTCGAAAAAAAAATTTTTTTTGGCCCGATTGTTCCAATGGGAGCTATAGCATATAGATGACCGATTTGTCTGAAACTTAGCACAGACATTTCTATATATGTATACTAAACTTCCGAAAACCAAGTTTCGTCACAATCGCTTTCAAAACACCCAAGTTATTGCTCTAAGACTATATTCTTGACCGATCGTTCCTATGGGAGCTATATGATATAGTCATCCGATCGGGATGATTCCGAGATATACAATGCCTGCAGCAAAAAAAGCCTGAGTGCAAAATTTCAGCTCTGTAGCTTTAAAGGTCTCGGAGGAGAAGCTGTTGATCCAGACAGACGGACAGACGGACAGAATATTTTAAAGCAAAATGTGGATTCAATTTTACAGACATGACTGCTGCAAGTACTTCGAAATATTTGAATCATCCCTGGCCGTTTCCTCGATAATATCGAAGTGATCATATTTATCAAACATTTTGAAAGTAACATTGAATCCAGCTTGAGTCAAATATTCACTATACGCTCGGCTCTGCTCAATAAAAGTCTCGCTGTCATGAACAGCGGTCAAAACATGTATATGAGCCTTCCAAGAAGGCACCTCAGGGTATTCCCAAATTATTGGGGACAGTGCTTTTGCATTTGAAGCATTTAAACCGAGAATATTATTGGGGTTTACGGCATTCAAGGACCAAAGTTCGCGCAAGTCATAAACTCCACAAATGAAAAACAGTCGCTTTACTATTTGGCGTCTCTCAGGTGTCGTGATGTTTGGGACATTTAATAGCTGTGCTAACAAATGGGCACCCGCCGAATGCCCGGCAAAATGAATTTCACTGGTTTCCGTTTTTCGAGCATAATCAAAGATCCAATCCAGAAAATTGGTGAACTCTGAAATTAGTTCATCCAATGTGACTTGAGGACAAAGATTGTAGTCCATTACAGCAACACGGTGACCGCGTTGCAACAACGGTCCCACAATTGAGCAGGAATGGATCTTCTCTAGCATTTGCCAATAACCTCCGTGTATGAAGACAAAAAGCGGAGATGATGTGGTCGGTGTAGTGTCAAGATGAAAAATATCCACAACTTGCCGATCGTCTGTGCCGGCATAGCGAAGGTTTTGAACGACAATGCCTGGGGTGTTGGTAAGCTCCTTTGCGTCTTTTTAACATATAGAAAAACTAGTATACATATATTGGATGGAGACCTTGGAAAATCAAAGCTTACGCTGATTTGTCAGTTGGATGAAATTATCTTGAACGGCCAAATTTGGTTGATTTGCATCCTGGAATCTTGTTGTATGAAAACTAGGCAAGTACTCTCGCTCCAAATTGATATTTTTATCTCGACGATTGTACATGATAAGAAGGCTGCTAAGGCCAAGCTAGAGCTAAAGAAATAAAAGCAAGCTGAAACTAAATATTTTCCAGAACTGCCTTGCGCATTTGTACTTTGAACTGAAGCTGTGTTGCTTGCTGTTAGAAAATGCATAACTTAAAAATACTGAAAATTTTCTCAAAATACCAACAAAAAATACTTAATTATTAAAAAAAAATAGTAAGGTATTACCTAAATCACTAGTACATTATTTAAGCAAAGATGGGTATAATAAAACATTGAAATATTTATTAAATTGAGAAAAATAACCATAAAAGACATATGTTTAAGGATTAAATTTATCGCACTGTGTAAGCAATCTACTATCGCGTGAACGCGCTATTGTCGGGAATTTTCTAGTATTTCGAGTCTGGTTACTTTGACACAAGAAGAGCCAACTCAGCCAGGTTTATAATTTTCAATTTGTTGTTAAACTAAAAAGGAAGTCCTAATTACATAGCAATGAGCCGAACCAACGAAGATGATACCAACTCTGTGCTCTTTGATGCTCGCAACGAGTACTTTATAGGGAATTTTATGGGATCAATCAACTTTGTGCTTCCAGAGCAGAGCACGGCTGGATCTGAGCTTTTGTCTTATATGTACCTCTCCTATCTGGCCATAGATTCTGGTCGTATTATAGCGTCCGACATCAAGGAGAACAACTCTACACCACTTAAAGCCTTGCGCTATATTCATGAGGCCTTTGAAGAGCCATCCCGATGTGAGGAGCTGCTGGAGAATCTTACGGACAAAGTGGCCGGCGAGGAAGATGATACAAATATCTGGCATATTGCTACTGCCATTGTCTACTGCTACGATGGACAATTCGAGAATGCACTAAAAATACTCCATGGGTCGACGAATCTCGAGTCCATGGCTTTGTCAGTGCAATGTCTGCTGCGACTGCAACGTGTGGATTTGGCAAAGCAGCTGGTGTCAAAGATGCAGGAAATAAGTGACGATGCCACGCTTACCCAACTGGCCCAGGCATGGGTGGCCCTAAGTCAGGGAACAGAACAGATGCAAGATGCCTTCCACATTTACCAGGAGTTTTGTGAGAAATTTAAGCCTACCCCAGCTCTGCTCAATGGTCAGGCTGTAGTTCATTTGGGCTTGGAGCGCTACGAGGAAGCTGAAGCCTGTATACGTGAGGCTTTGTTAAAAAAGCATAATGACTACGATACCCTTATCAACATTATGGTGCTATCTCATCTTACCGGCAAGCCTGCGGAGACTATCACCCGCTACCTAGAGCAACTAAAGCAATTCTATCCTAAAAGTGAGTTCGTCACAGAGCTGGACAAGAAATCAACAGAATTCGATAGACTCTGTCTGCAGTACGAGCAGCCATGTGTGGCCGAGGAGAAACTTTTAGCAGTATAATTTAAAATGTATTATTCAATGTACCACAATTTGTATATCGAGTAATGTTTATTTGAATTACAATAAAAATTTATTAGAAATATAGCCCTAAGGTTTGGATCAATAGCTGAAATATATGAAACGGCAATGGTTAAAAATAGAGGCTTGAGAGCGGCAAACGCCAATCTGAACTTACTTTTGCTTGAAACCATATTTCTTGCGCTCGTAGAACAAATCAGTCTTAGAACTGCCCAAGTTCACAATTTTTGGGCAACCGTCGCGCTGCAAAAAAAGGTATAAGTCAATTGTTAATATTTAATTAAATTAAGGTTTTTTTATTTACATCCTTTTCTTGAATAGTGCAGGATTTGCAGTAATAAGCATCCGAAACCCCGGGTCCTCCACATATAACGCATCTGCCCTGGTAGGAACCATAATTACACTCATCACAGATTCTAACCAAGGTGCACGGTCTCACATAAGAATCACAAATCACACATTTGCCATCGTCCTTTTCACAAAGGCGACCTATGGCTAAACAAAAAATGGCCAACAACAAATTGTAGATAACTTTACAATTTTCTGAACAGTTCTAAATTCTCTATACTTACCTACACCAGGTTGTTTTCGGCAGAATATTAAATCTGGGTGATGTTTAGCCATGCTTAAATTAATTCAAAAAACAAAAATTTACAACAATGCGTCAAGAATTATTTTCTTCGTTAGCAAAAAGGGTTGCCGGTAAAACAGTGTTGAAAAAGAAGCATCTTTCCGATACTCTGCAAGGTAAAATCCCGCTAGAATTATCCGCCAGATATATTTTCACCGTTTGTTGCCGCAAACTTTTTCATTTTTGAATTATTAAAGTAATTGCACTTTGAAATAACGAGCACATTCTATTTTTTTTTTAAATTTAATAAAGCAAAACTTTAAGATAGATTTATTGTAAACTAAAATAATGAAGATAGATATTTTGTAAACTAAAATAATATAGTAATTAAGCAACTTTTAAATGATGACAAGTTGGCTCAGTAAGGGGAACCGGCTTAAGTAGGGCTATCGTTCAATTGATATTGTTTTTTAATTTATAATTTGAACTAACTATATAATTACAATTTAAACCATAATTTTTATTTCGCTCATATGTATATTATATTTGTTTAAAAGTATAAATAAAATATCAAAGAAGCGTTGCCGAAGTTTTTATATCCTTTCAGCTTTAAATAAAATTTTAAAAACAAAATGTAGATGTTGCAGAAATAAAGAGCAAAAATATATTCCCAAAAATTCTCACGCCATCACCCTTTCAGGATTCTGCGAACGATTTCTACCTACCACATCATTAATTCCACTTTTTGCTTTTTAAATTTCTTTAAAGTTCTCTGCAAGAACACAATGCAACTGTTTCCAACTCTCTCACACACCGCGTTAAAAGTTTTTGCATTAAAAATTTCTTTAATTATTTGTAACCTTAATAATAAATATCCGATCAAACTTGGTGTACGGTGCAATTTAAATTTAAATGCCACAAAGAAAGTATGTACAGTTGCGGACAAAACTCTCCGTACGACCACGTTTTTGCAAGTTTTATTCGATCTAAAGAATTTACAAAAAAAGTAATGATGCAGTTATGTTTTAAATCTAATGAGATAGGAAATGTGGAAAATTTATAGCTTAAAAAGTTATTCACAAAAAACCAAAAATTCGCACTGAGTGTACGTACGATTTTAGAAAAATTGGAAAATTAGTTAGAATAATGGAAAAAATATAAATTTTTTTTATTTTTTTGGGATACCACGGGCAACGATAACCGTTAACAAGTATATGGGCAATAAAGCTGCTAAATCTTTAACCTGTTCCATGGTGTTATTTGGCCATTCCTCCAGCAGGTTCTATTTCAGCATTAGATAACCAATAATATTGTGTTTTCGAATTTTCGCTCCAAAATTTTTTAAAAATCCTTAAAATAATCAAGTTTGAGCCGGTTAGAGGTGTATACAGTGTACATAAAGCATAATCCAGCAGACACAGTCCTTGATGATTTGCTCGATTTGCCAAGGAAACTTGTTTTTCTGGAAGATCCAGCTGGCACCAAGGGGATGTTTGTCCACCGATGGCTTCCAATTTTCTTCTAAAATGTCCTTCTACTATAATAGATCCATATTTTCTTTAACAAAGCCGAGGTTTCCATCTCTGGGAGCTACAACTGATCCCCGAACTTGACGCTGCCACCCCTAATATGACAGAATAATCGAAAGCTTCGCTTGGACATTGGTAAAACGCACATTTATATAGAAATCAAATGCTGGAAATAGGTTTTATTTAAGGATGAGTCCGAATACAACATATTTGGTTACAACGAGGTAGGCAGAGATTGGCAGAGTCTAATTCCTACTGTAAAATTTGGTGAAGATATAGATGAATATGTGGGCTGATAAACTGGCATGTCCGTAAAATTAGCGACGGTCAGTTAGCGACGATCGGAACGGTGGAATTTTGGAACACTTTTTATATTTTTATTTTTCAATTATCTGGACAATTAGGCACTTTTTTAAATAAAATAAACTGCAGAATTGTTAGGAAACGCATAATCTATTGTTTTAATTTGTGTGCAGGCGATTTGGGTCATTGCAGGTATTAATAATTTGCATGAGAAAAAGACCCAAATGTGGGGGTGCCTCAGGTGACTAAATATCATTAATAAGAGTGCCGCCAACTCCGGAGCCGGAACCAACCCAAAGAACCAGTGTTAGACAGTATATGCAATGTTGGCCAACACCGATCGTCGCTAACTTTTTCAGAGTTTGTCGGCATATGCACGGTAGTGCATTATATTAAGCATAATTTTTTATATATTCTGCTGTATTTTTATCAAAATCTACCGCAGAAATTTTGAGAAAACCTAAATTAAAAAATATGGCCAGCATCGATAAAAAAATATCGGCATCGAGTATAGGGGGCAATGATTTAATGTGGCCAGAGAACGTTCGTAGCTAACCTTATTCATCCATAACTTTTTCAAATATTATTTAAGCATAAAGCTGTTTATTCTGATAGAGTTTTAATCAAATCTTATATGTGAGTGATAAAACAAGAAAACATTTATATGCATTTTTTATTTATACTATATTTTTGCCTTTAAATTATTGTTAGCCCGCCAAAACAACTGTCGATATAAATGAAAACGCTCGTAGCCCTGGAAGAGTAATTGTTCGCTGAGTGCGAAGCCATAAATACTCTACCCATGTGCGTTTCTTTAGTTACTTTTATAGCTAATATGCTTTGTCGCTGTACGGCATCGCACAGTGTACATATGACATCACAACAAAAGTTCTATATACGTATAAGAAAATTTTCTCAATATATTAAAATTTATAATTCAAAATACTAATTATTAAAATTTACTTAAAATACAATATTATACGCTTAGTTAGCTGCTAGTTATAGCAACTGTGTAGCATTAAGTAACAAACATTATTTTATAGCATGCACATATGGATTTACTAATTTATTATATTTACACATATGTATGTACAATTGGTATAATCAAAATCTTACTTATACTCTGTTTGCCATGATTCATACATACACACGTACAGTGGTGCTCATATACTTAAGCCACATGAAGGTAAACCTTGCATTTAAGCGAAAATCAAAAAAAGTTTTAATTTCACTGCTCCAATTTTTTGTGTCAGAATACTTTTATATGTCAGTACCCTAACAGAACAAGAACCAAGTCAAAAAAATATATATTTCATGAAATACTTAAAAAATTCGTAACCATCTCCAAAATGTCCTGCTCATATACTTAAGCCACCTGGAAAAAAATCGTTAAAAAAGTTAAAATTTGCCCAGTATTCCTAGTATTTTTAATAAATTTACTTTAATATTGAGTAGAATGACCTTATTGCTTAAAAACTGTGGAGCAAGGCTTTACCATTGACTATACAAGGCGTGCGCATTGCTGGGGGGTGATTTTCATCCTTTCTTAATGTAAAACTTCCCAAAAATCGTTTTTATTTGCTGTTTTTTTATGGACAACGACTCTTTTGTAAATTCCTCACAAGTTTCTTAAAGGGTTAAGGTCGGGACTCTGCGGTGGCCATTGCAAAACGTAGATTCTTTCATGGTAAAGACTCAACTTGACTATCTTGCAGCAATGGCTCGAATCGTTGTCCTGATTGAACATCCACGTAAGCGGGAAATTATCGGCATATTCTTCAGATAAATTGTTTCTAAGAATGTTAAGGTACATTTCGACGTTCATGATGCCTTCATTATTTACCAGCGGACCTACTTCCAAAGCAGTAAAACAGCCCCAGACCATGATCAAAGCGTCGCCATGTTCAACGGTCTACTTTGTGTACTTCGGATTTGGTTGTTTGTTAGAAGGACGTCGTGCATAAGGTTTTCCATCACTTCCAAAGACATTGAACTTGGATTCATCGCTCCAAACAATCAAGTTCCAAAAATTGGGACCTTTGCCAATAGGCTCCGTGGTTAATTGAATGTGCGTTTTTGTTTTCTTCACGGACAGCAATGGATTTTTTTGGACAATGCGTCTATAGAACCCAAATTCGTTTAGGAGCCTTCTTAGGATCTTAGTTGACATATTTAAGCAATAATCCGCAACCTTTTGACCTCTGATTCGCTTTGAAGTCAAGAAAGGATCGGCTTTACTCAGATTGGCAATCTGACTGTCCTCATGAAAGTGGGTTTTCTGTGCCTTTCACGGGGAATATTTTCCTAGGTTCCATGTTTTTTTATAAAACGCAATAGCATTTCTGACTTCGCCACAAAAAAATTATAAATTTTACAAATTTGTTAAACACTTTTCTTTTTTTCGTAATATTCCCATATCAATTTTTTTTCGGGCGGATTTGTAGGTTTTTTTTAGACATTGGGATTAAACTTTTGTGAAAAACGTTTTTAATGTTTAAAATTTTACTATAGAAAATGAAAAGCAAAAATTTTTCCCATAAAATCGTAAGTTTGATAATTTTAGCTCATGGTGGCTTAAGTATGTATATGAGCAGGACATTTTAGAGATGGTTACGAATTTTTTAAGTTTTTCATGAAATACATATTTTTTTGACTTGGTTCTTGTTCGGTGCAAAATAAAGAATTAAGGTTTTTCTCGGTGAAACTAATTTTTTGTTCAGTGTACAGTCATTTTATGCCTCCCGCCAAAAAACGATTCAGCATTCAAGGGCATAGATATGTTTTCATAAAGAGGGGCCGAAATAATATATGTATGTACATATGTGCACAAATTGATCATCATGCTTTTATAACCTTTTCCTTAAAATCTTTTTCTTTACATATGTACATACATATGTATACAAAGATGGAAGACATTGATATGTAGCATTTTAAAAATTTTCACTTGATACGCCCCTGACAACAACGACTGCAAAGTGCGTGTTTAGTGTTAATGTATGTAGATGTGTGCAATGTTTTTACATAGAAATACATACATACATACATGCTTTCAGCCATACATACGTATGCATATGTATGTAAGTTTGAATAAATGTATACATGAATAGGTGTACAGTGGCTCATAGCTTAAATGGCCCGCCCAAGAAAACAATACATAAGACCCCCAAATCACTCTTGTTTGACAATATCGGGTACCCAATCTCATACATTGTATATGCATACGTATGTATGGCTGAAAGCATATATGTATGTATGTATTTCTATGTAAAAACATTGCACACATCTACATACATTAACACTAAACACGCACTTTGCAGTCGTTGTTGTCAGGGGCGTATCAAGTGAAAATTTTTAAAATGCTACATATCAATGTCTTCCATCTTTGTATACATATGTACATATGTAAAGAAAAAGATTTTAAGGAAAAGGTTATAAAAGCATGATGATCAATTTGTGCACATATGTACATACATATATTATTTCGGCCCCTCTTTATGAAACATATCTATGCCCTTGAATGCTGAATCGTTTTTTGGCGGGAGGCATAAAATGACTGTACACTGAACAAAAAATTAGTTTCACCGAGAAAAACCTTAATTCTTTATTTTGCACCGTTATACAGATAATTGGCTACAATAATATAACCAGGGTGCTGTTATAAAGAATTGTCAATAAATTCTTACTAGCGTACTACATGTTTGCAGTGTTTCTTTTCTAGTGTACAGAAAAGTTATACGTGGGTTTTGTATATATGTACGTGTGTATGTATGAATCATGGCAAACAGAGTATAAGTAAGATTTTGATTATACCAATTGTACATACATATGTGTAAATATAATAAATTAGTAAATCCATATGTGCATGCTATAAAATAATGTTTGTTACTTAATGCTACACAGTTGCTATAACTAGCAGCTAACTAAGCGTATAATATTGTATTTTAAGTAAATTTTAATAATTAGTATTTCGAATTATAAATTTTAATATATTGAGAAAATTTTCATATATGTATATAAAACTTTTTATTTTCTGATGTCATATGTCCACTGTGCGATGCCGTACAGCGACAAAGCATATTAGCTATAAAAATAACTAAAGAAACGCACATGGGTAGAGTATTTATGGCTTCGCCCTCAGCGAACAATTACTCTTCCAGGGCTACGAGCGTTTTCATTTATATCGACAGTTGTTTTGGCGGGCTAACAATAATTTAAAGGCAAAAATATAGTATAAATAAAAAATGCATATAAATGTTTTCTTGTTTTATCACTCACATATAAGATTTGATTAAAACTCTATCAGAATAAACAGCTTTATGCTTAAATAATATTTGAAAAAGTTATGGATGAATAAGGTTAGCTACGAACGTTCTCTGGCCACATTAAATCATTGCCCCCTATACTCGATGCCGACATTTTTTTATCGATGCTGGCCATATTTTTTAATTTAGGTTTTCTCAAAATTTCTGCGGTAGATTTTGATAAAAATACAGCAGAATATATAAAAAATTATGCTTAATCTAATGCACTACCGTGCATATGCCGACAAACTCTGAAAAAGTTAGCGACGATCGGTGTTGGCCAACATTAAATATTTGCCCCCTATACTCGATGCCGACTTTTTTTATCGATGCTTGCCATATTTTTTAATATAGGTTTTCTCAAAATTTCTGCGGTAGATTTTGATAAAAATACAGCAGAATATATAAAAAATTATGCTTAATCTAATGCACTACCGTGCATATGCCGACAAACTCGGAAAAAGTTAGCGACGATCGGTGTTGGCCAACATTGCATATACTGTCTAACACTGGTTCTTTGGGTTGGTTCCGGCTCCGGAGTTGGCGGCACTCTTATTAATGATATTTAGCCACCTGAGGCACCCCCACATTTCGGTCTTTTTCTCAAAATATCTGCGGCAGATTTTGATAAAACTTTCTGAAATCCATCATGAAAGTTGACCAATTAATATGGTATAGCGTGCATTGGCCGACAAACTCTGTGAGACTCAAAATGTCGCCAGCAATCACATCATGATTTTTTTTTACCATTTTGTATGGAGGAAAACCAGAGGTTAGGGTCACTGATAAGCAATTTTCTCAAAAAAGCTGCGGTAGATTTTTGTCAAATTTGGTGGGGATATAACTGAATATGTGGAGCATAAGCTGGCATACTCCATTTATGCCGACAAACTCTGTGAAGGGAGATATGCTCCAAAATGTAAAGAGTCAATATTTCATATGCAAATTATTAATACCTGCAATGACCCAAATCGCCTGCACACAAATTAAAACAATAGATTATGCGTTTCCTAACAATTCTGCAGTTTATTTTATTTAAAAAAGTGCCTAATTGTCCAGATAATTGAAAAATAAAAATATAAAAAGTGTTCCAAAATTCCACCGTTCCGATCGTCGCTAACTGACCGTCGCTAATTTTACGGACATTAAACTGGCATACCATGCATATCCCTACATTCTCTGTGAAGGGAGCTATGGGGCCAATAGTGAGAAGTCGATTTTTTACTTGTAAATTTTTTAAACCTAGCAAAACCATAACCGCCCATAAATGAATACAAACAATAGATTATTGAATTCTTAACAAAAGTTGTTAAATTAGGAAATAATTAATAAATAAAAAGTTAAAAAGTGTTTCAAAATTCCACCATTCCAATCGTTGCTAACTCATCGACGCTAATTTGGACGAATTTTTTTTTTTTTACATTTTTTCGTAGTCTCTAAAAATTTGGCCAAGTATGTACAGTGGATGACATTAATATTTCTTATTTTTTTTAACTTTAAAGGCAAGTAGCACGTCTAAAACTAAGTAAAACAAAAAATTAATAATTGAAGCTGGTCTTATTATAACAACACATTGTTTATTTGAAACTTGTGATACATTAATATTCGGTTTATCTTGAAAACTACATTTTAAAACCATGTGACATCTCCAAATAGCTTTGGTTGGCTCCAAAAATGGGCTTCCACCCTAAAAAATGCCGGCGCGATTATTCGACTATTTTTGTGTATGATTTTTTTTGCAATCACGCCAATCCGTTCTCTGATACATATGTACATACATATGTATGTATGTACATATGTACATACAGCTGCGAGCAATAAAATAGAAGCGGCATCGCCCATTTTAATTATGGCATATAAAGTTATGGGCTAGACTGAGATTTTTGGAATGCAAATTTATTATTCGACCTGTTATTAATTATCTTATAAACAAAAGAAAACACATCATTTTGATTTTTCGAAAATATTGAAGATTTTGTGACAACGGTGAGAAATTGGGGCGAGCAAAATAATAGTAGCACAAATCTCCTCTTCAATATATATTAGAGCATCACTTCCTCAATAATTTTAACGTAAGCATGTTTGTCCATGATAGTATATAGGACCAACACCATAATACGAAAAACAGCCCTACACCATCACACTGCAACCGCCATGTTTGATAGTCTTCGTGGTGTACTGCGGACTATACTCCTTGTTTTTCGGTCGACGAACTTATAGCCGAGATCCTCTCCCTCTAAACATTACAATTTTGGACTCATCTGACCACAGTATGTTACGCCATTTCTCCACAGGCCGTTGAAGAGCACTTAAAAATTTCTTGCACTTCTCTGTAAGTTTTGCCCTCAGCTATAAGTTTTCTAATCTGAATCCTCTTCTCAAGAGACATGTGTCTACCCCGGCCCGGAATACTCTGAGTTTACTATCATGAACACATACAATTTAGTAAAAAAAAACACCAACCTTCAAACAATAGTTTAACTTTCCTGCAAAGAAAGATCCTTCACTACTATTAATTAAGCTTAAAGATGAATTGCCAAAAAAGTTTAGGCACAAAGTGAGGTTACAATGTAACGGACAAGTGTTGGACATTGCTGATAACACTATTTAGCAGTGTTAAGCAGATCAGAATATTATCTTGCAAGTTATTGTAATAAATATCGGCGAGTGTTATGCATTACTATTTTTTTGTTCGCAACTGCACATACATACACATACTTTATGGGGTCGGAAACGTATATTTCTATGCGTTAAACACATCTGATCAATTTTATAATACCATCTGCACGGGTATAAATATAATGATACCATTTAAAACAATGGGTATTACATCTTGAAACAAATACTTTTTGATTTTTAGATAGTGTTTGCATAATGTATTAAGAAATGAAGTAAGCAAGTCGTCCTAGCCGACGTTGATTATACCCTGTATCAAGTAGAGATATTTAATAAGGCTGATTTATCTACCTAATCGATTAGGAAATTCAACTTTTTATTAAACTTAAAATTTGAGGTCTACAACTTGATAGAAACAGACAGACGGACCGACGGACATGTCTCAATCGACTTGGCTGTTGATGCTGATCAAGAATATACATATACTTTATGTGGTCGGAAACATTTATTTTGTCCAAATCGGACAATAAACATCGGAGATATGCCCATATTCTTTTTGTACTGAAACGCTATGGGCGAGATTGGCTGACAGGAGTGAGCGAGATAGCATGCGTTCGCTGCTGCTGCATGTAAAGGAAATTTTGTATGAAATTGATGGCTACTTCGAAGGTTTTTTTTTAAAGTATCTAGTTGGTACAGGGTATACTCAACGTCGGCAGGGACGACTTGCTTGCTTCATTTAGTTGTCATGTCCACGATTTGCAAAAGGTTATATTCATCTGTACACTTAAATGAGTAAGCACACACGATGTACTCAAAAATATTAATTGTGTACAATGTGTAAAAATGTAACAAATGTTGTACTCACTTCAAATGACTACAACTATTATTGTCACTCACTCTAAATGAGTACAGTAAAAATGTTGTACACTCCTAATCTGTCTTACTGAATGTACTGCACAGCAAAGAATGAGTATAGCATTTTTGAGAACACTACAATACTGAACAGTAATACACGAACTCACTGTTGAGTTAAATTCACTCTAATTCGCACATTTTTTTTTGCTGACTGAGTTCATTCATGCTCAATTCGCAAACCGATCACGCCAAGCTGTTCTCAGATGCATATGTATGTATGTACATATGTACATATATGCAAAAATTATGCATATGTATCTACATATGTGAACTTTTAATTTTTTGGGTCGGTGTTGACCTTTTTCAGGAAATGCCCATATGTATATAAGACTTTTTCTCTTGATAATTAAAGAAAGCAAAAAACCCTCAAGTTAATTGTTAAATTAAGCTAAATTAACTTCTTCCCGCTGTTTTCCGATTTTTCCCGCAATCGCAATTCAAAAGTGCCCAAAACCGGCAGCACTGCTAGTTAGATGTTTTTCCCTAATTGCGAAGGCGGAAGAGAGGAAAAAATTTGTGTACACTTTAGATGTATCTAAAAACCTAACTTGGTATCCCTAGCTCTTAAAGTCTCCAAAATCTCGGTGTTCATACGGACAGACAGACGAACATATCCCAAACGACTCGGCTAATGATCAAGAACATACATATGTACATACATATTTTCTGCCTGTTACATACATTTTGGCGACTAATATACCCTATGGATACAGGGTATAAACATAAATACCGAATGTTAATGTGATCCACTGTATATACCGTGTACCCAAAGGGTAAAAGGAAGGAAGTGGAGGAAGCGTTTCCAATACTTAAAAAAATATACAATCTTTATGAAGTCGTAAGCAATCGAAATTAACTGTAGCTCTTGGAAAATTCTTAATTACATTGTTTTTGTTAAACAATTTGTAAAATCACTGAATATTTAAAAAGTATTTCAGAATGTTATCGGAATATTGAAATCGAGTCCAAATCCAACATTGGATTTTCCAACACTACCCCTATCAAAATTATCGATATATTTAGATTAAATTAAAAATATTTTTTGTAAGTTGTACAAAAACGAAGCAGTAAATCGTTAGAACATTCCTAAGGACGTGATATAAGAACTGTTGCATTTCCCTTTTTATTAAATTAAATTTAAAACTCTTACGGGTTTGACAGGTTGTCAAAGTATCCTATCGATTTTGATAACTGCACTACCTTTCGATTTTTCGAAAAGCGAAACAAACTTAAGAGATATGCAGTATATTTAATAATAAATGTTTTAAATATCGGAAATCAGCTGGGGAAATGTCTCAAGTGACATCAGTTACTACACAAAGTGCATCTGCGCGACCCCTTAATCCCAATGAAAGCGGAGTCATTAATGTTGGGGGTGGGGGAGGCGTACCAGTTGGTGGAATCGGCGTCGCTCCTATGTCAGGACGATATGGCGAAACGGAATGGGAGGCCCGAGAGGTGAGCCGCCAGTAGATGGAAGAAGTAATGAGAAGGTTAATTTTTCTAATCGTTGTACCGATCTTTATAGTCGCAACGCCAAAGGGAATTGCACGAAGCGCGGGCCAGAGCAGCCCAGATGGAAAAGACTATGAAGTGGTGGTATGTACCCCTCAAGACATTTCAAGTATAAATTATTTCTAATGATTGGTTTGGCTTTTTGCAGGTCCGATTGCACTGCCAACTGGCGTGAGAAATGGAGTAAGGTAAAGGAGTTGTCATGGCAAAATAAGCTGTTGAGTCGATATGATAAAGAAAAACAAAAACTCATTTTTGTAAAGTAAATAAGATTATCAAGATTACAACTTAAAGTTGTTACTATGACAAAAATTTTTTAATAAGTGTTTTCCAATGTTTGTATACGTCCAGTTTTTGAAATGTTTACATTTTCACGATTCGACATATTGTAAAAAATATATTTGATACCAGTTTAGAACCAGTAAAATCAAAGTTGAACTCTGTTCAGTTTGTCCGTTTTAATTTTCCTCAAGTTTAAATATACATACGTATAAATATACCTAATTATTATTTCCCGTTTTGTGCAGGTACGCAACGAGCGAAACAAAGCCCGAGAAGAGGCGAAGCAATTGACCATCAAGTTAGAAGTCACAATGAAGGAGGCTTATGCATTAAAACGTGAGAAGAACGATCTTGAACAGCAAATTACGCAGTTAAAGAAGGAAATGGAAAAGGTACACACTTTAATGATGAAACACGCCGGTCAATTCCATCGGGCCGATACTAGCGAAGGCGATGTTGAGGCCAACGGACGTGACGCTAATTGCTCCCCAGACATCTCTTCTGATGGACTTAAAAATGTCAACAGCGAGGATGGTCTGGTAACCAAGTTGTGTAATGATGTCAAAGATTTGGACATTGAAGAGTTTGCACTAAAAGGCGCCATGCCTAAGCATCATCTGACTAATTTAGACGAGACGGCTGCAGCAGCAGAGGAAAAACGTCTTATACAGCAGCTCTCTAAGGATGATTTTGACGAGGATTACTTAATGCAAAAGATATCTATGCTACAATTGCGTTTAGAAGAGGTTCAGAAGACTTTGCAGGCAGAAAGAGAGTAAGTTCAAGATGAGAAAACTTAAGCGACTACTTTAAAATGTTATATCAAGTTTCTTTATTTTGAATATTTCGAGATCGAAATATTTGCTGTACTTCTTTAGTAGATGATTTTGAATATTACAGGGAAAAGAATTGTTAATCAAACATTAGACGACGAGCCAAATCCAAAATAAATTAACATTATATATATTGTGTTAATAATATATTATATTAATAATGTTAAGCCAATTTAATGTTTCGTTCTTGAAGTGACAAAAAAGAGTTGCACAAGACTATCGAGAAACTTACACTGGAGATACAGGATGTGCGTGGACGCCAAGAAGAGATGCGCTCTGCCAAGCAAGAAGCTGTCCGCGAGCTTCTGACTTTGCAGGTAAAACTGGAAATGCTTGGTTATGCTGTATATGTATGTATTAATTAATTTTATTTTGAAGGAGCAACATCGAGCCGAGATGCGCATTGTAAATAATTCATTGCAGGAGGAGGTTGCAGCTCGTGAGAATTTGGAGCGACGGTAAACAATACTTTTCCGCCTGTTAAAATAATTTTTAAATTTTAAGTTCTTTCAGTCTCAGTGAATTGCGTACAGAATTGGAGCATCTACAGGCTGAGAATGCTTCCGAGTGGGGTAAGCGCGAGCGTTTGGAGTCTGAAAAATTAGCTTTTGAACGAGATAACAAAAAATTGCGTGCCGAACTACGCGATTATCAAGAACGTTCAGATCGTAAATGTCGCCCCCTGCAGGCTAATGATGTGGAATTGCGTGCTCTCCAACAGGAGCTCTCAGAGCGTAATAAAGAAATAAATGAGGTGAAGATGTCGCATTCCAAGCTTAAAAAACTTTTAGCCGAGACCAACACAGAATTAGGCCACGCAGTCCGTCGAGCTGAACAATATGAGGCAGAGGTAAGTGAAGATTTTGTAGCGACAATTTTTGTGGGGTTTTGTTGCTGATTTTGGGAGAAACATTTTTAAATTGTTGTGTAGTAAATCTGGCGTTAAGCTCATCGCCAGTTTTCATTTTTTACTTTTAAAATGAGCGTTAATAAAACACTACTGATTAGCAAGGGGTCTGATAGCTTATCAGCGAAGACAAATTATTGGAGTTTATAAATAGTAGCTACGTTGTTTTGTTTTATTTTAAATATTTTTGTTAAAAAATTTAAATGCATTTTATCATACAACCAAAATACTACAGTTACTCCTTAGTTCGCAAATGCTGCTATGCCAGTTATCGCACGTCCCAGTATCAGGGCGTGAATGTCATGTGTTCCCTCATAGGTATTAACCGATTCTAGGTTCATAACGTGCCTGATTATATGATACTCGTCACTGATCCCATTACCGCCCAGCATATCTCGCATTTGCCGTGCAATATCCAAAGCTTTTCCTGCATTGTTTCGTTTTAGAAGAGATATCATTTCGGGTGTGTGTAATTTCTTTTCCTTGAGGCGTCCCACATGCAAACACGCCTGAAGCCCGAGCGCAATCTCAGTGGTGGCATCCGCCAGTTTTTTTTGTATTAATTGATTGGCAGCCAGGGGACGTCCAAACTGTTTGCGATCTATTGTATACCGGCGCGCAATTTCCACACAGGATTCCGCTGCTCCCAATGCTCCCCAGGCAATACCATAACGGGCGTTGTTAAGACAATTAAACGGTCCGCTAAAACCAAGTGCATTTGGGAGAAGGTTATCCTCGGGCACGCGAACGTCATCCATAAGAATCATACCAGTTGGTGAGGCTCGCAAAGAAAATTTGCCTTGTATTTTAGGCGTATCTAATCCTTTGCCAGAGATTTTTCGATCCACAACGAAACCTCGAAGCTTGCCATCCTCGCACTTGGCCCAAACAATTAGCACATCGGCGATCGGGGCACTCGTGATCCACGTTTTAGAGCCATTAAGGATGTAAGTCTTCGACTGGCTATCGTATTTTGCGCGGGTCTCCATTCCAGCGGGGTCGCTACCATGATTAGGCTCCGTGAGACCAAAAGCACCAATCAGTTTTCCTTGTGCCATTAGCGGTAAATATCTTTCCTTTTGCTCAGTTGACCCATAGTCATAGATGGCCCCCATAGCTAAAGAGCTCTGCACACTCACCGCCGAACGATAGGCGGAGTCCACCCGCTCCACCTCTCGGGTGAGAAGACCATAAGCCACATTGGACACCCCAGCACAACCGTATCCCTGGAGAGTGCAACCTAAAACTCCCAAACTGCCGATCTTTTCCATTATCTTTTTGTCAAACTCTTCTAAGCGGTTGGCCAATTTGATGCCAGGCAGCAGTTCAGATTGACAATAGGACCGGAAGCTGTCGCGTATGGCCACTTCTTCTTCGGTTAGTTGGTTTTCCAAATTAAGAGGATCTTGCCAATTGAATTTTGGAGCACTTGCCTTTGAGCTGCTGCTAGCAAGTCGTGCAGAAAAGGCTGCGGGACGCCACAATTTGCTTATTTGCGCAATCATTCTTCTTCTTTCTGCTTTGATTGTGCCTTACGAAGTCGACCCAAAAACCAACGCGAGTGTTTGACGTTTGCCGATAAACTAAAAAGCTTCAAAACCAAACACGAAAACCATACGAAAGCTTTCGGTTTACTCTCAGAATCTCGCCCTTTCACAATCGTTGTACTCTCACTTTGTTATTCGTTGATAAGAAAGATCATAATCTCTGTCCACTAAAGTTTTACCATTATCGCATTAATTACCGACTTGGTGATAGAATCTGTATGTAAGAAGAAAGCTTTCAATAAATATTAAATGTCTTCTTAAATCATGGGAGCCTTGGGTACGTTAACAATAAAACTTTTTGCCGATTTCATCCATTTCAAATTAGTCTGATGTCAAACAATTAATTTTAGCGAAACTTGTTCATTTTTGTGAAATGTTTCGTCCCACAGACAAAACTGATTAAATGAAGTCGACAAATGCACTTTTGGCTTCGTTATAAAGCAAGCATGAAACAAAAAGAAATTAATATTTGGAAATTAAAAACCCCACACAATCGTAACACAAATGTCACATTCCTTTGTTACCCAATATTCAATTCAATATTTAAGGAGGTTTACTTCAAATTTTATTTAAATATATTAAGTAATTCGAAATGTCCTGACAAGCTAAAAAAATAAGTAATCTGTATTTTTTATCGATTAGTCGGAAAAGTATTTTTAAATAATCAGAAAGGAAACTATACTTGGAGAGTGTAAAAAGAAATTGCTCGGATGTTTGTCACCCATAGAAACCCGATTCAATCTAGCCATGTTCGTCTGTCTGCTTCTCAGTCCTGGACGAATCAGGTATAGTCACCAACGTAATAAAGTTTTTTTATTTCCTTGTATTGTATAGCCTTAACCATCCACCCAGTTTAAATCAGATCGAATAATTTTTATGGTTGTAAATCAATAAAATAAATCTTTATTAGAATAAATTTACTTTAGCCAAAAAGACACGAAACTGAGACATGTATTAAACGGTTCACAGAAATTAAACTCCGATCACGCTTTGACATCTAAATGCAAATGGAAGAAAAAAAAGCATCTATATAAGTTACATATATCTGTACCATATACATCATTTATCTATTGTGAAATCTACAATTCAGCGAAAGATAGGCTTATATACTTACATACTACTGTACATTCGTCTCATAGCAAAATTATCACAACAAATGAACGTTTATATTAATATTTCAACTTACATTCGAATCGACTAACTCTAAGGCGTTCTTTCTTGTTAAATATATTTTTTTTTTGGAAATAAGTTAAAGGTTTTTATCTGAAAATAATATGATAATAATGATAAAAAAACCAAAATATACCTCTTGAATCGTACTGAAGACCTGATTTTGGGAATTAATATGAGAACGCCTTATCACGCTCACTTTTATCAGCACATAATCATGCTAGCGTACCTGGGGGCCAATTAAAAAACTTAAGGTTTTTTTTTTTTGTAAAAAGCAGGGAATTATATATAATTAGGTGCTGCAATTCAGTATCTGCTAAACGTTATTAAATAATTAAATATATGTGTTCTGCATAAATAACGTATAGTAATAAGTACAAACATTTATGTTCTAAATAAATAATTTCCAAATTGTTCATAGGTTAAACGACTGCGACAGCGCGTGGAAGAGCTAAAGCGTGAACTGGCCGGCGCAGAAGACGAGCTTGATTCGGCAGTCAATCAGGTGCGGCGCTTACAGCGCAGCAATGATGAGTTGGTGGGCCAAACAGAGGGTTTTCAAGTGCAAATCCAACATTTGCAAAATCGGTAAGGCTACTCCCAGGCTATCTGTATTATTATTTTTTTAACCTGTCTACCACAACTAACTCTTCATCTGGTGCTGGTCTCGCTAATATACCCCACAACACTAACAATAATCCAATTAAACTAAACCAACCTAAGACGACCTGCAAGTCCACAAATGCGTGGACTGGGTGGCGTGCAGTTAAGAAACAAAATTGAGCTACCGAGCGATTGTTTGCCCAATATAAATGATTTGCGTCAGATTTTTGATGACTCTCAGGCAGGACTGCGTAGCTCTCATAATGATGCCGCTATCCATCATGCGGCTTCGGTAAAGCGGTCTAGTCACACGGAACGTACGCTACTCCAGCAACAACAGAATAGCACCGCCTCAGCGGCTGCCGCTGCCTTTTATGATGCAAAACCCACACATTTGGAAGAGAACATCTTTGAGTCCAAATCAAGGAATTTGGAATTCGAGAGGGCTAAACAGAAGTTTGATAATCCTCATCCGCATCATCATCAGCATCATCAACACCAGAGGCAGCGTTCGGTAGGTAATGGACGCTATGGGAGTGCCGGAAGCAGCTCGAGCAGTGGTAACCGGGCCAACCTTGCCCTACCTCTTAAGTGTATGACTAACGGAAGTAGCCATGAGAAGGAACATCATCAACAGTCAAGTGCTGGTATCGGTTATGCCAGAAATAGTATTAATCTAGATGGGCTTAAGGTATCGGACGATGAGGTGAGCTCTCGTCGACTATTTTTACTAACTTTTTATTCAATTCTATAAATACTTTATTAGAGGTTTTGTTTCATTTCACTATATTTTTTTTATGTGTCGTACATTAAGTGTCGCTTATTATAATTTTTCCAGACTCCGTAGCTATGGATCCACAAGTTTACTACTAGACGATGAGACGGAAGGCAACAGCGATTAAAATAACAATGGGAAAAGCACATTCTTCTACAAGTCTAGTTTATGGTATTAACAGGTAGTATTAAATACTTCTATCGGGTTTTCGTAGGAGGTTAATCTTATATCTTGATCAGCATAATTCTTTCTTGTTCCGTAGAGCACAACGCTTATACGTTTTCAGACTATTTAATCTTTAATTATCCATCCAATGCCAATTAGAAAAAGCGCTAGATTTTGATTTGAACAATGTAAATAACGATATGCAACTGTTTGTTAATTTGTATTTTTTCTTTTACAATTTCAATTTAACATTAACCCAACAAATACACTGTCGATCAACCGAATAGACTCCCAGTTTTTGCGACAATGATTTGAAAAGTTTTGAATCAAAAGCTTACAAAAACGAAAAAAAATATTTTTTATTGTTAAGTGTTCAATAATTAACTAAACAAAAGAAAAGAATGCCAAGAGAATAACAAATATATCCGTCTTTTATGTCTAAATTAAAAAGTTTCTTGGCCGTGAGGGAAGTATAATTGTGGGGTGCCATCTTCCTCTATGGCACATTTGTCCTGAAATTTGTTTCAATTCAAAAACTTCAGTTAATTGTCGAAAAAATGTAAATCTATTCGGTTGATCGGAAGTTTATATTAAGGTACGCATAACCTTAGAAGTTTACCAAAACCAAGACATTTATATGTTCCGCAAACCGTTACAAACTGGACTATTTTAGGTTGAATGAAATCTAAAGAAAAATGTATGCCGATTTTAATGGACTCCAACATTTTAACCTTTACTTTCTCTGAATACTCGGATGGAATTTTAAGTCTTATGAAATTACTCCATACGGATCATTAACATATTCTTCAAGTTAACAATTATATATACATACTAACCTGTTCACCATATATAAATACATGCATACTCCAAATGTATTTATCTTTAGTGCCAGAAAAGAATAAATTATGTAATAAGATCTTAATATGCTGCATCAAAAGTTGTAAACAAACGCAGAAACTTTGATTTATTCTCTACTTCTTTTTATTTAGCGTATTCTAGTCTTTTTTATATATCCATTTTTTAAAGCAGCATATTTCGATCACATATTAAGTAATTACTTTATAGTAATATTAGTAACATTTAATAAATTTTACCAATATATGTATATCATCTACAGTAACATATTTCAAATCGAATACTCTACAAAAATAAATTTCAATGAACCTTGGATATTATTATGCCGGAAAAAGTATCCTAACCTCAAAGAGTTTTACTTCATTCTGAAAACAGTTCATGTTTTATTTTAGATTATTGTCAAAGTTAATGAGTTAGTTATTAATAATATTAAAGATAATCAGCAACACCTATGTATCTTTCGATATGGTACAAGTAACGCGTAATACGAAGTTTACAGGTATTTGCATAGGCCTCTATGTGTCATATGCAATTTTTGTCTTCTTTCTATTGCCGATGCTGCTTCCGGACCCTGTGTCGATGTACCGGGCCATAGTTGCCTATCAAACGCGGCATTTGGGAAATATATCTAATTATACCGTGGTTGAAGGCAGCCAGCCAATTCTATCAATGCTTGTGACAATGCGTGGTTCTGGTGCACTCTGTTTACTGAACAACTTGTCCCATCAGCCCGGTTGTTATCATCGCTATGCCTCTTTAGTAGCATATCAGTGCCGATTTTCGGCAGAGCAGCATGCGGAGCAGGCTTTGGAAGAATTAATTTCTTTATTTAATTGTAACTACAAGCTATCAGGAGAGTCTATGCTCACCGCAGGTATGAGATCGACGGCATTTCGACAATTTTATGGCGTTCAGTGGCAGTCGTGCATGACCTATGCTCATGATATATGCTGGGACCCAGAGACTATTGCAGAGATTTGCAAACTTTTCCCATGTATCAATATGTCAGTGTATAACTTAGGACTAAAATACTTGGCTACGCTTCTTGAGAGAAAGGAGTAAGTTTCGACTAAATGTAAGGCAATTTTTGAAATAGTTAATTTATTTTTGTCGTATTAAAAAATTTAGCCTTCCTTATAGCGGAATTGGTGCATCGGCAAACCACACTGCGATGACCCAAGTAATCTATGCAAGGATATGGTCAGCGACTATGTTGCAGCAAGAAAACTAATAAAGAATTATCCGCAGTCTTTTGGGTAAGTTCATATCTTTTTCTTTCCTATGTTCAGCTAAACACATTTGAAATACCTTACATAACTATCTTAGCATCGTTCGTTACGAAGACTTAGCAGAGCGTCCAGCCAAGGTATTGCAACAAGTATTCGATTTCTATGGTGTGCCATTACAACGGAAAAGGGAGAGTCTTCCTGGACATCCGCGCTCGAATGACTTAGACGATAGGAGTATGGTAAAAGAAACTCCTTTTAATTTATTTGACCAGCAATTCTTGAACCAGCCCGCTTTTGAATGGTTGACTCAATTATCAGAAGAAAAAATTAAGGCTATAGAAGATGCACTTAGCTGTAAAGAGGCAATGCAAATGTGGGGCTATCGTTCCATTTACAACGTGAAGGACTTTTCCGCTGATACATTTGATTCAATGTTGAGAAAACCAACTTTTTCCAAAAATGAACATGCTGTTTATTGAGTGGCTACTCATTTCTAAGACAAACAAAATGCTTACATACGTACATATGTACATATATTCTAGTTAAATTGTAAATTGGAAATGTCTGAAATATTAGCGTCAGAATTTGTTAATAAGATACACATATTTATGAGCAAGAAATATTTATATTATTAATATTTTAGGTAAGCGGGAAATTAAAAAGGATTTTGTTCAGCTTTTTAAATACTAAATTTCCGCGGAGATGCAATGTTGACATTTAGTGTTATCGGTAATATTAATTAAAACTTAAATGAAAAGCATTGCTGTCAACTTAGCATTTTACCGCTAGTTTTGGATTGGATGCAGGATGAATCTAATATATTGTGCTTCAGTCAAAAGCAAAAACATTATGAAACAATGCGAAATCATATTCATAAAAAGATCATGTCTATTTATATTAATTTTACTTATTTACGAATGTTGCATAAATTTTTCATTTTACAAAGCTAACAAAAATACCAACTTGCTTTAATTTTTGATTTAGCTTTTCAGACATTGACAGATAGCTAAACAACAGTGTGTTTGGGTATTAAGTTGGTTGTCAAAGCTGGTCACACTGACATTATAATAAACATCAGGCTTGGTCGCATTCGTGAGTTTATCATTGAGTCGGAAGCAGGGTTTTTGTAATAGCTAAATTTAGTAAAGTTATAAAGCAAATAAGTCGCGTGAAAGTGCAGTGGAAAAGTGATGTTTGTTAGCTGAGAGACGTAGTGCAATATGTGTGAGTGCAATCGGGCTGGAGTGAATGAAGCACACAAAAAAGCTTTCTCTATTTAAGTTTAAGTGCAAAGTGCATAAAAGCGCTTAAAATAAAAATAATAACTGCAACCACACCAAATGACCACTACGGATTTCGATTTGGAGACGTGTGAGCTAATCTCCGATGAAGCCGGATCTAGGACACGGGCCAAGCAAAGATTGAGTTTCAACTCGAAGCGCCGCCACAGCAGAATGTCGCGGCGAGCAAATCTCATTGGAATCTGCGGCGTTAGTTGCTTGTGTATCTTGCTATTGATAGCCACCACCCAACACCGTCCATTGTCTGCACCCTCGTCTTATCAACAACAGGGCACTGGAGGGGGAGGAGGAGCATCTGAAAGGGGTGGCGGTGTAGCCTCCATTTTAGATGGTGGCCCCTCGAATTCTTTAAATCGGAATAGCTTCTATGAACGCTTTCAGCAGCAGTTGTCAGCGTCACAGACGGCCGTATATAATCTCACAGCAACCATTGTGGACGTCCTAGCGGCCCAACGTTCTCGCATTCTGACCGAAATGGAAAACTTTGAGTATCCCCGAGGTGGTGCTGAAAAACTAAATGATATGACTCCTGAAACTGAAGGGACACCAGTTCGTAGCATTGTTGTGACGTCTTGGCGTTCAGGTTCCACTTTCCTGGGCGACATTCTAAATGCCATTCCGGGCAATTTTTATCATTACGAACCGCTTTTGGATTTTGGCATTAAGCAAATTCGGGACCCTGTTGACCAAACTCTTGCCGTGCAGAATCTTAAGAATTTGCTCCAGTGCGACTTTTCAGATATGCAGGATTATTTGAATTTTGGCAAGACTCACACATATCTCTTTGAGCACAACACTCGACTGTGGGATGTGTGCCGCGAGTACCCGCGTTTCTGCTGGCGTCCTGCCTTTCTTACACCATTTTGTCGATTATTTCCTATACAGAGCATGAAGACGGTGCGATTGCGGTTAGCCCAAGCAGAGCAGCTGTTGGAAGATCAAAGGTGAGATTCAGATCCCTTAACACATAGACATATATAGGGACCAAGTATACCCATAACAAGTTTGTAAGGCTTACAAATCGTGCCGAACTTTCATAATTTTAAACATAAGATATTGTTAATCAAAAATGACATCTTTGTTATTTCATGCAGTCGTTGACGCTGATCTAATGTGGACAAATAAATATAGAAATTTGTCCACAAGGTAAGGTAATAATTTTTAGAAGCAGACGTTGTCCGTGCGTCTGTTTTTTCTGAATGTCTTTTAATAATAATTATGATATTTTAGCCCAAAATTTGTGTGCCTTTCCCCTTTTTTTCTGGTGGTTGCTTTTTAAGATTATAATAAATTTAAAACTTCCATTGTCGTCAGCTGCTTATCACCTTTAGTCTTAGATAAGAGCTATAGTACTTTTGTTTGTTTCATGTACTCGTGTCCCTCAACAAGTTAGGTTTTCCTAAACCTATTGTTAAAAACTAAACCATACCTACGTATGTATGTATGTACTTGAAAGTACTCAAAACAGCCTTTACTTTAATACTATGCAAATGATGTTATAAAATTGGAGTTTCAAATGCACAAGAGGCAGTGTTTTCTGGCGCTTTGGTATCTGAAATATCAACTAGAGAAGCTTTCTTGTTTCAAATGAACAATTTCATACAAAATAGTAGGTATAATACCAGAAAATGTAACGAAAAACTTAAATTGTAGGATAACGAAGTTCGTTTACTCTTGCAAACTGTCTTTTTGACAATCAAGTAACTTAACAGAGTCATTGGGAAGTATTTATTTATTTGACATACATTTTTTCTTTAATCCGAATGTTCCTATGGCAGCTTATATATATACATATAATCGGTAGATTCTGCTGAATTTAAATAGAGATATTACTCCATATACCACACATTCCAATCACTTAATTATGAAGCAAAAAGTGTTCAATACTTTCTTAATCGCTCCTATAAGTGCTATACACTTTGTTAATATTATTATTAAACAAAGTTATTGATTTTCAACCCTATTTTTGACCGACCGCTCCAATAATTTTATACGATTTGGCCATCCATTCCGAAAAGTTTTTTGCATTGCAAAATTCTAACTAAAATTGTGAAATCGTTTATTACACTCACTTTATTTTTTAGTTGTTTCACAATTTACTTAGCTTAAGTTGTCCAAATTGTTTCTTCCGAACTGTGCCAAGAGTTTCATTTACATTATTTTACGTTTTAAATATAACCAAAACCAAAAGACAACACACACAAAATGTAAAGAAAATCAATAAAATTGGTGTATGGTAACTTCCTGCTAACAAACCAGTAAAAAGTAAACAAAAGGAAAATGTACTTGATTGATGTGGTGCTGTTGTCCGCTGTTGTCCCCCACTCCAGCTATTTACTACTCCTCCCTTATGGTTTCGGTTGAATTTAGAGTTACTCCTCTGACGTTTTCGCTAGGCTCCTTGCACAGGACATTAGGGATATCTATATCTTTGCTTTTGTTTGCACTCATGTGTCAATGTTATGCAAAAGATTCCACAAACACAAATTTCAATCAATGGGAAATGACATTTGAGTAGGGAATGAGATGGTAAACCATTATTTTTCTGATTCTATAAATGTATAATAAAAATATATGTATACATATGAATGTATGCGTTTGCACGCACTTACCAAAACAAAAATTGAGTGAAATTCTTATGTGTGGAATATTGGGGTAAAAGTAATTTATTTGTAAATGTCAAAGAAATGATTATAAGGCAATGGCTATAATAGTAACTTTGGTATGTACATATATGCATATAAAAGTAATGCAAAATGGATGTAATAGGTTAATAAATCAAACCAATCGTTAAGTTCAATATCTTTCAAAACAAGTCTTTTAATTAAAATCAAAGTTAATCTTTAATTAGCAACCTTATTGATAGAACCCAGTTGGCTTGTATAACTCATTGATATTTTTTGAGCTTGGATAACTTAGAAAACATGTGAAACTATGGGTATCCATATGCTGCTTATAATACTTTCTTCGTTTTCATTGCCATAGTTATTCTTTGTTCACACTGTTGACATCCATAGGCTGATGGTCTTATTTATTTATTTAGTGCAGCACTTAGATTTATACTTTTGATTTATCCCCTTTTGCCAAATGTCTCGAGCTATCCGATAACAGTTGGGGGACGAATCATCTGGCTCTGACTCAATTGTCGGCTGGGTGTGTCCAGCAAATAAAATGAGCAATACCTTTAAATATTATTACATATTTATTATTATATATATTCGATTAATGATTTCAGCATACATTGCTAGGGGTCACATTGTATTCAGTTTAGCCGTTTAAGTTTAATTGTAGAATGAACTATCGCCTTTCTCATTTCTCCTCGACAAAATACTTTTAATCTATTAAAATTTAAGGTACCCCTTCTTCTGTTTTCTTTTGTTCTGCTTCTTCTCTGTTTTTGTTGAAAACATTTGGGTTTTGTGGTCGTTAGCTTTGTGCCGCTTTTCGCATAAAGTAGATTAAATTTTGAGAAAATTAAAACCGCCCACAGGCCTCAACACTGCCAACAAACACTATTGCCCACAGCTTGCCTCAAACTACGAACAGCAGCCACAAAAACCGCAAAGAGTTTTACCCTAGTCTCTTTTAGTTGGCTTATAATGAGCAAAGTGGCTATTAACAGGGGAAAAGTTTTGTGAGCTGGGTTTTAAAAACGGGCCAAGAACCCAAAAAAAAAAAACTAGTTTTGAAAACTTATTGCACAATTGTACACCTCATTCTTGACATGAGATGGCATTTAAATTTTGACGTGATAGTTTTGACAGGAACAACACCAATGATAGAGGAGAGATCGTGAGTTCAGTGAACGTTTACGACTGTATGCGGGTGTCTTTGGCATATCAAACGAAACAAACGACTTCGTTTTGCATTCAAAAATGAAACGAGTTTTTGACTTCGGCTAAGCCAACTTTCGGTACGTTGTTACCACCGATCTCTTAGCCGTGTTAAATGGGTGAAAAGCAGAAACAAAATTTGTCTGCTACTGAGGCGGTGACATCGGCAACGAAGCGTCGTCGTAACGGCGGCAGAGGCTAGGCTGACTTACCTGGATAAGGCCAACTCTTGGTACTGTGGCAGTGAAAGTGATTGATTTTTCTTGCAAGCACTTGAGAAAATTTCGCTTTTTTTTACCGACTTGAACAGATATGTAAAACAATTTGTAAATATGTACGGCGAACATACATACATATGTTGGTAAAGCGGAAACTAACTAATAATTTATTTTTTCGGCCTTTAGTTCTCTTTAGTAACTATTTACTCTAAATGTCTTTATACCAAGAAAACTTGAAAAATACAGTTTAAATGCGTGCCTAAAACTTTAATTAACCTAATTCAAATTAGTGCTTATAGTTTGTTTGATTATTTGGATGTTAAGAATTATCTATTAGCCGTGAAATCTTTGCAAAATTTGTCAATTTATAACACCATGTCAAAATGGTTGTTATATTGACGCCTATAGTTTCTTTTCTATGTAAATTTCTTATGAATCATATCACTGGAAACTATAAACCTAAGTCAAGATATTTTACAACCAATCTATAGTGGTCCGATCAGATCGAAATTCAATGAATAAGTGCAAACAATAAAAGTGAATTTTCCTACAATGAAGCACCATGAGAAACCAGCTAATAACTTGCATTCTCCAAAAGCGTGTGAAAATTACAATCTCAGGGCACTCATCGATCAATAGATTAATCTATCAGTGCCACAACAACTACAAGTTAAAAGAACTCAGCAGAATCTATCTATGTATGTATGTATATACAGCAAGCCCTGAAACGCATGGAAAGCTGATGAAGCATGGAAAGCCACTGCCGCCGTCGAACCGCGACCAAAACGAATGTCATAAGCTAAGTGTATACCTTGTAGTTGTATGTAGTATATAAGGCTGTATACACACACTTATGTACATATGTACATTGTTGCAGTTGACTTTTGGCTTTGAGGGGAAAACGCATTAGGCGATGGCTACTTAAAGATTTACAACACAACGCTTCGACAATAAATTCTGCTGGTAATTGTGTACTTCCAAACTATGAAGATGCACATAAAGTAGAAGCATAGAAATACAAATAAAAATATCAAAGAAGCTAACTTCGGCTCTGCCGAAGTTTGTATACCCTTGCAGCAAAATAATTGGTATAAATGTTTAACAAATTAAAAAAAAAAAAAAAACAAAAAACAAAAAAACACATCTAAAAATTTTCACTTCTTCACCGAGCAGAGCATTGAACCACCAAACACCGAGTCTATCGTGCCACCGATCTCTACATACTACGCCACCGTCATTACTTTGCTAACGTTAGCTAATTCGACATATATAGCAAGCCCATTGCATCTCGCTCTTTCGATTTCGTTCTGTGTAAGAACACAACTAAAATATTTCTGTCCCTCTCACACACCGCGTGGTGGTTGAATTTTTGCATACGTATGTGTGTGCGTGAGCATTAAAATACATTTAATTTCTATCAAATATGATTATTGATTTGTAATCTTAATAATTATCCGATTTAGTTCAAACTTGGTGTATAGTGTATGGATACAAATTAAATTTAAATGCAACAACCAAAAAACAATATTTTTATATACATATTTCTTATTTGGTGCCGCGCGGATTCGATCCCAGGTCTCTTGTGTTGGTACGGCAGATTTGAAATTTTTTGTTGCTGGAGTAAATTGCTTATATTGATGATTTGTTTTATTGATTTGTAGCCGTAATAATTATCCGATTTGAGTCAAACTTGGTGGGTAGTGTCTTGGTACAAATTAGATTTATATTCCAAAAGAAAAATAAAAAAATTTTAATTGGAACCCTATTATTCCGATATTGGTAAATAAGTCAAATCTTTAACAATGTGCCAAAATTTTCTTGTTCTCATTGGAACAATCCGGTAAACAGTTTGTTGCAATAGCCGCAACTCACAGCTACATTCATATAAAATTCCAAACTGCATGTGATTTATCATTCATGCCTACCTAAAGGTAGGCTTAGCGTAAACGCTGATCCCCTTGGGGTAGTAGCTGCATTTTATTTTACTTTTAATGACAGGAAAAAGTTTTTCTTAGTATTTTGAGCATTTATTGCAAGTTTCTTTTTAGCTAACTTGTCTCTTGCTCTCACCTTGCTTGCGTTTTCAATTCCACTGCTGCTTTTTCAGTCTATAAAATTTTTTTATTTCTTTATTCTTTATTTCTCGCCGATTTCCTTCTTAGCTGTGTGTATGTTAACTTCATTAAGCCATCTAAATTCTTCTAATACGATAATGAACGCCATTCCTTGTAAAAAAAAGGGCTTTTGCTTACTAGAAAAAAGCAGATAAACTAATTACCGATATCTTAGTATATCAACGACAGAAGAAGGATATACACTACTGTTAAATTAGTGACCATTGCACTCTACTCCTCTACCAATTATAGTATTTAGTCCTTTAAGTTTGCTTGGAAAAGTTAACTAATCTTGGAATATTTTCTTCCCATTAAGTAGTATTTTATACGTGAAGAGCTATCTAGATATAGTATGCATGTATTTAAAAAAAAACTGGGTTGGAGTTCTTTTTGGACCCCCTTTTGGCTTTTGGCCAACAACCGTTTTGTCGTTGTTTTGCCACATGAAAAATACCAGAACGTTAAGTAAAGGTTTTCGGCTCTTACAGTCATGTATGTGGTATACACTTGTTTTATTATACCCTGTACCCATAGGGTAAAAGGGTATATTAAAGTCGCTAAAATGTATGTAACAGGCATAAGGAAACATTTTGGACCTCATAAAGCATATGTATTCTTGATCAGCATCACCAGCCGAGTCGATTGAGCCACGTCCGTCTGTCCGTCCGAATGATCACCTGGATCTCGGAGACTATAAGAGCTAGAGCTACCAAATCTGGTGGGAATATCCGTCTAGTGTCTACACAGGTCAAGTTTGTTTCAAATTTTAGACACGCCCATCTCGGAATTTGGGAAAAACGAATATTAGTCCTGTATGAAATATATGTTTATTCTTATTTAGCATACCTAACTATATAGCCGATCTGCACCAGTTGACCAAATTTTTTCCAAATTGGACAATAAATATCGGAGATATACCCATATCCGTTTTGTACTGAAACGCCAAGGGCAACATTGGCTGGCAAGAGTAAGCGAGGTAGCATGCGTTCGCTGTTGCTGGATGTAAGGCGAGTTTTATATTAGATTTCTACATTAAATATCTCTACTTGGTACAGGGTATAATCAACGTCGAGAAGGACGACTTGCTTGCTTCATTTTTTTTTTGTTTTTAGCTTTTCTTGTTCCTGTTAATGTACCTAGCTAACTCTCTTCTTAAACAACTTTGTCCAAATTCCATCCATGCATATTTCATAATTTTGCTTGAGTTAAGTTGCACGCAATGCTCCCCAATGGGTGGAGGAGCAAAAGAATCTCCCAAACCCATACTTAACAAATATGTGGGGGGTCCTTGGTGTACATTTGTCGATCGTACGTGCGGCGTTTAAGCCTAAGAAGCTTTTTCCCGAATATTTCTTTGCTTCTTAAGGTGTCCCGTTGAAGCGTAGAAATTTTTGTTACCGATTGTGTTATCAAAAATATGTCTTATTTTAACACAAAACACGAAGGTAAAACAAAAACTCAATCTCCTCTTTAAGGCCCAAAAAGTTTGCTGCTTCAAAAATTGTCATAAAACCAAAAACGTTTAACTTATTATCTTGTGTTGTTTAACAATAGACAAGGTAAAAAAGACTTTCATTTTAACGTAGTGTCAAATTTTAAAACAAAATTCAAATTAAAACCATTTACAGGTAGTGTGTTCGAAAACCTTTACTTTTCTATAAAATAATTTTTTCAACGATTACAGTCTACGGAGCATCGCGAAGGACAAATTAAAAAGATGACGATTAATTAAAAAAAAAAACATATATACAATACCAATTTCTTTTTAACACGTCGCAACAGCAAATGCATGCTATCTCTCCCAGCAAAAGACACATTTGGCATTTTTAGTAGATACGTACATATATGACGTATATCTCCGATATTCCCAAATCGGGTAATTAGGCGGTCTCCAAACGCCTTTTTCAGCAATTGAATTGTGGCACGAGCTGTGTGGCAGGGTGGCCATCATCATATATAAAGAAACACGGACCAATGATTCCAACCCCATAAAGCGCATCAAACAGTTAGTTTCTAGGATTATCTTCACCAAATGCGGCAATTTTGCTTGTTGACGTAGCCGTTCAGCTAGAAGTGAGCCTCATCGCTGAACGAAATTTGCCTGTAAAATTCCTCATCGCAGACATCTTGATTTGGGCCCAATTTGCAAGCGTTGCTTGGGCGTGAGTCTATTCAAGATGAATTGCCGTACCAAACTGAGAAAAAATCACTCAACAGCTGGTCGATCGGACGCCATCTTTAACAGTGTTGCCAACTTAAAGTTGTATACCTCTAAAAAAAAACTCCCTGTAGTTTTTCGTTTTTTGTGGGGGGCCGGAAGTAGGCGTTTCAAAAATTAGAAATAAACTTAAACTGCGTACACACTAGACGATTGTTCACACCAAATTTGGCAGCATCGACTTTTATAGTCCTCGAGATGTTAGTGTTTGGACAGACAGACAAGTCTCAATAGACTCGGCTATTGATGCTGATTAAGAATATATATACTTTATAGGGTCGGAAATGTTTCCTTCTGCCATTTACCTACATTTTCGCTAATGTGCCCCTTAATATGCCCTTTTACCCTATGGGTACACGGTATAAAAAATAGAATTAAAAAAAAAGTATTACTAATGAAAAATTATTATTATTAGCAAACCATCGAAAAAATGAAATCACAGGTTACACATTTAATTCAAATAAATTTATTTATTATTTTGGCCAGGCGTTTTCCCCCAATACTTGAATTATGACTGAAAACAAAAGTTCTTTATAGTTTAATCCTGATGTGATCTGCTTTAAGACTAAAGAATATTCATAAATCAAAATAAAAAAAGATTCGCTAGTTACTTCTATTTTTTAATATAAATGGGAGAGTTGCTTTTGTACCTATTATTTTGGTCATAAATGTATATGAATAGTATGAAAAGTTTCTCAACTCAGACGCCCATATAGTGTACGTCTCTGTATGTTTGCATATCTTTATACTTATCTATGTATGCACACTGTTACAATATCCTATGCAAAGTAACAGCAACAATAAAGAGGAATGGGCATAAAATAACTAGAGCTGTTACAACGGAAGTTTTCTAATGCTTTTGTTGGTGTTGCCGTTGTCTGCTGTCTATTCGATGTAAGCGGATACACAATGAGTGCAAATAAAAAAAACACGAAAAGAAGAAAAGAAAATAAAAGAAAAACGAGCGCGGCATGACAATGTTTAAAGTTAATAATAACAGAATAACAACAGCAAGAAGAAAATACTTACGAATAAGCGTACAAGCGAACCGGACGGACCACACACCGCAATAAGCATGGAAAAATTAAAACAAAAGCCGGTGAAGATTTCACATTTGATGTTATGTCGTTGTTGAGTGTTGGCTGTTACTGTTTCTGCTTGGTACTCCTATAACAATAACCTAGTTAGGCCCATGCTAAATTGTGATTAACTGCAAAAGACAAAGCACTTAGAAGTCGTCCAAAGCGACGTGTGAATGGAATTAATGAGACGAGACTGAAACTTCAGGGTTAGCCCAAAAGAGAAAGTCCCCTTTTCTATGCGACGACTAACTGATACTGGCTGACTGAGTGCTTTGTGGAGAACTGCACACGTCCACAGTGAAACAAGAATACGCAGTCTCGTAAATAAGACGAAAAACTTTAGTTAAATACTGTAAGAACACATTTAAGAGGGAACTGTAAGTTTTACTGAACGGATTTAAATACAATTAAATGAAAATTGCATGTAAAGTACATTTTACAGTATAACGAATAACAGTATATTAATTGGAATTCTACGAAATAAAAAAACTCTTTTTTTTAGAGTTATGTCTTTTATATAGCTTTTTCAGTCTGTTTCTAAAAGGAAAGTCCAAGGTCTGCATTAGTGAACCACTGTACGTTGCATGTTGCCATCCCCGTAAAAATGCGTGTCATGACTTAAAACAATTTATAATGTGGCTTGCAGTCGGAATGGGGTTCAGCTTCTTTTGGCCCCGCTCTCCTTTTTATATCTTCAGGTTTTGACTACACTCAATCATTAACAGTCATGACGAAAATTGTTCAGCCATTTAATGCTAGATCTATTTGGCCCTCTCCATGAAAAAACTTTCGCGCATAAATTAGGCTAATATTCAAGAGGTAGAACGGCAAAAAAAAGTGCAGCCAGCAGATTAATATGCTTAACAATGGAATAGAAATGGCAGAGAGGGGTAAAGTACAATTGGTGGGGGCAAGATTTACCTTGTGCTAATGATAGCTACAAAGCTGTCAGCTATGTAGAGGTAGAGAGCGAGAGGAAGTGGAAAACGGCTGGATAAATTAAAGCCAAAGGCTTTTTTGTGCCAATTTTCAACTATTTCGCACTGTTTGATCACAGATGACTAAGATTGAAACAGAAGAAACAAAACGTTCTTCAATGAATTCGCTGAAATAGATTTAAATATAAATCTATAAATAACTTTGGGCGTGCCGTAGTTCGTATACCCTTGCAACCTATTATTTAATAATTATATATAATATTTATAATTCGACAAAATGATAAACCCATGTACATAAAATGTTCGTGGTTAAAGAAAAAAAGAAATTAGGCAAAAAAAATTGTTTTTGGTCGGATTGTTCCTATGGAAGCTAAAGCATATAGTTGACCGGTTTGGTTGAAACTTCCTTTTAAGGGGTTATATTGTAATCCCCAAAAATCGTGTTTTTTTTATCATTTTTTGTGACGAGGCTGTTTATTGCATGAAAACATAAAAGAAAGGATCATATAGAAAATTCAATGAAATTTTAGAATTTGTTATGTTTTTCAAAAAATATTGGAACGCGCAGCTCCTGTAGGACATCTCCTGGAGGTCCTCCGAAAAAAGGTGTCTTGGTGAGCAGGATATCTCTGGTCCTGATTATCCGAATTGCAAAAATCGAAAAGGTTTGTAAAGAGAATAGATGAATATAGGTAATGATCGAAGGATTAGTCAAAATTTCGATTTTTAACAAAATGGCGTCTTCCTAAAAAAAAATCGTTTTTTTTCGAAAATTATTTGACTTTGAAGTGGCTTAAAGAATCAAAATAATTTTCAGAATCCTTTTTCCTTCGATCATTACCGATCAAGAATATCGTGTGAAAATTTCAATTCAATCGGTTAAGCCAATTCCAAGAAATCTTGCTCACCGAATTTAAAAACATACATAGTTTCGAGAAAAACTAAAGTTAAAGTTTTGGGAACTGTTAAATCTAAGGTAAAACCCTCGTATGCGTCTTCACATATTAACTAATATCATTGAAACTAATTGCCGAATCGGTATGAAATTTTTACACAATATTTTTAAATATATGTTTATTCAATATATGCAAAAAAAATTTTAATTTTTTTGAAAATTACAAGTAGATATAACCCCTTAAAACACCCAAGACATTGCTTAAAAACTATATTCTCGACCTAGCGTTCCTATGGGAGCTATATGATATAGTCAACAGATTCTGATTAAACTTGGTGGATATTTTAAAAAGTTAAGCCCCATAAACAACAAATTAATATTCAATCGGAAAACAACAAAGTTATGGAAGTTAAACACATGATATAGTCATCCGATCGGCATGATTCCGAGACATTCGATGCCTGCAGCAAAAAGAAGCCTATCTGCGAAATTTCCCTTCTGTAGCTTTAAGGGTCTCGGTGGATATCGTGTTGATCCAAATAGACGGACAGACGGACATGGCCATATCAACTCAGCTCGTTGTACTGATCAAGAATATATATACTTCTGACCAAAATTAATATACCCTTGCAAGGGTAAATAGATGATTTTCTTTATACTTAGAGAAATAAAATTAATTTTTGCAGCGCACTTTGTATGTTGTTTTCTGGGGGGGGGGGGGTTGAGAATCTTAGATTTTTATACCCTGTACCCATAGGGTAAAAGGGTATATTAAAGTCGCTAAAATGTATGTAACAGGCAGAAGGAAGCGTTTCCGACCCCATAAAGTATATATATTCTTGATCAGCATCAACAGCCGAGTCGATTGAGACATGTCCGTCTGTCCGTCCGTCTGTATGAACACCTAGATCTCGGAGACTATAAGAGCTAGAGCTACCAAATTTGGTGTGAGCATCCGTCTAATGTCAAAGCAGGTCAAGTTTGTTTCAAATTTTAGCCACGCCCACTTCCGCCCCCGCAATTTAAAAACGATAACTAGGGCTGCTTTCAAGATATCGTATTCTTACTTGGTAAACCTAATTATATACCCAAACTGGCCCAGCTGAGCAAATTTTGTCGAAATCGGACAATAAACATCGAAGATATGCCTATATCCGTTTTGTACTGAAATGCCAAGGCGGCATTGGCAGATAAGAAAGAGCGAGATAGCATGCGCTCGCTGCTGCTGCATGTAAAAGGGAACTTTGTTTTGAATTGATTGCGATTTTGAGGTTGTTCGATCATTTGTCTAGTGACTACGCAGCTCAAGAGAGTTTAAAATTTTTGCCACGCCCACTTCCGCCCCCGCAATTTAGAAAAAACTAATTATTAGAGCAGTTTTTGAGGAATGACATTCTTATTTGGCACACCTAATATTATGGCCAAAGTGCATAATCTGACTAAATTTAGTCGAAATCGGACAATAAGTATTGGAGATATACGTTGATGCGTTTTGTACTGAAGCGCTTAGGGCGACATTGGCTGGCAAGAGTGAGCGAGATAGCATGCGTTTACTGTTGCGGCATGTTAAAGAAAATTATTTATGAAATTAATTGCTATTTCGAGGATGTTTGACTTCATTTAATATAATAACTAGTTGGTACAGGGTATACACAATGTGGGCAGGGACGACTTGCTTGCTTCATTATGTAGAAGAGAAGAAATAAAACAAGTTAAAACTCCTGTGTAAAAGTGCTGGTCAAGTTAATTTTTGAATTGATTGGGATACTTGTCAAAGTATGTGTAAGATGGTGGATGTTAAGGCACTAAATGCTTCTATATCATGCTTGTCGTTCTACTTTCTTATCATTCCTAATCAAAATGAAGCAAGCAAGTCGTCCCTGCCGACATTGAGTATACCCTGTACCAACTAGTTATATTAAATAAAATAAAATATCCTCGAAATCGTCGTCAATTTCGTGCAAAATTCTCTTTAACATGCAGCAGCAGCAAACGCATGCTGTCTCGCTCACTCTTGCCAGCCAATGTCGCCTTGGCAATTCAGTGCAAAACTCATATAGGTATATCTCCGATATTTATTGTCCGATTTTGACAAAATTTGGTCACCTGGTGCAGTTTGGGTATATAATTAGGTGTGCCAAGTAAGAATACGATATCTTTAATACAGCTCTAGTAATACGTTTTCGCGATTTGCGGGGGCGGAAGTGGGCGTGGCAAAAATTTGAAACAAACTTGACCTGTGTATGCATTAGATGCATGTTCACACCAAATTTGGTGGCTCTACCTCTTATAGTCTCCGAGATCTAGGTGTTCATACGGACGGACAGACGGACGGACAGACGGACGGACAGACGGACATGGCTCAATCGACTCAGCTAGTGATGCTGATCAAGAATATATATACTTTATGGGGTCAGAAATGTATATTTCTCCCTGTTACATACATTTTAGCGACTTTAATATACCCTTTTACCCTATGGGTACAGGGTATAATAAAAACACATGTTACGGCACGGCACAATGTTGCCCCTATAAATCTTTACTCAGCTTTGGCCTTCTTTCATATACAAACTAGGAAATGAACCAATAGCTAGCGGGCAAACAAATTTTCTTATGCACTCAAAGTACTTTACTGCACAGCTCCGGCTCCGGCCCCGATTGTGGGCTTCTGACTGGGTTGCACAATGGCTTTCTTATATAATGCAGCAGTTGCCACCACCCCCTTACACTATGACGATTCAAATTTTCCTTGGGTTTTTTTGTGTAAAGAATCATTTGAGAAAAATGCTTCTTACACATAAATAAATGGCCAAAGACTCAACTTAAACTGCGACAGCATGTAGCAGCAAGGTTTGGCGGCGGTGGCAACAAACTTCCGAAATTTGGGCCCCAACATGGAGCCATTACCCATCCAAAGGCAGCGTGGAACTTTTCTTATATGCAAAACTATGAAAAACTTCTGTTCTCTAAATTTGTGTCGTGGAATGTTGGATAAAAAACACCGTTGTAAAACAAGAAAGCGCTAAGCGAAAATATAGGGATACTATTGCAAAGAAAAGAAGGTGGGGTGAGATTACGTAGCCCAAATAGTCAAAGCAAAATAAAACTGAAGTACTTTCATTGCCTTAAGGCTTAAGGCACAGTGCAAAGTGAGGTTATCTGAAAAGTGCTATTTTGAGAACTACCAGATAGATACATATGTATGTATTACTAACAAGCAGAAAGCATTGATGGCGACTTCAAGGGGTTCGACTTTATTTAATGTAACTAGTTGGTACAGGGTATATTCAATGTCGGTAGGGACGACTTATTTGCTTTATTTTTCGTTGTCCCGCTTTACTTAGTTGTAGTTCACAACCATTGTATTTCTATCGTTAAAGAAAAGAGATAGTGGTAAAAAAAAGCTATTCCAAAGGCGGTACCAAAGACTGTTAATAAGGGTAATTTAATGGAGCACGTCAATATAAGAGCTATAATAAAAATAACAAAATTTTGATATGTATTCCATTGTATAGTTTTAATGCTATTATATGCAGATACCAATTCATACATATGTAAATGCACTAAATATTATTCTCCGTTTAAGCTCAAATTTGATATGAGACGCTCTGTTAGGTTATGTGATAATCTTAGTTTCATTTTACAGAGACAACATGTCGTCTTCCAATCTTCGTCAACAACTTCATTTTATTCCAATCAAAAAATATAATATAATAGCTTCATAGCACTATTACTTATACAAGTAAAAGAGTTATTCATAAGGTTTGCACTTAGATAAAAAGAGTATATTAATAAAGTCTAAAGCAAAAAGAAGATAACATTTCTAACTATTGTTGGTTATTCAAACGTACACATATATTTATTGTTGCTGCGTATTCTACATTATATCTAAAAGACCAGTAAAGCAAAGCAGTACAAAAATTTGGTTTTTAGATTTGCCCCATGTAAAAAATGAAGTCAAAAAATCGGTTAATCTTGAGAGCAAAACAGAAAGAATGTACTTGTATCAATGCAATAGTAATAATAACGTTTAACCATCAAATGATGCAAAGGACAAAGATTACCCAATTTTGTTGAAATCGGACAATACATTGTGGAGATATATGAATGTGCGTTTTGTTTTGAAATGCCGTGTGCAATATTGGCTCGCAAGAGTGAGTGAGATAGCATGCGATCGCTCTTGCTGCATGTTAGGCGAATTTTATATTGAATTGATGGCGATTTCGGGAGTGTTTCACTATTTTAAGTTTTGGACGACTTGCTTGTTTCATTTTTATTCACAATTATAAAGTATGGTATTCTCGAAGGCTAACAATAAGAAGAATGTCAAAAACAACATCAATAGGGTATATAATTTTAGTCTTTGGCACACATTCAGAAGATATATGTAAATAATTTTAAAGAAAACATTTCAATGTGAATATTACATTTTCAATATTTCAATATTTCTTGTAGTTATTACGTTTTAACTGCGTCTCAATCACAGTTTCTTGTCTTAGTTATTAGGTAGAACCAATTAAAAATATTTTATCAAAAAACATCAGTAAAAGACATTATATTATGCAAACAACACATGTCCCACTCGCTCATTATAATTATCAAGTTGCATTTTATTGTCTTGCAGACTGTCCGCTCTCTAGTCCGTTCTTTCGCTCTAAATTTTTATCTTCTTGCATTCAATTTTTTTTTTGTTTTTTGTTGTGCTACTCCTCGACTGGCTGCTTGTTACATTCGAAAACTGTAAATTGTTGCCACAACAATCGCAATAATTAAAAGTGAGCCGTGGCTACAAATCATGAAGCAGCAACAAGACCAAATGCGATAAATATAGACAGAGAGAGGCAAGAGAAAACGAGGGAAAGAGGGGTAGAAATGGAAGTATAAAGAGGAAAAATGGAGACCGTCATATAATAAAGAAAAATATAGAACAATCTCGCTTTGTTAAATATGTAGTTGGCAGTCTTTGGCTATTGCATGGATATAATGAACAGTGTTAAAGGTTCTGCCTTGCTCTCGTTTTCAGGCCACTTCGAAATACCCTTCCTTATAATGCCTAGTAAGTGCCTTAACTTTTAATTCCTAGCATTGACTTCACGGTGAAACGGTGTTAAGATAATTGCTTGGATTTGCAAGTAAACTTATTAAGATAGATGCGTATTTTAAAGCAGCCAAAATGTATGAAACAGGCAGAAGAAAGCGTTTCCGAGCCTATAAAGGATACATATATATTTTTAATCAGCATCACTAGCCAAGTCGAATCAGACGTGTAGATCTCGGAGACTATAAGAACTAAAGCTACCAAATTTGGAGTGAATAACCGTCTAGTGCATAGGCAGATTAAGTTTGTTTCAATATTTTGCCACATCCACTTCCGCCCCCGTAATTTAGAAAAAACGAATCACTAGAGCTATAAAAAATATAGGAGATAAAAAATCTAGGAGATTACCCACTGAATTTACTGTTGGTACAGGGTATATTCAATGCCGGCAGGGACGACTTGTTTGCTTAATTTTTATATCTTTATCAGTTTTAACTAAATAAAAACTGTATAACAAAAAATTTCTTGGAAATTTTTCATCTTGCTCGCTAAACAAATAACTGTCAACTTTTGTGGTGTTGTTCTATTACTTCTATCATCTTATCTTCTCCACTGGACTCGTTTTGCTTTGTTGGAGCTTTTCGCCACTTAACCTTGAGGTTGACGTTCAACGTGACTTTTGCTCAACTAAAACAACCAGGGCCGCATAACAACTTATTGAATGGGTAACGTCACGGAGAGGATGTCGTTCACTAACTGACTTTCCTTTTCTCTTTTTTTCGTGTGTAATTTTTTCAGATATGCACAATATTTTTATTGTCTCTAAAACTAAAGAACGCAAAATTGGTAATAAAAGTGTAAAGAGAGTGAAAGGCACACGAAAAACCTTGTATCTTTAAGGAAAAGAAATCTAATTTCCGCCAATTAAATTTTTTAAACCCTGTACCCATGGGGTAAAGGCTATATTAAAATTGTGAAGTATATGTGTATGTATATTCTTGATCAGCATCAACAGCCGAGCCGATTGAGATATGTCCGTATGAACACCTAGATCTCGGAGACTGTCAGAGCAAGAACTACCAAATTTGGTGGTACCATCCGTCCAATATCCAGGCAGATCAGGTTTATTTCAAACTCCGCAATAAAGAAAAACGAATAAAACGAATACTAGGGCTGTATTAAAGATATCGTGTTTTTAATTGTATAGCCAAACGGCACCAGCTGTCCAGCTTTTTGCAAACATCGGAGATTTACCTATATAAGTTTTGCCCTGAATTACCGACGTTGGCTGAGTGGCAAGAATGAGCAATGAGTTGATGGCGATTCCGAGGGTGTTCGAACATTTCTCTAGATCAAGTTTGCTTAAAAATTTTTCCACTTTCGCTGCCGATATCTAAAAAATGAAGCAAGCAAGTCGTCCCTGACGACATCGAGTATACCCTGCACTGACTAGTTATACCCTTGCAGAGGGTATTATAAAATTGGTCAGATGTTTGTAACGCATTGAAATATACGTTTCCGACCCCATAAAGTATAAATATTCTTGATCAGCATCAACAGCCGAGTCGAATGAGACATGTCCGTCTGTCTGTTTGTTCATGCGTTTTCGAGCTTAAATTTTAAGCTACATGGTTGAAAAATGAAAAGTTAAGTTCCTTAATGCAGTATCCAGACCAAGTTTAAAAATTAGTCGGATCAGATAATTATCACCGGAGTTATTAACTAATACGTGGAAGTACCTCGAGTAAAATAAGCAATTTTCTTTGGCAGCAAATAGACAAAACCAATGTTCAAGAAATCTACACAAAAGACCCTCAATCGAATCCGCGGCGGATAAAATAAGAATTATATAAAACTATTTTTTATACCCTTGCAAAAAGGGTATATTAATTTTGGTCAGAAGTTTGCAACGCCTAGAAGGAAGCATCTCCGACTATATAAAGTATATATATTATTGATCAGCACGACGAGCTGAGTTGTCTGAACGATCGGTCAAGAATATAGTCTTAGAGCAATTACTTGGGTGTTTTGAAAGCGATTGTGACGAAAACTTGGTTGACGAAACTTGGTTTTCGGAAGTTTAGTATATATAGAAATGTCTGTGCTAAGTTTCAGACAAATCGGTCATCTATATGCTATAGCTTCCATAGGAACAATCGGGCCAAAAAAATTTTTTTTTTTCGAAATACTTTTTTTTTTCTCATGCTACAAACATTTAATGTAGGTTTGACTTGTTTTATATGCTTTCTAATGATTTTGTTACATTATAAATGTGTATATATTTAAATTGTTAAATAACAGTTTGCAAGGGTATACGAACTTCGGCACGGCCGAAGTTAGCCCATCCTTCTAGTTTTTTATTACATTTTACCGATACGATACTGCCTAGCTCAAAATATGCAATACAATTGCAGCTACGAACTTTAACAGTATCTATAAGATACCATCTCATTTGCTGGCACTCACGGGGAACATTAAACGAATATTGCTTTGAATTCAACCACGGCTTTTAGTCAACCTAACTTATTCAACTACAAAACTTACACCTTCGGAAAGGAGGACCCCTTGTATTGATACTTGGCTGATAGGTTGGGTTGCGCCTGATTCACGGTCCATTGTGAAATTGTATTACCTATTTGCCAATTGTGCGGGAACGCAAGGTGGTGAAGCAGCAGCAAAAGTCGGGTAACTATCTGACGGCGTATCTGCTAGTTGCTTAAATTAGTTATATTCTTTTGCAATTTTATACGTGGCACCTTTTGTTCGCCGCTTTTGAACATCTTCCCCTTCCCGAGTGCTCTGCTTGCATTGTTCGTCTCGCCTTTCTCTCTGAATTGAGCAATTGCAATTGCATCTGCTGCGGGAAAGCATACACTCCATTGCATTGCAATCTCGCTGATGCGTCTGTTAGCATACAAAATTAGTTTTCTTTTCAACTCTATGTCTAATTCTTAAACTGTAGAATGTGAATATAAAATATATGTATATACAAACTGTTTTTATTATGCTTTGCAAAGCGTAGATTAAAGCAAAGTCTCTATATTAAAACTTCTGATTCAGTTTGCTTTGGTCATTCTTTCTGTTGCTCTCTGCCTTTCACTTGGGTGGACTATTTGTCACAAGCCTCTCGATTTATCGCTTATAAGTAATACTAGCTCCAATCAATGCGACCTCCACATTATCAGCCTTTCGACGGTTTCTCTGGTTTTGCTCTATAAACAAAGAATGTCTGTTAACCTACCCGATTCCCTTTACTTTTGTATTTGCAGAAAACTAACCTCCCTCGTCTGTCCATTTAATATTGCTATATGGTACGAATTTCTGAGATAGTCTGAAATTTTATATCGACGATAGATTTAATTCCTTATAACATAACTGTAGAAGTAATGAAAAAAAGTTTTTACAAGAAAACTCTTGTTATTTGTTTGAAAGCAGTCTGCTGGTGTGAAAGAGATGCCATCAAATTTTTTGTGGCATGGTCAAAACTGCGAAATTTATTATTTTCCAGAATGGAGAGAGTCCTGATATATGTACGTAAAGCTGAGTTTGCATTGATCCAGACAGAGAAACGTGGATTGTCACTCCCTGAGTCCTTGAAAAACTTAAATCTAATTGTTTTATTTGTTTCGCAAGTCATTATCTTCACTTCAACGAAGTCGCTCGTGTTTTTTTGCGCTCTCGCTTTTATCAAATTTTTTATTTAATCCCGCATATAATAAATTCTATTTCGTGGAATCTAGTGCCGAATTAATAAATTACGCGATTTAAAAATTGTAACTTGTTCTTAAACACTCACTCAAAGCTATTATTACTTATTGCTTTATTTAATAACAAAACTCAAAGTTTTGTTGTTTTGTCTACATAGACTTTGATTTTGTGTTTTTAGTTTAGTTAGTGTTGTTGTTTGTGTGGTGCTTGCTCTCGCGTTTTTACGTTGCCCGCGATCGCGACCGTTACTCTCGCGATTGTACCCGTCTTTGTTGTTGTGTGTTTACTAACTTCTCTTAACTTCTGTCTCTTCAGTTTTTTTTTCTTTTTCTCTTGTGCATAATAAACTTTAACACTTGTGTTATTTTTTGGTGCGTATAGCCCTTATATTTCATATTACTCATTTTAAATTGCCTCTCTTATAAACTTTTTGATTTATTTATTTATTGTTGCTACTTTAATTTTTTTTATTAATTTAACTTACAATGGTTGTCTGCTCTTCAAAAAAGTGCCCTCATCCCCAAAAAGTCCAAGACGACTATCTTTTGTGCTGGCTGTGCGATAACATTATGCATGTTAAATGCGCTGGTTACACAGCCAGAATAAGGGATAGTATTGGAAACGGTGGGGGCCTAAAATGGAGTTGTGAAGCGTGCCGGGACGTATGTAGAAATGGATATGCGTCTATTTATGCGGCGGACAAGAGAGGGATTTAAATCCCTATCGGCTAATTTTCTGAAACTTCGCGATGAGTTTTCGTCTCTGGAAACTCAGTTTAATAGTTATAAACTATTAAACGAGTCACCGAAGCGGAAGAAGACTACCCCTCGAAATTTCTCTCCCGGTCCGCCGGCATCTCTGCTTCCTTCGGCTCCGGCATCGTTGATTGACCCATTAACTCCAAATGCTCAGCAACTGATATCATTTAGAAGTCCAGCAGTAGCTGCAGTTGCGGGGACGATTGACATTTCCCCTGGTAATAGTGCCCCGCAAGCTGACTCGATATCGGTTGTAGTTTCCGATGTGTCCGGACGAATATCCTCTCCCAGGGATAGTCCAAATAAAATTTTAACAAGAAGAGCTCTCAAAGCGTCATCTGCCTCAGCAGTTCCAGTGCAAAATGCTGTTGCTGCGGTTGCGACTGGCGCATTGAGATCTCTTGTAGCCATTCCACCAAAAAAGCAAATCTTTGTTTCGCGGCTTGACCCCAATACTACATCAGATGATGTCATAGCCCATATCCGGGCAAAAGTCGTGGCGCCAAACATTGTGGTGGAAAAGTTTAGGTTTTCATACACCCGTGACATTTCGTCATTTAAAATCAGTGTCCCACCAAATGTCTTTGACCAAATTTGTCACAAAGATTTTTGGCCGAAACATTTAGTTATAAAGGAGTATACGGCTAAGAAAAAGAAAAATCGGCCTCCGATTCGTCTGCCTAACACAACTAATCCTTCCCTACCCTCTGGCTCGTCAGTAGCTGGCGGGTCAAAAAACTAATTTCGTACCTTATTCTGACCTATCAGAATGTTAGAGGACTAAAATCTAAACTTTCTAAGCTTTTTGTAGATAGCTTTGACTTTCACATCTATTCGCTTTGTCTCTTCACTTCTTTCGGATGCAGACATATTTATCGTTCTGGGAGATTTTAATCTACCTGACGTTTCATGGCTTCCATCAGGTGAGTCTTCCTTGTTGATGCCCTCCTCCTCACATTGCTTTGTTGACGGTCTCCTTGAGTTATCCCTAACCCAAGTTAATCCTGTTCGTAACAAAAATGAGAGATCACTAGATCTTATATTTATGTTAGATTCTTCTAACTGTACTGTTTCGAGGATTGATCCCTTAGTCGTCCCCGAAGACAGTTTCCATCCAACTTTGGACTTAACTATTGATCTACCTTTTCGGTTATCAACTGCTGGTACCAGTTCGACGTCTCGTACCCGTTGCTTTCGTAAAACTAACTTTTTCAAGCTTAATGAGCTAATTCTTGCCACAGACTGGTCTTATCTGTACTCCTGTAATGATATGAATGCTGCCATTTGTTTTTTCTATAATATTATGTTTTCACTTTTTGATGCTTGTGTTCCACGTGTGACCCATGTATTGTCTAACAAACTGCCATGGTTTACACGTGAGTTAACTAATTTGAAAAATGTAAAGTCTAGATATTATAGAAAGTTTAAAAAATCGGGTCGACCGTCTGATTTCTCTCTCTATGCTGTTGCTCGATCGAATTTTTCAGTGCTTAATACACTATGCTATAAGGATTACATTAGGCGTTGTAAACTTCAGTTCACCCGTGATCCTAAGCAATTTTATAACTTCGTTAACGCCAAACGAAGTGCACCCGTCCTATTTATGTTTTGAAAATAATAAATCAGACGATGATCAGGCCATTGCCGATATGCTTGCTGATTTTTTCAAAACGACCTATTCCTCCAAAGATCATCGAGCTAACTTTTCTTATCCTTATCAGCTGAAAAGGTCTAATTGCGTCTTTAATCTGTGATCGATGAAGATTCGCTTCTCAGCGTGCTTACTTTAGTGAAGCCCGTGTACTCACCAGGACCTGATGGGATACCTGGTTGTGTACTCAGGTTTTGCGCTGAGACTTTGATTTCCCCGATTCTTAAGTTATTTACTTTGTCCGTTGAAACTTCCTCTTTTCCAACAATTTGGAAAGAATCTTTTATTATTCCTTTGCATAAAAGGGGTAATAAATCCGTAGCTTCTAATTATAGGGGTATTTCCAAATTGTCTGCTATTCCGAAGGCATTTGAGAAAATTATAACTTCTCAACTGCAACATTTCTGTAGTTCTATTCTTTCATCTTCTCAACATGGGTTTATGAAACGTAGATCTACTACCAGTAACCTTTTAGAGTTTACTTCTTTAGCGATCGAAGGATTCAGGAATGCAATGCAAACTGATGTCATTTATACTGACTTCAGTAAGCCTTTTGATTCTGTCAATCATACACTGCTTTTGTTCAAGCTGAACGAACTTGGGATTCCAAGCCTTCTGCTTAATTGGATTTCTCAATATCTTAATAACCGCACAAAAAGTTTTATTTAAAACTTATCTTTCGAAGACCATCAATGTGACCTCGGGGGTGCCACAAGGTAGCCATCTAGGACCACTGCTTTTTACGCTTTTCATTAATGACCTTCCGTCAGTTGTAACTCACTCTCGCGTGCTTATGTACGCTGATGATGTTAAACTTTGTATTAGTTTTAAAGACTTAAGCTCTCCACGTCTGCTTCAAGTCGATCTTAATAACTTTCAAACTTGGTGTGAAATTAACTTATTAAACCTTAATGTTTCAAAATGTAATGTCATGTAATTTCATAGATCCTCTTTTCAATTAGTGGTGTATTATCTCAATAATACCCCACTTGAACGTTTGAACGAGATTAATGATTTGGGTGTACTCATGGACCACAAATTAAATTTTACTCGTCATATTAATATCACTGTCAATAAAGCCATGAGTTGTCTTGGTTTCGTTAAGCGATGGTCGAAAGAATTTGACGATCCTTACACAACCAAAACTCTTTTTATTTCACTGGTCCGCCCCATTTTGGAGTATGGATCATGTGTTTGGTCTCCACAATATGGATCACACCAAGTTAAAATTGAATCTGTTCAAAAACAGTTTCTAATTTTTGATCTTCGTGGTTTAAACTGGGATCGAAATGTTAACCTGCCCTCTTATTCTAAAAGACTTCTTCTAATTAACCTTCCCTCCTTACTTAATCGTAGAGTAATGCTTGGTACTTTGTTTATTCATAAGCTTCTAAATGGACAAATAGATTGTCCTAATTTACTTAATCAGGTTAATCTATCTGTACCTTATAGACTAACCCGAAATTATGTCCCTTTAACTTTAACACGCTGTACTTCTAACTATTCTTTGCATGAACCTTTTCGAGTTCTCTGTTCCGACTACAACCGCCTTTATTCTGTAATCGGATCAGAGTTCTCTATATCTATTCTAAAAACTACTATTTTAAATTATCTATCTAGTAGTTAGTCTTAATTATTATTTTAGTTGTCGTCCGTTGTCCACGCGACTTCGTTTTTGCATGCTGTCTGATAGGGTTCGCGCGTAACAGGCTTTGTCCTGGTGTAGCTTGGACCACTTGAACGTACTGCGCATTGTACGCGTCAACGTCCAGAAGATTAAAAAGTCAAACTGTTTCTAAAACCAATAACTTGAGTAAGATAAAACGATTCGGACATTTCATTAACAAATCAGAAAGCATTAACGAGATGGCAACAGAGAAGTGGCAAGTTTACACCGACAATCACTGTTCAGAGGGTGGTCAATAAGAATTTTATGTTAAATGAAACGAAGTGTCAGTTGCTAGGGGTGGCAACGCCATTTTCATTCCTTTGGAGAGGGAGAGAGGAATCGCATTGATTGCAAGTACGGCATTTGCTTTAGACCAGCGGCAGACTATACGAAAGGGAAGATAAAAGCACCAAAAGAAAGAAAAAATATCAAAGAAGCTAACTTCGGCTTTGCCGAAGTTTGTATACCCTTGCAGCAAAATAATTGGTATAAATGTTCAACAAAATCAAAAAAAAAACAAAAAAGATGGAAAAATACATCTAAAAATCTTCACTTCTTCACCGAACATTGAACCATCAAACACCGAGCCCATCGTGCCACCGATCTCTACATACTACGCCACCATCCTCAATTAGCTTGCTTAAGCTAGTTCGACATATATACCAAACACATTGCATCTCGCTCTTTCAATTTCGTTCTGTGTAAGAACACAACTAAAATATTTCTGACTCTCTCACATACCGCGTGGTGACGAATTTTTGCATATGTATGTGTGTGCGTGAGCATTAAAATACATTTAATTTCTATCAAATATGATTATTGATTTGTTACCTTAATAATTATCCGATTTAGTTCAAACTTGGTGTATAGTGTATGGATACAAATTAAATTTAAATGCAACAACCAAAAAACAATATTTTTATATATTTCTTATTTGGTGCCGCTCGGATTCGATCCCAGGTCTCTTGTGTTGGTACGGCAGATTTCTTTGAAATTTTTTGTTGCTGGAGTAAATTGCTTATATTGATGATTTGTTTTATTGATTTGTAGCCGTAATAATTATCCGATTAGAGTCAAACTTGGTGGGTAGTGTCTTGGTACAAATTAGATTTATATTCCAAAAGAAAAATAAAAAATTTTTAATTGGAACCCTATTATTTCGATATTGGATATATCATATAGTAATCCGATCCGACCGATTTTCATACTTTGTCTACCTACACCTTTAAGAAAGCTAACTACTAAGTTTCAACTACGTAGCTTAAAATTTAAGTTCGAAAAGCTGCGAACAAACAGACAGACGGACAGACGGACATGTCTCAATCGACTCGGCTGTTGATGCTGATCAAGAATATATATACTTTATGGGGTCGGAAACGTATATTTCTATGCGTTACAAACATCTGACCAATTTTATAATACCCTCTGCAAGGGCATAAAAACAAATGCATTTACATGACAATAAAATGATAAAAGAGGAGAGACAAAGGAAGTCAGTTCCAGTCCACTTTAATTATGTAACTTGTATTCCCAAAGGTGTGGCAATGCTTATATTATTGAATTCTGAGTGAAGCTCTTTATTTACTGTTATTGCACTGTGCAACGAGCGTACGGTATTGCTACAAGTTAGGACGGTGTCTTTAATGAGCCATCAAAACAAGCTTAGACTGAGCTTGATATATATAAATATATAATCTACATATATGTGATATTAATATCTTCATGGAATCGGCGAATAAAGTAATTCATTTGGCATAAAGGAAACTATTTATATAAGTTTGTAAGCTTTGGGTAAATGTATGCAATAGTCAGTAAAATCTTTCTTAGACAGAACTTTGCTGTAGTATGTACATTAGGCTGTCCCAGGCTACAAGGGGAAATTTTTTTTTTCGGAATCTCAATATGCATACCCTTTATTTTTTTCCCATTTGACTCTAAAAACTTAAATATAAAATATTATTGAGATCGGATGTCATTAACCCGTGCCGACTTGCCGTCAAACTTTAAGTTTAAAAGTTAGTATGAAAGCTATAGGCTCACTATAGAGAGAAAAGTTGAATTGAATTTTTAAATTAATTAAATAATTAAAAATAAAACATATAGTTCGTATTTATTTTCTTTTTGTTATAAAAAAGGCATCAATCATCCAATTTTCTTTTCAAAGTCTGCTTTTTACAGTCGGGATATACCCGTCTGTGTTCTTGTACGCAACGTAATAAAAATTGTTTTTGCTCTTCTTGAACAGTGATCAAACCATGGAAATCTTGCATTAACTTAACCGCTCTTTCCGCCGTGTCATTGACTGCTTTCAGTTCTAGCAGCTTCTTTTTAGCCTGTAGAAACGAATCATCATTTGACCACGACGAGGGACACTTGTTCAGAAAACTGTCGTCAATATGGAGTCGATTAAATAAGAACTTGCTTTTGACAGAGACGAAGTCATCAATGTTTTTCTCTAAAATTAAAAAAGATTGATCAGTTATTATTATACCTATTAGCAAACTTTGTAAAAGAACAAATTCAAATATTAATTAACGTACCAAAAAGTGGGCTGCAGAGTTCTTCGTTGGATGTAATGTAACGTTTGTTGTGGGCAGTTGGGTTTTCTCTAGTTAAGTTAGAAATCATTCTTACATTCTAGAAACAGATTGACATCATCATCAAATAAAGCCAGAATAGATACTTCATCTGTCAAATACCACAAATGCTGGCAAAACTTCTGCAATGCTGCTCTTGAAATGCTTTTGTCTATTGTTTCGTATTTTTTCATGGCCTTCAAAAAACACAAATCCTGATACGGCGCCTTTACTGCTAAAATACATTGGAGCCAGGCAGGCGCGTATACAGGGGGGGGTTTCGGGGGTTCAACCCCCCCCCCCCCCCCCCCCCGAAATAGTCGAAAATTTGAAAAGATACTTTGAAGATAGATAGATATTTTGAACGTAATGGCGAAAACAAGTCGGAAAATAGACATTCTTTTGTAGAAAAAAAATTTGAAATAAAGGTCATCCATTATATTATTAAGTATGAATATGTGTATTTAATATTTGCTGAACCCCCCTCGAAAAAATTTTCTGGCTACGCGCCTGGAGCCAGGGTTTAACGTAGGATGTCACGATGAACAGACATACGTCCAACAGAGCTGCCTTATCCTTGTTTGAAATTCTGAATTGAGAGCTAAGTAACGATATTTTCAATGAATAAGTGTCTTTCGCCATCCATCGAGCCTGGTGCATAGCACCTGGAGGTCGAATCTTAAATTCCTTCTCTGGATCTCCACCAAGAAATAGATTTGAAAGCTCAATTAATTCGTGATAGTCATCTCTAACGATGTCTTTGGTTAATTCAGTTCTGTATAATGCTAGCAGTTTGTCAATTTCCGAAACATTTAAACAAGAAAGCTTTTCTGTACAGCTTTGGATTTTCTCGGCATCGATGTTTTCCCAGTTTTCTCGGAATTTCTTGAATAATGGGATGTCTGGACTTGTAGTTACTTGACTGATTTTCGCTTCAAACACGCCTTTAAGTACTAATTCATAAACGTGATGGCGGCAAGCAAAAACAAGCACTTCTCTACCGAGTTTTTGTTCGAGAAGCACACATGCTCCATTTATGCGGCCTGTGTTAGAAGCAGTAGTATCACAACAGAGAATCTGCACTTTGTCTTCAAGGTTCCAGTTCGTAATAGCATTCCAAACTGCATCTGCCTGTTCCCTTCCTGTCGAGCTATCCAACTTAGGAACAGCAATAATTTGTTCTTTATTGTCATATGTAATAACTATCGGTAGGCGTTCTTCTTTACATTTACGTGAATCTAGAGCTGGTAACAGTTTTCCGTCCCAGTGGACAGTTACCGTGTCCGGGACCTTGTTTTGAAAATCAATTTTTATAGTTTCAGCCCGTTCTTTTCGCATTTCCGTACGAACTCTATGAATGGAGGACTTGCTTATAGGGAATTCATCCGTATTGTGCCCCATAGCCTCAATAGTTGCTTCAATTATAAAGACAGAATCCCTCACATTTAACTGACACCTGTCTAATGCGGCAACTAATTTGGCAGTTAAGATATTTTTCCGCATAAAAGTTTTATCGGGCTGAGAGGGGGCTTCTCTTGCGCTGGGCCTATTTTCTTCTAATTCTATTATCTCAGAATCAGAAGATGAATTTTTTTAGAGGTGGTTCCCAAGATGATGTTGATTGATCTAAGGATGAAAAATATTTAGCACGTCGCTTTTCTTCCTCGATGATTCTAAGCCGCGTCCTTTCCTCTTTGTCTGTTACTTTTTTGTCCACTCCGGCTAAATGACCGGGCCGACCTGGTTCTCTTTGGGGCTGCAAGAAGATCTTATCTTCATTTATTTTAATCGATTGAAGAGCATCGGCATGTGCGATGTCAAACAAATTACTTAAGTTTGAAACAAATTCATTTCGACGCTGTTTAAACGCTTCTTGAGTTTTTTTTCGCATTTTTTTGCAATTCTCTCCAAACTTGGTATAAGTTAACTAGTTTTTTAACACAGTTGGGTATTGATCTTGTCGGTATACGTGCCTTTTCCCAATAAATAATACACTCACGAATTGTGAGATTTGCACTTTCACTGACATTTAAGTTCACTTCACGAATATTATAGAACAAAACTGCCAGTACTTGCCCGTTAGAGGGAAGTTTAGAACCGGTGATTTGGTGTTTTACGTCCCCTACTAAAAATATTTCCGTTTTGGAACTTCGTAACTCCATTGTCATGTACACTACACGAAAACAACGCGATGACTAATAAAACAAACAAGTAATTACACGCAATCACAGCGACAGAGTGCTTGTGCCATACTATACAATATACTTGGGTAAAAGCAGCTCATTGAGGTGAACCGGCTCACTCGTTCTTTTTTTCGAAGTGAGCCAACTCACTCATATGGCTCACTGGATCACTTGCAGAAAGCTCATGAGTTCACTTTGCGATCGCCAATTGAGAAAAACGCAAAACGAACCATAAGAACTAGTGTGCCAAACTGAGCTAGTGAGCCAAACTGAGCCATATTGAGTGAACTAGCTCAGTGGCTCAGTTCAGTGTGCCATTCATTTTGGCTCACTCACTCACCCAAGTATAGTATACAAGTATCGACATGTTTGCGATCAACTCGGCACGGGTTGCTGTTATTCTAAATAGTCGAAACTTCATTTTCAGATGTTTTTAGACCATTCAAACGAAATAAGAGGGTATGCGTTAAAAAAAAACATTTTAATTTTTTTGGGACACTCTAATGTACATATGTATGTATGTACGTATTTATTATTTTAAGTAAAGTTAAAATGTAAAATCAATAACTCTTAAAGCGATGCGATTTTCTCATTAGATGTTCGACAATTTTTAATTGTTTTTGACAACAAGAGTTGCAAGTTGGTGCAGGGCATTGCAAGTTGTTTACCTGTTATAATTTAAATTAAAGTTTCCTGCCAAAAAGTAATGTGGGAGATTTGCATGGCTTTAAGAATATGTTTTCCATTTAACCCAAATATCATTCACCTTCTATTTGCAAAGGGCCTTTAGTGAAGGCCATAATGACTGCGATCAGTCACTTAGAAGCTTAGTTGCTATTTCTTTTCGCACTTAGTAATCATGACCTTGAGGTCTAGGTAAAGATTTCGTGCAGACTTTCTAGCTCTCTATGCTAGTTATCCCTAAATATCATTTCAATTAGGGCCAATTTATCACATCCCTGTTGGTTAAATTTACCGTTTTCCAACTTCTCCTATTCCTCCTGCGGCAAAACCATCGTCACCAACATACACGAGTAGCCAATCAAACGCGTACCCATCAAGGCTTCACGTCAAATGCAGGAGCGCAATAAATTTTCTTCTCTATCAGGTCAAAAAAATGAAATGCTAGAGGGAATTTCGCAGACAATGACAATGGGCACAGTGGTTCAACATTATCAAAACTAATTTTTTATTATTAAAATGAGATTGAACGAGATGTGCCCGACATTAGTCGTTCCTTAGCTTTCAGAGCATTGCGCCACTGTGCCTTCTGTTAACTTTTGGACCACATTGCATTGCACTGCATTTGAGACTTCGCACAGCTCTGTTATTAATGAAGTTTCTACTGTATTGTTGTGCCTCCTATTTATCTTTGCCCCTGGTATTCCTTTTCATGTGCCAAGGCTTTTGAAAATCCGCTGTAATGTGCAATTCTTGGTTGCAACACCCAACTGCTTTCCTCCCTTATTCTCCCCGTGTCCTTGTTTTCCATAACAGACGTTTTTGTGTTTTTTAGCCTTTCTCTTTTGCCACTCGATTTGGTTGCGGTACTGCATCCGTAACTTGACTTTGATTGACATTTGCCGGTTGCTTGCATTTGATATCAGATTGTTTTGCTTTTCGGGTGGTCCAATTTTGAAATTGATCAAGCTTTGACCTACATAGATACGAATTTTGGCCTGTTAGCTCTAAGAACTTTCCCCCAGGGTGTGTGCTCTCCTACCCCAAACTGCCGCATTTATAGAAGTCACGCTTTGGATAACATTTTAGTAAGGGTGGAAACTGATTGGATTTTAATCCATTTATGCCTGTCTTTATTGTCAAGTTCAAGGCCCATATGATTTACATGAGACCAAATATTCTTTAAAATATCTGAGGGAAAATAGTTGAAGAGTGTTGTTACTCTTAAATCAAAACGAGTAAAGAGTTTTTTCAAAAGCCTTAAAAGACATATGTGTTACGCTGTAGACCCGCTGGGACATTTTACTTATGTACAAATCATTGCATTAAATTGTCTTTATATTTTTCATTTAGCTTTTTGCTTTATACGTTTTGCATTTTAGAAGTCTTATTTCAGTTTCTAGTTTCGTTTACTGTCGCAGAAGAAAACAACTCCAAACATATTTTTCTCGTGCAGCAAAGAAAAGAAAACTAGTGACTTGTATTATATGCGAAATGTATATAGTGTAGTGCTGACTGGGCGAAGGAGCACTCCCACCACCTGCACTGTGTTTGTTGGCCAATTGTTAAATCGATAAAATACATTTCGTTTCCACTGGAACGTCGCACAGTGGGGCCATAGCTCATTTCGCTTGTCAAAAATCACATCTTCTAGAGAAGTGAATCGATTTTCAAAATTTAAAAAGCATTTGATAGCTAATTCCTTAAGCTTTAAATTAATGGATGCCGAAGGTGCCACAAGAGCGGGTTACTTTGATATTCAAGGTCAAAGTTGGAAAATATTTTTAGGCACATTTTACCCATAAAATTCACTTAAAAAACGCTTTTTTTTTATTAAAAATTATCTTTATTATTATTATTTTGATGACTAAATTAGATTTTTTAATGTTTTGTTTAAACTTTTCATTTGAATTGCAAAAAAAATATACCATTGCAAGGGTACATTAATTTTGGTCTTCTCCAAACCCCTTAATGCTACAGAGCTGAAATTTTACACACAGGCTTCTTTTTGCTGCAGGCATTGTATATTTGGAAATCATCCTGATCGGATAACTATAACATATAGCTACCATAGGAACGATAGGTCGAGAATAAAATTTAGCTTTCTTAACTTTGTTGTGTTTCAATCGAATATTACGAAATGTGAATTGTATTAGTCTAATATACTTTCCAACATACAAACCAAGTTTCATCAGAATCGGTTGACTATATCATATAGCTCTCATAGGAACGATTGGTCAAAAATATAGTTTTAGAACAATAACTTGAGTGTTTATAAAGCGATTGTCCCGAAATTTTCTATTTAAATGTTTAGTACATATAAAAATGTCTGTTCTAAGTTTCAGCCAAATTGATGGACTATATGCTATAGCTCCCATAGGAACAATCGGATCAAACATTTTCTTTTGTCAAATTACGTTTTTTTCTTAAGCCATTAACATTGGATGTAGGTTTGACTTGTTTTATCCAATGTTTCTCCAATGATTTTGTTACATTATAAATATGTAAATATCAAATAACAGTTTGTAAAATTTGCATTTGCTCTTCTTCTTTCTTGTACCCGGAATGCGTTTTTAACTCAAGGTTTCATTAGTTTTTTGACTTTTTGACAAATTTGCGGAAAAAAGCGCAAGGCTACGCTATATAGGTCCCTTTATCACGTGTATATAATTATATCGTGAATCTCCGAGAATCTCTGTTGATTCCACTCCACCAAAGTTGAAAAAATGCGAAAATTTAGTGTGTTTTTGAAACGTTTCCAATTTACTAAGTATTTTAAATTTTATTATGTTTTTTTCAAAAAATAACTAAAAATTGATCTACTTTTCGAATAAAGTAAAAATATTCAAGATCAGTTGTTTAATTCGGCCAATATTCAGTTTCAAAGTTCCAAGTTTTTGTAAAAATTGTTAATTTTTTTCATACATGAAAAACGTCTCCACTTTGAGATGATGTAGCATCCACAATTCATATCGGATTTCCAAAATATTTTGGATCCATAACTTCTAAAGTATTATCTGTCGATTTCACTTTTGTCCAACGCGATGGTGAAAAAAATGATTTTTGGTCAGCTATCCGGACAGAGGCCCCACTGTGCGTCGTGTACATTAGCTTTGTGTTTTTCTAATATCAATATATTAATTTATAGATTTTTAAGGAGACTTTAATTAGTTTTTGTCCGGTCGGATCCAGTCTGAATTAAACAGAGTTAAAGTATTTTTTAAATAACACCTAAAAATTTACATCAGTTTCTTTTATCCAGCTAGTTTATACTTGGTTGGGCTTATATTTCTGGATAATTGCTACGCGTGCTAAATTTTTAATTTCATCTTTTCAGTCAACCGTTGGCCACTTTAACGCTGGCCTCGAGCCGAATGCACAACCACAGCTAAAAGCACACATACATACATACATCCTTGGTACATACAACACAAACACGTTTTTTTTTCCCTCCGTATTTGCCCCATTTCAACAAATTTTCATTGCTTCCATTTGCCTCATACTTAGTTTTCTCTAACTCTTCGTTTCTGTATCCGCACGCGACATTTATGGATATTTTTATAAATAAACATATACATATATATGTATGTATGCATGCAAATATATGCGTGCAGATGCATGTACACATTGTAAGCATTTGGCCAACTAAGCGTATGGGTAACATTTTAATGCCTTACAAAAAAAATTTCATTCCAAATTGAGCTGCAACTTAATTTTTTAAACTAACTTATTATTTAAGAAGATGAGATGTTGAGATGTTTCGATCGATAACGTTTATGATTCATAATCTGGTTTAATCGAGTCGTTCTAGTCATGTCTGCCTTTCCGAGTTAAATCATAAGCCTTTCTTCCAGGAGATAGTAAAATAAAATTGATGCTTTAAAGCCTTTTTGGAACTGATATTTCATTGGCTTCTTTTTACTGTAGGCATCTCGGAATTATTCCAATCCGACGAGTATATCAAATAGCTGCAATGAGAACGATAGTTTAAAACAACTTTTTAGTATAAACCTTTTTTTTGGGCAACTTTAGTTAATTTCCGTCACCGCCCATAAGGGGAGGAGTATATATGTATGTTCATACATACATACATATATGTACGTTTATAGAATTTTAGGATTTTTTTTACATCAATACATAGTTTTGTATCAGTACAATTTAATAAAAATAAACTGGACTGTGGTTTTGTACGCTTTATATTTTTCGAAACGGTTGCGGTGGAGTTGTCCGAGTAAGATTGTGTGTATACATGTTAATATATAGAAGTGTGTATACAATTAGATTAGAAACACTTGACAGCAAAATATGAATTTATACTCTTTCCGGCTTCCAAAATAAACAAATGATTTATGAATCCATTATTCAAGATTATCGGCTTATGTTGACCTTTATGTAAACTTACACGCATGAAAAACTGACCTAATGTCCATTATAAGGTTAATTAGCTAAGCGTTAAATGTAATTGGCCGTATTCTTAAAATATTCTCCGCAGTAAGAGGATAATAAAATTTAAGTAAAAACGAATAAAAACCGACATCGATAAAACAAAATATATAAATTTAAATTTATTTATAAATTAAAATGAAGCAAGCAAGTCGTCCCTGCCGACATTGAGTATACCCTGTACCAACTAGTTATATTAAATAAAATAAAATATCCTCGAAATCGTCATCAATTTCATGCAAAATTCTCTTTAACATGCAGCTACAGCGAACGCATGCTGTCTCGCTCACTCTTGCCAGCCAATGTCGCCTTGGCAATGCAGTGCAAAACTCATATAGCTATATCTTCGATTTTTATTGTCCGATTTGGACAAAATTTGGTGAGCTGGTCCAGTTTGGGTATATAATTAGGTGTGCCAAGTAAGAATACGATATCTTTAATACAGCTCTAGTAATACGTTTTCGCGATTTGCGGGGGCGGAAGTGGGCGTGGCAAAAATTTGAAACAAACTTGACCTGTGTATGCATTAGACGCATGTTCACACCAAATTTGGTGGCTCTAGCTCTTATAGTCTCCGAGATCTAGGTGTTCATACGGACGGACAGACGGACAGACGGACAGACGGACAGACGGACGGACAGACAGACATGTCTCAATCAACTCGGCTGGTGATGCTGATCAAGAATATATATACTTTATGGGGTCGGAAACGCTTCCTTCTGCCTGTTACATACATTTTAGCGACTTTAATATACCCTTTTACCCTATAGGTACAGGGTATAAAAAAATATTATTTTAGCTAAAATAAAATGTGAGATGGCATGCGGAAAAATAGCTAAAAAGCTATCATGCACCGACCTTGATTCATTTATTGTTTAGTTTTAAAAGAACCCGATTTGCATTCAAGACTGATCGTATGTTATAGTTATACCCTGTACCCATAGGGTAAAAGGGTATATTAAAGTCGCTAAAATGTATGTAACAGGCAGAAATATACATTTCTGACCCCATAAAGTATATATATTCTTGATCAGCATCACTAGCCGAGTCGATTGAGCCATGTCCGTCTGTCCGTCCGTCTGTCCGTCCGTCTGTCCGTCTGTCCGTCCGTCTGTATGAACACCTAGATCTCGGAGACTATAAGAGCTAGAGCTACCAAATTTGGTTTGTAGATCCGTCTAGTGTGTAGACAGATCAAGTTTGTTTCAAATTTTTGCCACGCCCACTTCCGCCCCCGCAAATCGGGAAAACGTATTACTAGAGCTGTATTTAAGATATCATATTCTTACTTGGCACACCTAATTATATACCCAAACTGGACCAGCTGACCAAATTTTGTCGAAATCGGACAATAAATATCGGAGATATACCTATATGAGTTTTGCACTGAATTGCCAAGGCGACATTGGCTGGCAAGAGTGAGCGAGATAGCATGCATTTGCTGTTGCTGCATGTTAAAGTGAATTTTGCATGAAGTTAATGGCAATTTTGAGGATATTCTATTTCATTTAATATAACTAGTTGGTACAGGGTATACTCAATGTCGGCAGGGACGACTTGCTTGCTTCATTTTATTTTAAGTGTTGGAATATTTACATCCGTTCTTTATTTGTGTGTACTCCCCAGGTCTTTCATCGATTTTGAACATTAGCACGTTCAAGGTCTACGCAACATGTGATAGACAAAAATCGAAAAAAGTGAACACTTTTGTTTTCTTTTATTTTTGTGCATTGTGTTGTTGGATTCTGTTTCGACAACAAAAGTTATGTAAATGTTGCCAATGAGAGAAGCCCAAATGAACGGCTATTAAATTGATTAATCGTCCGAGTTTAGCTTGGTTTAGTTTGCTTTGGTTCGGTTTGGCTTGACCTCAAACCGTTCTTTAGAATGTCAATTTAGCAACTGTAAATGATGGCAATTCTATTGATTTAGTTTTTACTTCTTAAAGTTGATTCACCGCGATTTTTTTTCGTTTATTGGTTCCTCTTCGGATCTACGAAACTGTGTCAAAATGCCGCAAGCTGCCGCAGCAAAATCGAAATGAAAATAAATGAAGCAAGCAAGTCGTCTCTGCCGACGTTGAGTATACCCTGTACCAACATTAAAAATAAAACCTTCGATGTAGCTATCCATTTCATACAAAATTTTCCTTTAACATGCAGCAGCAGCGAACGCATGCTATCTCGCTCTTTCTTATCTGCCAATGCCGCCTTGGCATTTCAGTACAAAACGGATATAGGCATATGTCCGATGTTTATTGTCCGATTTCGACAGAATTTGGTTAGCTGGACCAGTTTTGGTATATAATTAGGTGTGCCAAGTAAGAATACGATATCTTTAATACAGCTCTAGTTATTCGTTTTCCCGATTTGCGGGGGCGGAAGTGGGCGTGGCAAAAATTTGAAACAAACTTGATCTGTGTACACACTAGACGCATGTTCACACCAAATTTGGTGGCTCTAGCTCTTATAGTCTCCGAGATCTAGGTGTTCATACGGACGGACAGACGGACATGGCTCAATCGACTCGGCTAGTGATGCTGATCAAGAATATATATACTTTATGGGGTCGGAAACGTATATTTCTGCCTGTTACATACATTTTAGCGACTTTAATATACCCTTTTACCCTATGGGTACAGGGTATAAAAAGTCTCGTGAGCTAGTCGTGAGCTAGTATGCCGACATTAAAGTACCCTGTATTTAAATATATAGCCAAATTATTTCTTATCCTGTGTAATCAAAGATATTTGCTTTAATTTTTCAAGTCATTCAGTGAAAAAAATTATAATACAAATAATAAAGTTGGGAAATAAATTATTAGTAAAAATCCTGTGTTACTTTCCCTTTGTTCAAAGCATATAGATCTGTTTAGTATCTATATGCTTTGAACAAAGGGAAAGTAACACAGGATTAGATCATGAATGTTTAATTTTTTTTATTATATATTTATTATTGGTAACCATCTTTTACAAATTTCATTTGTGTTGGATACGTCGATATACCCTTTTTCTGTACAGGGTCCAAAACCAAAATAGATGCCAAAAAGTGTGTGTGCATGTGTGTGTGACTGTATTTGTGTTAGTCAGATATGCCAGAAATACTAAGAGTATATGTAAATATGTATATTGGGGCCGAACAAAAAATTTGCGAAAGTCATGCGTCGATGTCAAGAGGTCATCATAGCCATATTCAAAAAATTAACTATCGTGTTAAGTCTTCTGATGAAGCTTATTTATCTCAGCAGAGCTTATGAGTCATTTACAATTATCACATTAGAGACCTTCAGAGTTTGTTTGGAATTTGTATTTAAAAATATGTACATATGTTAAAATAAATGTTGTGTTATGGGCAGCAAGTGCCGACGACATTCGTTTTTTATTGGGTTATTTAAAGACAACGCAACTTGTGCTTTCATTTTTCAATAAGCAATACATTAATGAACATTAAGATGGGTGCCAAAATTTCAATTCCACAAAAAAAAGAAGAAAAAAAAAACATAAATTATATTACACAATACATACTTCAAGTTATTATCTCTTTCCCTCATCTTCTTTTTGCTTGACAGCTCTATGTGTATGATGTATATGTATATATGTATGAACCTTTGTACATACATACGTCTATAAGTGCCGATTTGTTGATCTCTTCGACTGGCAAAAGAGATCAAATTGGCAACTGGTAAAAAAGTGAAATTTGGTTTAGCCTTGTATGGTAGTTATTGTATTTTATTTTTATACTTATTTATTTTTTATTTTTTGACTTGTCTGGCCTCACTACTCAGTCGCCTCTTTGTGTCCAATGTAGATCAATTACAATTTAAACGGGGAATCTCGCATGATCGAATCAATGATTTGGCTAAAAATTTGAATATGCTTTATAGATCAACATATGTATGATATATACATATATTTCACATCTTGATGATAAATTGCGCCTATACATACATACATATCTGCGTCTGTGCATACATACATATGTGTATTTTGGAGGTAGATACTCGTACTTATATAGGCTTAGAGGCAGTCAAAGAATTAAATGAAGCAAGCAAGTCGTCCCTGCCGACATTGAGTATACCCTGTACCAACTAGTTATTATATTAAATAAAGTCAAACACCCTCGAAATAGCGATTAATTTCATTAAAAAATTTCCTTTAACATGCCGCAACAGCGAACGCATGCTATCTCGCTCACTCTTTCCAGCTGGTGTCGCCTTGGCAATTCAGTTCAAAATGCACATTCGTATATCTCCGATATTTATTGTCCGATTTCGACAAATTGGTCAGATGATGCATATTAGCCACATTATTAGGTGTGCCAAATAAGAATGTGATTCCTTAAAAACTGCTCTAATAATTAGTTTTTTCTGAATTGCGGGGGCGGAAGTGTGAATTTTAAACTCTCTTGATCTGCGTAGTCACATAAAAACATAAAATTTTTATAAGCTATGGCTATTTGAACTGCCCCCTTTAAAAAAAAGGATTTTGCGGTGACCACCATAGCTCCTTGGAGATTCATTGAAAATCAGCCGGACAAAAATAATTAGTTTTTTTAATTTATTAATCTAAGGTATATCTATTTGTCTCAAGTTATTATTATTCTTTTGATTAAATTAAAAATTTATTAAAATATTTTGAAAACTTCTTTTTATCGGTTTTCAAAACCGTGTTTCAGGTAAAACGCTACCTTGCTCTTAGTATACGTACTGAAGATTGTAACATTTAAAATGCGTTCGATTTAAAAAATCCTTTTACCCACGTATTTCACACGTACTTACAGTTTTATAAAAAAAACGACTGCCTTAAAATCTGGTCTTAAATTCGACTGTTTGAGGCTACAAATCGATGATCGCTTTGCCATTTTTAGCGTGAACAATATCAATATGCAAGGGCATGGCTCCTGCATTTCAATATAAAGCAAGAAATAATTTTCCTTTTTTTTTTTTTTTTTTTTTTTTAGGTTTTTTTTAGTTGTATGTGTTGTCGCTTGCACGACTAGTCCCATAGTAAGCCCCTTCTGCTGCAGTTGATACAGTTATTACTTATATGTACATATTTACATGCCTAGTTGCCCTTTCATCTGCTACTCGTCCTTATTTTCCATTTCAAATTTCAGATTAATTTTGTGCAACAATGCCATTTAAATTGACTTAATCAACTATTCGTTTTGTTTGTTACGTACATATATCAATGTATATTAATCTGTTCCGGTCAGTTTTGTGACATTTTGTTTATATGAGAGTTACTTTGAATGTTCGTAAAAATCTTTTATAAAAGAATAATTTTTATTACTTCAGTTGTCATACTTTTTCTTAAATTCATCAAAATAAGTTCTAAGCAATGTTCATGTTAGGCTTGTCAATGTTTTGGATGTAAATGTTGGCTTGTTGGCATAGCCAAAAACCAATTAGCAATGGGCCTAATGTTAGAGCATTTTCCTATTATATACGAATAATTAGAATAATTCTTGTAAAAATTAGAAATCGCTAAAAAAAGAATGGAAACTGTATTGTAGAAGCAAATCAATTGTTTGCAATCAGTGTCTTAGAATTTTTTTTTTTTTTTTTTTTTTTTTTTTTTTTCATTTATGTATAACAAAAAGCCCCTTCGTCCACCGTCAACTATCGCGTTGGCACTGCCCTTTATCTACTGTACTTTTTACAATGTATAGTATGTACATACAACTACACTTAAAACAGCGAAGACGTCAACGACCACGACCCCAAGCACTGCTGCTTCCGTTTCGTCGTTTTATCAACATTTTGTCGGGCATCCGCTTAAACAAACACTTTTCATAAAATAATCTAGCAAATGCATTTGCAAGCAAACTTTTGGAAGAGTGCGGGGAATGGTGAACGGGGAAACCATTTTAGAAAATTTTTGTTCATCAGAATTACTTTAGACTCGATGAAAATGTTAATTATGCTTTATTACTGAAGTCTTAATTCGTTGTAATTGAATGCCAATTTGTATCCAAAGTCAACTTCATGGCTTCGTGCACACAATTATTATAGTACCAGTGAATACCAGTGAATATAATAATTATAAAATAGTATACATACATACATACATACATATATACATGCATATACATATACATATATACTTACGTATGCATTATATTTCGATCTCTTTGTAGTCTATCCAGCGTGCGAGTTGTGCTGTTGGTGAGGGATCCAAGAGGCACTATGCAATCTCGCCGACACCGGGTCTGGTGCGGTGGCCAAGAAGACTGTGAAGATCCCCGTTTGGTGTGTCAGGATCTAGTAGATGATTATAAGACAGCCGAAAAATTACTTAAACTTTATCCGTCGAGATTTAGGTATGTTCGCATATGCGCAATATATGGTAAAAATAAATGAACTCAGTATGCTAAAGAATTAAAATCGGCTTTCTATTTTAGAACTTTACGTTATGAGGATCTGTCACTAAATCCTTACGACATGACCCAAGACATATTGCAGTTCTATGGCTTACCTTTCGATTCAGCTGTGGAGGAATTTTTGGATACACATACTAAACAGAATATTGGCGGAGTGAGCTCTACATATCGTGATTCTAGATCAGCTCCATTTCACTGGAAGCAGGACCTCAAGGCCGAAGAGGTAAGTTAAAAATCAGTTTAACTTTTATTTTTAACTTAAATTGAATATTCATTTCGTTTTGAAGATTAAGCAAATCGAAGATGTATGCATTGAGGCAATGGATCTTTGGGGTTACCACCGCATTGGAAACTTCACCAATTTTCCCAGTCTACAACAGAATTTTGATCCTATTATGCTGCCGCCTCCGTTCACGTGAAGGGCGAATGTTGACTAGTTAAAACTGAATTATCGATACCGATAACTGATAACTAATTCTTCTACTTGGTACATTTTGTTGTGATATCGTCGTGTTGAGCGAACGTTAAAGTAAATTGTAACGGATAATTCAGAACGAGATGATGAAAAGTCGATTTACTTGATAAAGGTGTTTATGTATATGTTTAAAAAATAAGCATAACAATATACCTAGCACTCTGTTTGCTAAACACGCAAAAACACACTTAACTTAGCAATAGTTAAAAATTTATCACATACAATATACTTACATATGCATATACATATGTATACAAGATAAAAAGCATAAATTTAGTAATTGGCGAATTTTGTGTAAAGCGTAAAAATCGAATATCACAATTACACTTAGGCCTAGCATATAAGCAATAACAGTAGCTACAATAACTGAAATTTTAGTCCATAGGGCTATGGATTATCTAGATTAATTTACTTGGCTTTTTGATGTAAAACTTTTGTATTTCCGCATCTTTAGATAATCCAGTGATTTAGCAATTAAAAAGCAAAACTGAAAACGTATCAGCAGTAATCTAGAAAAATTTATAAACAACAAAAATGTTTGGCAAAAGTATATCTGTGCAATACTTAAGAAAACTTGAAGAACAAAAAAACCACGTTAAAAAGTAGACATAAATTTCGGACAACATTTAGCTAAATCGAGCAACTATCACTCAACATCCTAGTATAGGCTTTTTCGATATAAAATAAATTTTACAACAAATTATATATGATTGTGGTTATTTAGTTGTAATTATAATTATATTGTACCATATTTTTGCCCTTATTATATATTATTGATTAATAAGTTTGATTTTTTAAAAGGTTTGTTTTAAACAGCCCCAGTAATGTGCATATTAAATTAGCAACTGAATATGATGGAGGACATGTAAAAATTGGATAGAAACGAATACTAACCAAAAAATATTAAACACGAAATGTTTAGAATCTGGCAATATTTACAAGAATAACATTAAATAATAAAATTAATTATTGAATAAATATGAAATTATCGCATCCTCCTACTTTATGTTTCGAACAGTCCTGGGATAATCTCTTATATTGAGTTGGCCTTTGAAATTAGTATAAGTATAGACAGTAAAAAATCTTACAATCGATACACAGTAATAAAAATGAAGCAAACAAGTCGTCCCTGCCGACATTGAGTATACCCTGTGCTAACTAGTTATATTAAATAATCGATCGCCATCAATTTAATGCAAAATTTTCCTTAATATGCGGCAACAACGATCGCATGCTATATCACTCATACTTGCCAAATAATGTCGCCCTAACGTTTAGATACATATGTATGTATGAATGTATATCTCCTATGTTTGTTGTCCGATTTCAACTAAATTGGGTCAGCTGGTGCAGTTTGGCTATATAATTAGATGTGCCAATTAGAATATCTTTATATAGCTCTAGTAATTCTTTTTTCTAAATTACGAGGGCAGAAGTGGGCGTGGCAAAATATTGTTCGGATGTTCACACCAAATTTGGTAGCTCTAGTTCTAGTACAGGGTATAATAAACAGGAAAACCAATAAATTGGCAAGTTTAAATAACAAAAAGTACAAAAAACTAGAAGGATGGGCTAAGTTCGTATACCCTTGCAAACTGTTATTTGACAATTACATATTTACAATTACATTAGAAAGCATATAAAAGAAGTCAAATCTCGACAAAAAAAATTTTTTGATCTGATTGTTCCTATGGGAGCTATAGCATATAGTCAACCGATTTGACTGAAACTTAGCACAGACTTCTAAATACCAAATTTCGTAACAATCGTTTTAAAAACACCCAAGTTATTGCTCTAAAACAATATTCTTGACCGATCGTTCCAATGGAACTATAAGATATAGTCAACCGATTCTAATGAAAATTGGTGGACATGCTAGAAAGTATACCAAACTCATAAACAACAAATTTTGTAAAATTTAATTGAAAAACAACAAAGTTATGGAGGTTTAACTCTATTCTCGACCGATCGTTCCTATGGGAGCTGTATGATATAGTCATCCGATCGGGATGATTCCGAGATATACAATGCCTGCAGCAAAATGAAGCCTAGGTGCAAAATTTCAGCACTGTAGCTTTAAGGATTTCGGAGGAGAAGCTGTTGATCCAGACAGACAGACGGACAGACGGACAGACAGACAGACAGACGGACATGGCTATATCAACTCAGCTCGTCGTGCTGATCAATAATATATATACTTTATATAGTCGGAGATGCTTCCTTCTATGCGTTGCAAACTTCTGACCAAAATTAATATACCCTTTTTGCAAGGGTATAATGACGGTCGCTAAGACATCGCTGAAAAGATTTAGCCGCCCTATAGCGGAATATGTTATGGAAGTGTACTGTAATATAAACTAGAAGGATGGGCTAACTTCGGCCGTGCCGAAGTTCGTATACCCTTGCAAACTATTATTTAACAATTTAAATATATACACATTTATAATGTAACAAAATCATTAGAAAGCATATAAAACAAGTCAAACCTACATTAAATGTTTGTAGCATGAGAAAAAAAAGTATTTCGAAAAAAAAAATTTTTTTGGCCCTATTGTTCCTATGGGAGCTATAGCATATAGATGACCGATTTGTCTGAAACTTAGCACAGACATTTCTATATATACTAAACTTCCGAAAACCAAGTTTCGTCACAATCGCTTTCAAAACATCCAAGTTATTGCTCTAAGACTATATTCTTGACCGATCGTTCCTATGGGAGCTATATGATATAGTCAACCGATTCTGATCAAACTTGGTGGATATGTTTAAAGGTGTATTAAACTTAGGAACCCCAAATTTCGTAACAATTGATTGAAAAACAACAAAGTTATTGAAGTTTAATTCTATTCTTGACCGATCGTTCCTATGGGAGCTATATGATATAGTCATCCGATCGGGATGATTCCGAGATATACAATGCCTGCAGCAAAAAGCCTGGGTGCAAAATTTCAGCTCTGTAGCTTTAAGGGTCTCGGAGGAGAAGCTGTTGATCCAGACAGACAGACGGACAGACGGACATGTCTATATCAACTCAGCTCGTCGTGCTGATCAAGAATATATATACTTTATATAGTCGGAAACGCTTCCTTCTGTGCGTGGCAAACTTCTGACCAAAATTAATATACCCTTGCAAGGGTATAAAAATTGTTTCAATCTAGCTGGTGGGCCAATTTATTCGTCTACAACTGTATTTGTCTTCGTTGGCTAAGAACTTCCATTTTGAGTGGCGCCGCATATTGCTTTATTTTGTTAACGCATGCGTCGAATCTTTCCAATCGCCCCGCCAGTTTTGGATGTTCAATGTTCAAACAATAATTGCCTTAACAAGAAATACAGAAAATTATATAAAATTTTTATGTTGCGACCAAAATGTTTCCTGTTTACCTTTGCACGTAGGGTTGCACGTAGAAGTCAGCAATGCCAGAAACAGACACAAACTAAATGAAGCAAGCAAGTCGTCCCTGCCAACATTGAGTATACCCTGCACCATTAAGTTACATATATTAAATGGAGTCAAACACCCTCTAGATCACCATAAGTTTAGTACAAAATCCCCTTTAATATGCAGCAACAGCGAACACATGCTATCTCGCTAACTTATGCCAGCCAATGTCGCCCTTAGCGTTTCAGTACAAATCGCATATGCGTATTTCTCCGATATTTATTGTCCGATTTTGACAGCTGGTGCAGTTTGGCTATATAGTTAGGTGTGCTAAATAAGAGTATGTTTAATACAGCTCTAGTTATTTGTTCTTTCACAATTGCGGGGCGGAAGTGGGCGTGGCAAAAATTTTAAACAAACTTGATCTGCCTATGAAATAGACGTATGTTGACACAAAATTTACCGCTAGCTCCTGTAGTCTCCGAGATCTAGGTGTTCATACGGACGGACATGTCTCATCAATCGGCTGGTGATACTGATCAAGAATATACATATATACTTTATGGGGTCGGAAACGCTTCCTTCTCAATGTTACATAAGTTTTAGCGACTTTAATATAACCTTACCATATGGATACAAAGTATAAAAATGTTATTTCATCGCACTTTGGCCCATTTTACCAAGGAATTTTATGCGATTCAAAACTAAAAAGAAGATCTGTTAATTTTTCCTTTATAAATTAATGCTATTTTCGAGGATTCAGGCAATATCGCATTTTTGGACAGGATATGACAAATCACTAGGAAAACGATTAACTAAAGCTAAATTAAAAGTATCGAGTTTTTGTTTGTCAGAACTGTTTGTATAGGCAAACTGCACAAAAGTTCTATTTTTGTTTGTACCTTATTAGAAATATATGTTATTTACCTATATATGTACATATGTGAGTTTTCCATATTTATAAGCCAACTAATAAAATGTTGTCGTTACTCCTAGTTGCTTCAAAAACTTATTAGCTTGTTTAGTGCATATAGTACAAAACGTTTAGAAAAACGTTATACCCTGAACCCATAGGGTAAAAGGGGATATTAAAGTCGCCAAAATGTATGTAACAGGCAGAAATATACATTTTCGTACATATACAGCTGGACAGCTGTCTGTCCGTATGAACATCAACATCTTGGAGACTATAAGAGCTATAGTTACCAAATTTGATTTGTAGATCCGTCTAATGTGTACACAGATTAAGTTTGTTTCAAATTTTTGCCACGCCCACTTCCGCCTCCTCAATAAGAAAAAAACGAATTTAAAGGCTGTATTAAAGATATTGTATTCTCACTTGTCACATCTAATTACATAGTCAAGTTGCACCAGTTGAGCAAATTTAGTCGAAATCGGACAATGAACATCGTAATAGGCGTTTTGTACTAAATCCCTAAGGGCGACATTGGCAGGCAAAAGTGAGCGAGGTAGCATGCGTTCGCGGTTGCTGCATGGACGACTTGCTGGCTTCATTATTGTAATATGTATCTATTTAAAAAATTTAAATTTTTGTTTAAAATACTTATACTATATTATTTTTAATCAAATGTTTCCAGCGCGGAGAAAAAAGCGTTTCTGTCCCCATTAGGTCCATATGAATGTACATATGTATGTGTGTACGCATACTCTTGATTAGCAACAATACCCGAATCGTCTTTCAGTTTCTATATCTTGTTTAAACAGTATTTTTAAGCCATATAGATGAATTTTAAAATATATGCTTTGGTAAGTTAAAATATAGAATTGATTCGACCGGATTGGTAAAATAAAAAGTTTTTTGCTCCAGTAAGTTCAAATGGGAATGTTTAAAAACAAAAGGTTTTTTGACAAAAACATTTATGCTTATTGGACTCGTAATATGTTCATTATATTGATGAGTTGCAATCGGATCGGAAATAGATCTCCTGATATTAACAAGTTATTCTTATTATTGCTGTTGCCGTTTCCAGTGCATAAGAGAGGAAAATCGTCTGAAAGTAGTGCATTCGTGTGAATGAGGTGACATAATGTTTTGCTCACTTTTGCACTTGTCGGACTTCAAAAATATTTGGTCACCCTGTGAATTTTGTATATACATACATATGTATGTGTCGGAAACGGGGTGGTCTTGTTTCCAGTAGCTTCTACATCGTGAGTCATCTTTTGTCTACGTATTGTTTCTTCTTACCAGGAGCTCAATGTGTTGCGACTGGTCTCGAGCAGGTCTCTTTCCAAAGTGAAGTTCCTTCTCGTTGGCCCTCTGCCTCGATAGCTTTTTCTTCACTTTTCTCGCTTGACACTCCTGTCACCTTTCTGCCTATCGCCAGTGCACCACACTAGTCCGATACAACCCTGTGGGTCTCGAACCTAGTTCCCAGTAAGATTGACATTGGTCTCTGTACTGTCCTGTCATGACTTTCATATTCTAACTTGTCCAACTTCTTTAACATGACGTTATACGTTAGTCTTTACATTTTATTTGAATATAGTTAGTTAGAATATATCTTAATTTCCGACATATGTATGTATGTAAGGTAAAGCACCTTGTTTATTTAAATATATTACATTTACATTTATTCACTGATTTTTGATATATACATACATTTATGTGAGAGTAATATTTTTACGGTTAAGGGTTCATGCTGCATTGGCACTTTCAACTTAGATATATAACAATTTGCTTAAATATATACATAGTTACCTGAAAAATAGTGATTGATACAGAATTATGATTGGGAACTTGAAACAGCAACTTGCGACTTGCGATGACGGGAGACTAGGGCTTCTGGCACTGCAACTTAATAGCGGCGATTCCACAACTAAAATCCACGACTTGACAACTTTTCTTCGACGACTTGACAACTTTTTAATCGACGACTATAACACTTTCCGACTTCAACTTTTCTCTTTACGATACGTCTGCTTTCCTTAACTGCTGCAGCCAAAATGCCCGTATTCTGTCCCCGTATTCTCTCTCCTGTGATGCTCGATCGCTTAATAGTGTGACTCTCTTTACATGTACATATGTATGTATGTATGTATGTACATATAAAACAAAGCAAATGCCAAGTAAAACTAGAAGGTTAGGCTTCGGCACGTGCCGAAGTTCGTATAACCTTGCAAACAGTTATTTAACAATTACACATTTATAATGTGACAAAATTAAATGTTCGTAGATTGAGGAAAAAAAGGAATTGGACAAAAAAAATTTTTTTGGTCCGATTGTTAAAATGGTAAAACTATAATTTTGACCGATCATTCTCATGGGAGCTATATGATATAGTCGTCCGATCGGTATGATTCCGCGATGATTCCGAGATATATTTTCTAGCATCTGCTGTTACACTATTTATAACTCAAGAACGGCTGAACCGATTTGGCTGAAACTTTTAAGGTATGTATTATGGCAGTTAATCATTATTATTTTAGTGAACAAAATTTCCTGTTAACTAAGTAAAAATGTGTCATTAACCTTTAGTTCCCTAATCTCCAAGAAATATAATACTTAGTCATAATATTATTTGGTGATTTTGTATTAGCAACACTTTTATTGTTTTGAAACACAATACAATTATTTGATAATGGATATTAATTACAACTAATTATTAAATATTGACATACCTAAACATCTATTAGGAGACAGGTATATTTTTTACAAACTGCAAATAATTTTTTTTTAATAATTATGAATCACATGAGTAACAAATCTTTTTGGCAGGACGAAGAGTGCAATCTATTAAAGATTCATTGAAATACTTGATTAATAAAAAAGTAACTTAATAAAATCAAAAATCTGCTTTTTTATCGCCTCTAGGGCGGAACAAAGTTCAGCTATTATATATGTATATATATCTTGTTCATAGCCGAGTCGATTGCGATATGTCTGTTGACCGTTCGTCCAGATTTCGGAGACTATAGGCGCGAAAGCTAACAAGTTTGGGATAAACTTAAGTCTTCAAATTTAAAATGCCGCCCCACCTATGCCAATGCTATTTAAAAGACACTAATTGTTATAGCTGTATCAAAGGTATCGAACTCTTTTGTGGCATACCGAATAATAAAGCCAACATTCGCTAACTGGCTATATTGTTTAAATAGAAGAATAAATTTTAGAGATATACCTGCAAAGATTTAGTTCAAATTGTGAACTTTTTTGTGTACCTTCTATATGTAAAATACTAAAGTAAATTTATAAGATATCAAATGAATGTTTTAAAAAAATATTCTAATATAATGAAATATAAGTATCAACCTTGAAATCGCCATCAATTTTATATACATACATATGTACAATGTCATCCCAGTCTATGGTCGGTCCCAAATGCAATGTTGCAATCAGCTGGGAACAGTGTATTTTGTATAAAAATTTCAAAGTTAATTGAGCAGAATATTTATGATTATTTAATAAACTTGTTGAAAATTAAAGCAACAGATATGGTTTACTTATATTGGAATTGTACAAAAGCGATACGACAATAGCAGCCAAAGACTTATTTAATACTTTATTTTATGTAAGGTGTAGTCAGAAACGTAAAAAATGTAGCATTTTCAAACATTTTTTTGGCAGATAAAATTTTTTTATATCCTTGCGGAGCGTATTATAAAATTGGTCAGATGATTGTAACGCATAGAAATATACGTTTCTGACCCCATAAAGCATATATATATGTATATTCTTGATCAGCATCAACAGCCGAGTCGATTGAGACATATCCGTCTGTCTGTTTTTGTCAAGTTGAAGACCTCCAATTTTGAACCATAAAAAGTTAAGTTCCTTAATCGATTATCCAGACAAAGTTTAAAAATTAGTCGGATCGGATAATTATCAAAAAACAAAAACAAATTCGAAGAAATCAGCCATTCAAACACGAAGACCCAGGTTCGATTCGCATCGTCGCGAAAAAGAAATTAGTATAAATATTGTGTTTTCTTTGTTGCATTTTAATTCAATTTGTACCCATATGCCGTACACTAAGTTTAAACCAGATCGGATAATTATTAAGGTTAACAAATCAATTTTATTATAGAAAGTCAATTTATTTGAACACATGCAAAAATATTCACCACGCGGTGTTGTGAAATATTTGCGCTGTGTCCTTACACAGAAAAAAATTGAAAGAGCGAGATGCCATGCGTTTGCTATGTATATCGAAATAGCTGAAGCGCAAATAGTCAGCTCGATGGTGTAGTAGTTAGAGATTGCTCTCACATTAGTCAAAGATGTTGGCTTGACTCCCCGTTTGGTTGAGGCGGCGAACTTTTAGGGGAAACTTTTTTGCTCTGTTTTTTTATTTTCTAAAATATTTATGGCAATCATTTTAAAATTTTGTGCTCAAGTAAAAAAATTAAGCAGTCTAAAGCTGCAAGGGTATACAAACTTCGGCAGGGCCGAAGTCAGCTTCTTTGACATTTTAAACTAACAATGCAGCATTCAAAAGTTATGTCCATTTGAATTGACCCTTTTAAAAAAAGATTTTGTGGTGACCATCATAGCTCCTTGGAGATTCACCCAAAATCAATCGGACAAAAAGAATAAGTTTTATAATTGAATAATCTCTTGCTTAATCATAGTTTTTTTGTTTATTTTTTTAATGCAAAATAACAAAATGTCAGCGTTATGAATATTTTTTATTTACGGCGAAAAAACAACTTCAAATTGTTTAAAAAAAATCCAATTTTAGTTTGAAAAAAAAATCCATCGATTAAGCACGAGATCTTAGTGTTCTTCAAGAGCTTATAAATTTCATTGAAACCTATCAATTGGTTTTCGAGCTAGAGGGGTCAACAGTTTGCAAACATAGTTTTGAGAAAAACGCATTTAAAATTGCAGATGTGCCGGATCGACTGCTATTCTTTGGCAGAGACATAATACATACGTACATATTATTGATGATTTACAATGAAAATCGTAGTTATAACTTTCAGGCGAGTGCATAGGGTTACAAAACGCTAGTACAATGTCCCTAATTGTATATTATTTTTTTCAGTTTGGTTTTCCTTTATTTGGATAAGATTATTTTACATTTTAAGTGAAGACTTTTAATGTTCATTAAACACAAAGCTGTCAAAATGTGATGTGTTTACACAGCTGCATTGAATAAAATTTAAACTGTATTCATTCGCACAAAAGGAATGGAAATTATTAAACTAGCCTAATAAGGATTATAAATTAAGGAAACTATCTGTCACATGACAAAGGCTAAATACAAAGAAAAATCGCTGTCTATTCGAAAGGGCTCCTTTGCCGATTTTATTATCTTTCAACCCTCCTTAAAATTTAGTTGCCTTTTTTGGTTCTAAGCGCCGCCTACCAAAATATTGCGTAGGTGACCAGCTGCACACCAACGGCACAACAACAGCGACACCAACTACAACATCAAAAATTTGCAGGAATCAAATGCCAACGAATGGGCTGGCAGCTAGCACAGCTTTAACTCAAGGCGACGTGTTCTGCTGACGTCAGTGCAAAAACAGCTGCAGTAAAACGTCGATATAACGAATCTGAAGGGAACCAGAAAATTTTTCGTTATATCTATTGATTCGCTATAGGTACTTATTAGTAAAACCTTGGTAAATAGAAATTTCAAGAAATCTGATAGAAATTCGTTATAAATACTGTTTTTAATCGTTTACATCAAATCAATGATAAAGCTGCACTAAAGTGAGGTGAATATAAAAAGTAAAAAGTTAAACATTTTCTTAATTAGCTTTTATTAAAATAATAAGTTATTTTTGTCTGTTTGCGCAAGTTTCGAATTCAATAATTTCAATAATTCGCTCAACAGATGCTAAGCTATCAAATGCACTTTTTGGTATAGCCTGTCCCTCAAGAGAAGTTCGGATCTTTTGAAACAGATTTAGCTTATTTGGCAGTGATAACGTTCTCGACCTCTTCATCGTCCTCAACAAAGTCGACTGTATTTCTGTTCAAAACACTATTAACAATGTCATCATCAGTAATAAGTAATGAATGGAGACAATTAAAGCAAGACTTAGCTTAGCTTTGGTTTGGGATAACGGAACTTTAACGGCCTGCCACAAATTTAATTTTGCCTTATTTTATTTTGGTTGTGTAGAGGTGTTCGAAATATTGCTTCAGACTTAAAAATTCTTCGTTATAACTAGGTTTTTTTAAAGGACTTGGAGAAAAATTCGTTATTCGCTATATCAAGGTTTCTCTGTATAACAACATGAGCAGAAACCACTAAGTTGCGGGGGCGATAAAGCTTTTGGTTACTTCAGCCAAGTTTCGAATCAGAAGCCGGTAAAATAGCTTTTCTCATTGAAGAAGCAACAGGAGCATCGCAACCAGTTGAAGTTGAAAGTGCTGACGCTGGCAGAGCTGCCGGCGTCGTTAGAACTCGGCGCACGGATTCGGCTTTTACCGTTCGCTATAAAACAAGTCGTCGCCTTTGTAACCGTTGCATTCGTTCTTCGCGCTTCGAAAGCAAACTAAGAACCAACCGAAATTCACCAAAATCAATCGCAACGGGTTATTACCAAAAACGAAACGGAAAACTCAAAAATTAGTTCATTCAGTTACATAGTTCAATTGTCAATTATCCACCTGTCAATAAGGCAATTTTAGTCGTTGGAGAGGAATTTCAATAGGATTGAATTGCTTGTGCTTTAATTGGAAAACACTTTTGACACTTTTTAAAGTTCTGACAAACTTTTTACTGTGGTGAAAGAAATTCAAATCGGAAAATCAAAAACTTTGCATCATTCCGACAAAAATATTTGAGTTCGCAGCAAACGGTCTATCGTGCGCATATCAATTAAAGGTCAATTAAACACTCAAGAAAAATATTACTTGCCCTATTAGGCTTCACAGTTCAGGTGAGTTAAATGAAAAATATTTAGATATAAATTGTAAAAGTATGAAGTGGAAAAGTGCTCAAATTCCCCTCGTTCAAATAATTCTATTTGAGCTCAAAGCCTTTCGAAAAGCAAACAAAACCATTGAAAAGTATAAAAAAACTTATTGTATAAAAAAAAACCTTAGACAAAACTTTTGCAAAAGTAATTTCCAACGTCAGCACAAGACGCTCCATATCAAAATGACATCAATGGACTTTCGGGACACTTAGCTTATAAAATATCAATAATTGCCAATCAAATGTTTTGATGTGTCTAGAAGCAAATTCCAGCTAAGCCGTTTAAAGTTTATAAATATTTATCCACTTACTGTTGCATCAATACTGATTTTGATTCTCACAGAATCGGATTCAGCCTTCTCGACTAAATGTTTGATCGGCGAATTTTAATTTAGATTTTCCCTTTATTAAGGCTAAGCTAATTATCCCCATAAAGTAAATTAACAGAACGGAGTTTATACGTATGTGCCAAGAAGGTGAAAGCCAAAAATTTATAAAATGTGAGAAAAGATTAATAAAAAGGCTTCTTTTATTACTAATTTTTACAACCCCTGGATAAAAAAAAAACAAATTAATGCTTCAAATATCAACTCCTGTATCCACGTTAGTTACTTTAATTTACTTAAGGAAACATTTTGTATTTGGCAGGCAACGTGGAAATACTTTTATTATCATACAAACAGAGATGATGTTCAAATAAAGATTTGTGTAACTTGATAAAACAAATTCTCGACTTTATGGGCATGACCTGCTAGCATGTGTAGTCTTATACCCTTGCTAAGGATGTATATTAATAGTAGTGAAGTTGAAAGTGAATTTAGAAACAATATTGCCATTTGAATGCCATATCCAAACGGATGTTGAGTCTTTGTTTGTTATTGCAAATAAGTTGACTGTACCAAATAGGATATGTATTTCAAAATCGTATGTATGGAATTGCCTAATTTATAATATCCTGTTTAATTATGAATGCATACTTATTAATTTTTTATTTGATAGGAATATTAATATTTTCATGTTTTTAGCTCTATTTATATTAAAATGCATATGACAATATATAAATATAAACATGTTTAAGTGTTAGAATCGGATAATACATACATATATGTATATTTAATGGTTAGTATACATATACCATAGAACATATATATATGCATTATCCGACTCTAACACTTAAACTACTACAAAATTTAACCGTTTTGAATCAAAATCGTACCAAAATGCGGAAACAAAGGCCCAAAATCTGATAAAGCGACAGTGCAGAGACAGGGAATAGCCAAGCAATTTAAACATTATTTCGTTCTTTTTCAATGACAAATTAGATAGTAATACGTGTCTATTGAGAAGGCACAAAAACATTTTCTAGAATTGGGCTGAAAAGAAAACACATTTCAAACCACATTTGCAACAAACGTAATTTAACGTAATTGTATAGCTTTCGCCTCCAGTCAGAACTTAACCACCAATCTGTGTGAAATACTTTTAATAAAAATTTGTAAACAATTACGCAAATAATTAAACGAAATGTTGACGACATATTCGATCCAGTTGTAATCAATGCAATTACATGGATATATACTTAATTATTTAGATATGGAACAGACATAATTCGAATCGGGTTGATTTTAAATTTGGTGTTAAATGGGGATCCGTTAGAAACCAGCAGTTGATCCAGTGAATTTGTTATATACAACGTAACAACGTTTAGGACAATTGAAAAGTATCGGGAATTTTCCTCGTTGTTGGCTACTTCTAAACAATTTTATAAACAAATATATAAAATATATAATTCCAATATATGTATCTTGAAGTTTTAGTTTCAAGTAGCATTCAATTTCAGAGTTTACATTCATCGTAACATTGACCAAAATGCGTTTTCAGGGTCGAGTCGATATGATTTAGATTTTGTTCCATTTTATTTTTGAAAGTTATTTTGCCATTTAATATGCCACACGACTGTTGAGTGTTTTTCTATGTCCTTGGTGAGTTTTGTAGGTGTATTTTATTTGCAGTTTGCACACCTTTTAATTATTAAAGTCCTTAAAATAGTACAGATTAAGTTTTTTTTGAGCTAAATTAAAGATTCTTGGTTTAAATGGCTTTAAATGGGTAACCTTAACCCAACTTCAGTTACTAGAACGATTTTCTGTCACACGGTTCCGGCATTCCTATCTACCCACATCCGTTTTCAAAATTCTCCATTATTAATTGATGCCACGTGGCACAGGCTGAACAAACAAAAGCAAGGGAAATTGCATTAGTTATAATAATGTGTGCTTAAATTTTAAAATTAAATTAGTTGTGACACAGTTGGTTGTCCACAATTTCCCAAACAAAAAATTAAAATATTTATAAGAATATAAATTATTTTAATAACAAACTAGAAGGCCAACAAAACTTTAGTCCAGCCAAAGTTTGTATACCCTTCCAAATTCTTAGAACCCCTGAAGTATATTGACAAACAAGTTATTGACCTAAAATTTTATATTCAACTGATCGTTCCTTTAGAAGCAATGTAATATTGTTGCCTGATTTGGTTGATTCAAAGATTACAATTATTATTTATTTGAATATGCACATACATACATATATCCAAATTAAAGCCATAATTTTTCAAACTCTCGGAAGAGAATACAGTGACTTTGGCAGACGAACGGACGGACAAATGGACATGGCCCTTAAGGCAGCTCATTGTGCTAATTAAGAATATATTTATGGGCCACTCGGAGGTGCTTCCTTTAATGCAAGAGTAGAATGGCACTCAATATGCTTAAAACAAATAGTTTGGCTTTATAAAGTCTGTTTTATTTAACTGAGTTCATACAATAAACTATAGTTTAAATGAACCTTAACACGTTCGTTCTCTAACTTGTTTAATTTCCTGAGTCCTTCCACTAACCACTCAATTCGGATATTTATCATGCTCATAGCTGAAACGTTCGTTCACTTTCGACCGCCGACGACATTTTTTTTTTTTTTTCTGATTCAATATGCCGAAAAAATAAAGAAAAAAAAATTGGTATAATCAATATTTAAACTGGTTTACAAATTCCAGCCAGACATAGTAAAAGCAATATAGAACGAAGGCGACAAAAAGAAGCCGACGGCAAATGTTTTTCCTTGGCTTCCGGCGAATGTCAATGCCACATATTTGGGCCACACACTAGGATAACAAAAATAATCAAATGGAATCAGGAATTAGTGGAGGAAAGGCGAAGGGGAAAGAAGAAGAACAAGTTTATACAATAAACATGTTCAGAAACAAACAGAATGGGACATTTGAACTGCTCACTTATCTGTCCCAGAATGGGGGCAAACGAAAACTGCACCTGACCCCAACAGACACAGCTTAATTAGCCTTTTCCACCAAATTAAACTGACATGAAAAAAACATAATACAACTAATGCTTAAGCTAGAGATAGTTTTTGTTGCCCCGTCCAGATTGGCATTTCAATTAAGGTATGTACATATATATTTTCGGGCGAAACAATTGTCATTCGCATCTTACAATTAGCCAAAGGGCAACAGGCAAAAGTTTCTTACAGTTCCTGAAATAATCCCAAAACGATAAAATATGCAAAGATGACAGGCAGAGCCAAGCAAACAATCAACAGGTGCTGACAGGTTTACCATTGAATTGTGCAAGAATGGGACAATGGGAGCTCGACCTGGGCACGGCATGGCATGACAAGGCATGGAGTTGCCGTCGCCGTCGCCTTTGCCGTCGCCATCGTTTCTGCCATAAATTCTAAGCTGTTTATTAAATTTTCCAACTGGCTCCTGCTTGTCTCCGTTTGTCATTCAGATAAGGTAACAGTTAAGGGATTTCAAACCAAATGGCAACTCACGTGTGCTTTGCACCTTTCACTTAATGTGATTTATTAAAAGGGATAAAATTGTGAATGATATAATGGATAGGCCATCACAAATTAAAAAGATTACTTCGATTTGGTTATGCAATTATCGATGAACGAATTGCATCTCCTCGTTTGGCCAATGCAAACAAATAAGGCAATTGTTCGCATTGAAAATGTTCATAAATTATGATTTATTCATTCAATACCTGTACAAAATAAATCACCAATTTTAAAACCTCAAAGATAATGATGAATAGCAGTCTGTAAAAGAAATATACGACATACACCATTGTTATACTCTTGCAAAAAATACATATATATTTATTTGGTCCGCATAGACGGAATCTCCTACCACGAAAAGAAAGTATATTCTTGACCAGTACGATGAGCAGAGTTGATTTAGCCTTGTCCGTTTATCTGGATCAAGACGATATCCTTTAAGCTGCTTTTCGTAAAGTTCTGAAATTTTGCACAGAGTCTTCTTTTTGCTTCATTCTATACCACGAATGACTTTATCATATATTTGAATCCCACAAATAATCGGAAAAGAATATAGATTTGGAGCAATAACTTGCTTGTTGAAAAAGTTAAGTTATGCAATATAATCAAAAGACAGTTTGCTTGGGTAATCGAACTGCGGTATGGCCGAAGTTAGTAATTTATTCTAAATTAAAGGATTTTTTTTTACAATTTAGCACCACAATTTCGTTTGATCCTATACGACATTATGCATAGAATGTTAAAAACATCTTTGATTGCAAATTATGCTAAAGCAATCTTATAACCCATACACAGATGTATAACCAAAATAATAATCAAAAGTTTATATGTATATCTGGCTGGTGACTTTTGAAGCCGCAAATAAAATGATTAAATTAAATGAGGTCTTCACATAAATTGCTCCCTAGACGCATAAAATTATGTTGACATAAATTAGTCCATAAATCTGTCAGACACTTTCAGTCCTTGCCTCTGAATGTCATATTCTCCAATTTTTCAAGGCATGCGGCGACTAATGCACTTCAGCAACACCCAAGCAAAATACACAGTGGAAAACTTAAGGATCCTAACAAGGACTCAACTATTTATTAAGTGCACAATACGAGACAAATTGCCTTGGAACTCTTCTCTACGAAATTGGTCAGAGTCACGCCTTACTGCCCAAACCACACACAATTGCTGGAAATTAACCACAAACTACCATGTAATTTTATTCGTATTTTTTCTTTGAATTTGTTTCTTTCCTTTTTTCCAGTTTAATAAACAAATGCGGTCAGTATGGATACGATCTGAGAAGTGGGGTCAGAGAGAGGCAGATAGATAGACAGAAAACAAATTCGAATTGAAGAAGCTTTTTATTGGAGTCATGAAAAAGTTGACTTTGGGTGGATATCTTTCTGCTTTTTGGGTTTATGATGTCGAATAGATGGCTACGTCCCGCTCGAATCTTCCATCAACGCCCATAGATTATACTTACGAGTATAATCGCTTAATTAGATAGCCATTTTAATTGTTCCTACGTGTCCAGCAATCGTCTGTACTATAACTGTCTAGTTCGCCTTGATGTCAGCATACTTTTGGTTGAGTCGTTAAATCATTTTGGTGAGCTGACAGCGACCTGTCATGATATTTTGGAAAGTTGAAATCGCCATCGTTACAGCCGGTGAGTCCAATTCAGTTCTCTAGTGGAAAATGTCCTTTCGGAAAATGTCAGGGGATAATGTGACGTATGCGTAATGTGAAACCACCAAAAGCCGTATCGAAAGTAAATATATGTGTATGTGCAGACGCATTGTGGAACAATGCCGATGACTGTTTGCTATTTTATGGTCTCGGTGAAATGCAGATTTACTGCTTTTATCATTGCCAATACTATTTCATGTAGTTTGTTTGATTCGCCGTGGCTTTGGGGAAGGATAAATAGAAATACTAGTTTGTTCTTCACTGGTTTTGCAAACCAGAATGTACGAAATGATTTAAGAAGACTGCTAGAAATCCGACTAAAGTTGTGCCCAGTTTATCGAAAAATGCATACAATTAAACGGTTTCAGAGTCTTCCTTCCGTTTTGGCCTCCTTGTGCTCTTCTCTTTTGAATTCACCCTAATGAGCCTGCTTAGCACATAATTATTTAATGCCTTCACACAACTTTGTAACTAACAATGAGAAAAGTCTTGTCGTCGCTCTTTAAAGTGAGCCTAGAGCATTGGAAATTTATGAGCTGCGTACAACATTTGAATGTTTGAAGCGTTCTTGGCTTAATTACTGGCAAAAATGTGGCCCAAGGGCAAGCGCTAAGAGCGGGAGCTATGCGCAAACGAGCCTTGTTTAAAGGATTGCCGCCGAGCGACAAAATACTAAATGTAATTGGCAACAGGTACTTGAATGTCAACCTAACAGGAACTTTGGCAAAGTGTCAACAACACAGTTGCGAAAAAATGTGAAATTTCATTAGCTAATTAATTGCCCGTCCGGTGCGTTGAAATTTATGAATGCTCAAAATGTATAAATAAATTGTAAACTATAATAAGCATGAGCCCACATCATAATAATAATTTAAATTGCTCTTACCCAATTACGCCGTGGAAACTGGCGCATTAGGGCTAGTGGACTTGGGCAAAAGAAAAGGATTGGCAAATTAATTTAGCCGTTTTGCTTTTTATTCGCTTTCATTAGCATTTGGGCTTTCATTTTCACATCCATTTCCATCTCATTCATTTCAATTACTTAAATTGAAATAGCCAATCGCAACATTGACATTTGACCTTCGCGTGTCAACTTAAAGCGGAAATTAATTAAACATTGAAATTATATCAAAGTTGACAAATTGATTTTTTCAGTCAGCTGATTTTGAGAATCGATTTGTAGGTCCCAATAATGCATCTAATCACGAATTCGTCTTGAATAAACTTTATTGTGGATTTATTGTAACTAATCGTACTAATTTGTTGGTTGCAAAAAACTATCTCTTCAAAAAATACTCAAAACTTTTTCAAATTTTCAAGTGATTGAAAGTAATAAGGAGTCCTTTCTACCAGGCAGCCAACAAATAAACTTAATATCCAAAATGTTGGCAGAAAAGCAGTCACCAGAAAGTTATAGAGTCTTGTCCATTAGCAAATGAAACCATGAATATCCATGCCCCAATATTTATACAATTTGCTTTCCATTTCAATTTGACCAGTTGTTTAGTTTAATATGCATCATTTAAGATATCCAAGTCAAAATATCTTTTGCTTGTTTGGAAAATTTTTGATTTTAAAAAGCTCTTCGCAATTTGAATTTTGAAAGCCACAATTTCTAAACGCAAACACAAGATTCTTTCGTCTATCTATCATTTCAACTGTTCTACCACATTTGAGGTTTCAGTCGCTCGCAAAAATCAATTACACACAAAACGACTGACGACTGTAAGACCCAGGTGCAAACAATTTATCACACATACTCGCACAGCTCTCGGCAAAACTTAATTATGGGATGGCACTTAACTAGGAAATGAAAACTTGCAACCAGAGCTGGAGTGGGAGCCGTCGTTGCCGGAGCCAGAGTCAGAGAGAGGGCTAAAGAGTCCTCTTAAAACGCCCACAGTTATGCAGTGGAATGCAACAAAAATCAAAAGTCTCAGCACCTTTCACATGACTAGTCCGGCTGGACTCAAGTATGATGTTAGTGGGTCCCTCTACTGGCTACTTTAAGCCAGTCAGGCGAACGTTCTCGTAAATCAATCAGGCGCATTGGTATTTTTTAATATCAGAGCTCAGGGAGCTGCAATCTGCAATGTATTTTTGGGGTCACGATAAAAACAGTTGCCATATGCCAAACCTCGTGCGGTGGACGAATCGGGTGGAGCACCTGCCACATGCAGCAAATTTTGCATGAATCTCCGAGCATAATTGATGGTAGACCATGGACACAAAGTCACCCATGCACCCATCATCATTCATTCTCCAACCACTTCGTGATTGAAAAAGAAAACTGTATCAAATCAAAATAAAAGGAGTGGCAAATTCAAAATAAACACCAATCAAAATGTCAGCGACAATGCCGATTTATTATTATTGAAATTGATTCAATCAAAATACGCACGGAAAATCTACAATATAATTTCAAATACTTTTTATGAGTCTCTTATTTTTATAGGACATCGAATTCGAAACGTGTAAATTTCATTATATCATTTAATTGTCTCCCGCCAAGCAAAACAAATACTGAACCATATTTGCATGAGAATGTGAAGATGGAAAAACAAGCTGACCAATGTCACAGCCTTGTCTATAGATAACAAAAAGGATTTATCAAGGAAAATGCCAACGCAATAACAATTGAAACATTTTATATATATGTATACATATGTATATATATTTATGTATACATATGTATATATGTACATACATATTTTGGACTTGCTTGTTCATTTAGCCCAAAGAGTATACGCCTGATAGTATGAAATCAAATATTTTAACCACAGAATTAATCAATTAAATTTTGCAGTCCAAAAATTATTCTGACTGTTTTGTCTAAAACTGGTCAGTTAAGTGTTTGAAATTTAACTTGAAAAATTCAATAAGATTGGAAATTGTTATTTATTCCTACGTGACATTAAAAAGTCATTTTTTGTGTTATAGTTTTTAAATTTATTTTGTTCAGTCTTTCAAATGACTCTCTAATATACTGCAATCCTTTGAGAGTTTAATTTTATAAAGGTCTGACACAATCTATTCTTACAACAAGTTTAGTGTTAGTAGCTTGAGAAAAAAAGACTTTTATACCAAACATTTTTCTTTTGAGCAAATTTATGAATATCGGGATTTTTAAATAAAATTTCAATCGGAGTATTTCTTCCGCCTCTGTAAAGGTCTTCAGTCCCATCTGCGGTTTAAGTCCTATGAAATCATCATCACGTGCACTTTACTAGATAGTTAGCTATGACTTATGTATTACGGCAATTCTGAATCACGGCAAACCAATTAATTGATAAGCTCAAGACTGGCAATAAAACCAAAGAGCATGGCCCAATAGATTTCCAAACAATCGATTATAAACCTCATTGCACGAGTTTGCGTGTATGTATTTAGATAGTTCCGTATCTAATCCAAAATGAGTTATCTTAGCTTAGGGGTAGGGCTAACTCAGGTAAATGGCCCGATAAAGCGGCTTGATTATTGCGTAGTGTGGTTATATGTGTTTATTTTTAGCCGCACACATTTCATATGTAGGTACACGTACAATATTAATATGTATACTACTGCAAAATCCGAGTTAGTTAGTATTTTCGTTATCAGTTATCCAAACAATGACGTACATTGTAGAGACAAGTAGCAGCAGCAGCTACTCGTTGTTCGGAAAACCAACAAACCAATTAACAGCTAATTAATTCAAAACAAAACTTTGCTACTAGCTCAGTCAAAACTAATTAGAAAACTATTTACTCGTAAAAGTAGAGTATACGTATCCTATCAATTCTACTAAACCTTTAAACCAAACCAAACGAAATCAACAAAAAACAGAGAAAGAGATCAAGGGAGCTTACAATTTATACTATAATAATTCTCTTCCTCAAAAGGGGCAAATTGCAATTCTGCCCTTTTCCCATAGGCATATTGAATCCTAATTAGCGGACAGCAAATATTTGCCAACAATTTTGTTTTCGGCTTCGTTTTCATTGGCGAAAGGATGGCCAACATGAAGAGTGCTTAAAGCAATTGAATATATCAATGAAATTCAACAGTAAGTCCGCTATTTTAAAATCAAGTTTTCATATCATCCATTATATTTTCATTATTATCAGAGATTATAAGCAACAGCAACCTGCACCGAAAATTGTAATTAGTTGCCTATTAAAGGAACAAGAAGCTATTTTAACTTTTAAAGTATGTATATACATTCCTGATCAGCAACATTAGCCAAGTTGATTGAACACTTACATAGATCTCAAAGACTATCAGGTCTACATAGACCTACCAATTTGGTATTTAATAGCATCTACCAGTCTGAAATTATTTTAAGCTTTCGCCTTGGCCAAATTAGCGCGCATAATTTGGAAAAAATAAACAGCTAGCGCAGATTTATGTATGTATTCTATTTGAATTTGGCACAATTTGTTTTGTAGAACTGAAAGCAGTTAAGTTGTATTAAGCAAAAGATGTTGTAACTGAGATAGTTACATAGTTAATAGTTTGAGAGACAAACTATTTTATTTTAAAGCAAGTCGATATGCCAACCCCTAACTTTTGGAGTGAAGGTTACAAATTTTACACCACTTCCCCGAGATTGTCGAGCACAGAGGATTTAAGTGAGCCTTCCAATGTGTCCGCATGCAAATGAAGTTCAAGCTGCTGGCTTGAGCATATTTATATTTACATATGTATCTTGTTGGAACATGTTTACAGTATACAAATGAAATTTACCGCAGGCTGAGCTCCTGCTTTCTTCACGAGAAGTCCATCAACAAGTGAGCAGTGCATGGATATGTGTACAATGTTCATGTATGTATGTATGTATATGTACACACTCATCTGTGTGTATGTAGGTATCATCAGGAACATTCGAATTGACAGAGCATAAAAATAGCGGATAAATACGGAACGGGGGCTCCTTCCATTATAAGTAAATGCTTTTGGCCATTTTTATAAGCCATTTACTGGCACGCTTTCTTTGTGATATTGTTTGCTTTTAATCAACCATATCTACATACATGTGTGTATGTGTGTGTTGAACAAAAAAAGGTTCCCTAGCAGTACCAGGTTATTGGCTATATATATGTACACATTATACACATATGTACATGTATTATGTAACGTACATACATATGTACATATGAGGAGTGAGAAGTCTTAACTATAAACATCCCATCATTCCTACAAATCGTAATTATGCTATCGAAATTAATGCAATTTGAGCCAAGCTCCCCAAAAGAAACAATTAATATGCTCAGAATAATTACATCGGAGTGGGTGTTATTTCTTTTTCGATTTCTGGGATGCGGCTTCTCTCCTTAAGCCTCGTTAAGTGCGCCTCAAATGCTGCATAATTTTTCGGGAGGCGTTATTTGATTTATGTAATATTCTTGTGCCCGAATGAGTCTTCGTCTGAAAGATGGCATTGGTGGAAGCCTCAATCTGTGGACGGTAGGTGGAAGCATCGCCTGCCACGCTTGATTTATGTTTAAAATAAATTGAAATAAAAAAGGAAAAGGAAAGTGTGTCAAAATGTAAAAATGTAAAATGCTTGACTACTTGTTGGCCGACAAATTGAAATTATAAAGGAAAACATGAGCATTATATGTAATTAAGCAGCTGAAAAGCATTTGAGCGCATTTTCATGGTGTTATGAATTGGAATTGGAAATTATAATTGAAATTTTGATGGCGAGTTGAGTGAAATGGGTACTAAGAGCACCGAAAATTGAAAAACGACAATAAATCAATTACAAAATTTGTATACCCATGCAAATTCAAGTTACGCATTTTTATAATTTATAATATATAATGTTTACCAAGGTAAAAAATCAGTGAAAAGTCGTATTAGAGTATTGCATTGCAGTAAGTATTTTATTTATTTATGATAGTGTGTTCTATCATACATATGTATGTACTAGTATGTGTGTGTATCTTATAACAACAAGCCAAAACAACCGAGCAACATTAAGCATATTTTGGAGCTTTCTAAAGAACTATCGGTTAGAAAACAATTTTAAGTTACTCGCTGATTCTTAATATAAATCATACTCTGTACCTCTGAATTATAGGAGCTACCAAACTAATTGTTCTGTTCTCGTGTTACCGCCATTGGAGAATAATAAATCTTTTTCTTGTCCTGACAGGCATTTAGGAAAAAGACTAGAAGCTTAAAGGTTAATATTTGTTCCTCAAATGTTTTGCAAAGTATTCTTAAAAGTTAATTCAAGCATAAAAATATTAATTAGACACAGACATCTACGTATATAATAATTTAAAACAAATATCAGATTTAGTTGTTCCATGCATTTTGATTTTTTAAGTATTTTAAGTATTTCTCATAAATGATATTATTTTTGATTTTTATTGATTCTTTTATCAAAAGTAATTAAAACCTTAAAATGGCAAACTCTGGCCAATACCAGCCATTAGATGACTACCATAAATGTTGTTTACAACTTTACAGCCACTTCAGAGGCGCTCACACACCACCCACACAGCACCCACTAACACACACTCACAGAAACCGATAAGCAAGTGTATGACTATTTAAAAATGGCATTGCGTGTCGAACATAAAACGGCATAAAGTGGCCATCAAAAAATTGACAGAAGAGGAACTTTGGGAATAAGAAGAGGGGGAAAAAAAACGAGAGAGAAGCATGAAAGAAGTTCGGTGGAGATGAACAAGTGCATATAGGAACAGGGGCCAAGTGGGCTGAATGAGGGTTGCCCCGAAGTACCGCCTGCAGAGAGCTATTAAAATTTGAAATTAAGGGAAACATATTTCGCGCATTTTCTATATCATGTAAATGTATTATACCTATGTACATGTACATAAAAATACATTTATGCGTGTTGGATATACTTGTGCCTTATTTTTTAAAGTACATCGAATGACATTCTTTATTTATGTTGGTTATTTATTATGAATTATTTTCAACCTGCAGTTTATTTGAAAATTAACACCGTATCATAAAAACCGCAAACACACATTTCACACAATTGCAGGATGTGAAATGCGAATAGCCCGATGGGAGCAACATTTTGTAATTTTTCATTGGAAAATATCAATTTGCCAAAGCCATATTAATTACCGTATTAACATTTTGGTGACATTTTCGGCCAGCTAATGTTAATAAATTGTGACACCTTTTGTAAAGCTCCAATTGTGCCAATCCGATTTTATCCAAATCGCTTTAAATGGTATTTTGTTAAACATGCTTCGCTCTTTCAATTATTCTGGATTAAGACAGCTGCTCTCCCTTCGAGTAAATGGCAAACTGAATAAATTTCTATGTATGTAGGGCTGGTCAAAAGCCACAAACATGAACCAAAGTTATAGAAAGACATTCATTAATAGGGGCATTTGGTCAGACTGTTGTTTCGATAAAGCCACATTTTCAGCTTTAGAATGGTCCCTTTCGCAGTATTCTTTTCTTTAATTAATTACCAGTTGGCCAAACTGAAGCAAAAAGCAGCTGTCGTAGTTCAAGTTGAATACTTTAAGGTTGCAGTCATGCCAATGCATAAGTCAGAACTCGCGCAAACACCCTCAAGCCATTAGTTTGGAATAGTTTTTGTTCTGTTTCTTTTTTTTTAATGCTCCACCAAATGCATAAAAAACCAAAACAAAACAAAAAAAAAAAATCGTCTTCAAGCTGAAAAAGTTGCCTGACTACAGGCCCTGGTATTTTAGCGCCTTTTATGCCTGCCTTTTTTGGTGCAGTTGCTGCTAACTAACGGTTGCCTGGGCGAACTATATACTGTTAGGGATACACCAAACACATGGAAAAGAAACGGTGCACCAACAGAGCATAGTTACCATATATATAACCCTTTTCAAAGCCCTTAACTTTCATCTTCTGCGCGCTTTTATATAATTTGTTAATTGGTAAGACAAAAAGGTTATTTTGCATCACTAAAGCATCCTATTGATTCAGTCTTGTTTGACAAAAGTGTATTAATGGAAACTCATAATTAAACTCAAAGAAATTGGCTTGCAACAGTCTTCGGCCAAGATTGATGTTGGAAATGCAACTTTGTACATAATACTCATATTGTTTGTTTAACTTTACTTTCTGTACTTATGCTTTCCATGTGTAAAGTACTCCTTTATAATCGGCCCCGCCTTCAGTTTCGCTTAGAACTTATTTCATAAGCTTATTATGAACTCAATGCTCTGACGCCCTTGGCATTGTTCTGTACACAATAATTGGCATAGAGACGTTAAATCAAATTTCGAATTGAAGCTAATTAAAATTACATAAACTCTGCTGAACGATTGCCTCGACTTAGTATTGCATTGCATTTTGCTGCAGACGGTTTTTGGTTAAATTGACTACCGTCGTGAATGATGATTAATCGAAAACGGGAATACATTGAAATGCCAGCCAGAATAAGAAGTTAGCCAATAGTCATTTCAATACCATGGAAACAAAGTCGACTCACCCACGGCATTTCGTGAGTACGAGAATCCTAATCATGTGCTCTTTATGTTATGACAAAAGCTGAATTTGTTTTTTTGGGTCGCCAAGGAAGACGGTTTCCGCGTGCTCATTGTTCACTCACTCAAAACAATCTGTCTGCTCTATTGTGCTGTACTGTGTTGTTCATTTTGCGTGTGACTGAGTGCATTCCATTTTCTTAAGTGGGTGGGCTGGGCCAAATGAGCATATTAGCACTTAAAGGAGACCAGATTTGCACAAGTAAAAATTGGCTATGGAGATGGAGAGGAGAAAAAAGTCGGTCAGATACGTCTGTATGTACATGCATATATGTATGTACATATATGCTTTTGTGGAAACAAAAGAGCTCAGCAATATATGTTCCCCAACATTTCTCTTTCTTTTCTTTTAAATGGATTAATTGAGCGAACTCAATTCTTATGCTATCAGTCAACAATCTCTTAGATCAAATAATAGAGCAAATAAAAATGGAAATGTAAACTTCATATATATATAGTTCCTTAGTTAAATTTGATGGAATTTAATGGATATTAGGCAAATTTGAATCAAATTTGTTGTCTTTATTTAGAAATCAATTTTTTGTGGGTAAATGATTCAAATAAATTTGTGGATTTATGATCTATGAAAATGTCATCATAACGACTAGAGTGTCGTACATAAATATCTAGATTCTAGAAGAATAAGTGAAGAAATTTTATGTAACCCTGAACAACATTTTAAGCTTCATCTGGAAAATTGTTTTTCTTTTTAGTATTTGGCCTTTTAATGCTCATGATTGTGAGCTGAGTATAAAATGTATAAAGTTCGACAAAAGAACACTGAGATGGGGAATTGAATATAGAATAATATTAACACAACCGAAAATGGATAAATTTATTAAATGCATATATGATTAAATACTAAAGTAAATAAAATGAGAGAAGAGCACAACGTCAAGATATGCCTTCTTTCTGGTCGAAATAACTATTTAGCCAACTAGAATTTTTTCTGGGCTTGTGTCTGTAACTGGGCTACAATGTCAAGTCAAGACAATTGCCATTGTTAGAGGCAAGCTTGCAAAAACAGGAACTAAAAAGAAAGGGAAAACGGTGAGGACAGGGACACATTTTATTATTATGATGCGGATGAGTGGAAGAGTGAAAGCATGTAAAGAGACATGCAACAGCTATAGCGTTCCCCACACACACACACACACACACACACTCGCGTGCGCGCGACTCAGTTCATAACGGTAATTCATTCTCATCACCAACAGCTGCTCCCCAAGCACCAACAGCGGCAACAGGAAAGGTGTCAGCTGCTTTTAACTAACTGCACGTGTAATTTTAGATGCACATCCACCATGTCCTGTCATCAGTTATCGCAAAAAAGCGAGATAAAAAGCACTTTTCACATTTCCCCAGCCCCTGATGACCTTGAGAGCGTAGTTTAACTCAACAGATCTACGAAGTAAATTCAATCATAGGCGACACTAATTTATGGGTTTGCTAGCTGCACACACGCCTCGAAGATTGAATGAAATTTCCAATCAAAGGATGTCCATTTTTCGGTTGCCGACGCCTGTGGCAATTTTAAAGCCTATTTTTAGCTTTAACCTTACACATTTACCAAAGCCGAATGGAGAGGGAATGGCACTGCTCATACTTTTGGAGATGGTGTTGGGAGTGCAACATTTAACAGCTTTAAGCCACGTTAAAATGAGCACATATTGACTTTGCAGTCCCATATAAAAAGAATTTAAACTCATTGACCTGCGGCGGCTTTAGTGCAAGTAGTTTCATTTTGGCTATAACTACCACGACCCAACCAACGCAACCCGATTCCAGCCCCAACTCACATCTACGGATGCGGAGAGAGCCCAAGGCAACCTATTAATATAAGCTGAGATTTTCACACACTTAATTAAGCTATCGATTTATGGAAACCAACTTTGGCTAAACATTTTTTTGGAAGAGCTGTGAGAGATCTCTAATAAACAAAAGAAAGGGCTTGCTCTTGCAGGTTGCCTAACTCGTAAACCAAAACTGTCAATGAATTTCATTCTATTAAAAGAAGAAGATTTAATATTTGTTTTAAATATTTCTATCCTATACAGGAGAGTGGATTGTAATAACTTCAGTATTTCAATCATGTTAATTTGCATTCACAAAGACCGTTTTAGTCCTTATTGTCTGAAGCTAGTTTACACCGTTTATTTTGTTTGGTAAGATAATGACACTTTATTTGATTGTTAAGCTCCGTGGATAATATTTGCCCAAATGCATTTGCATTTCGTCTAGACACTTCACAAATGGTTTTCCAACCAACTATTCCCACCTCTTGACCGTCGAGCATCATTCATCCATTCATTTGTCCATTGAATTATAAACACATGAGAAACTTTGACTAAAGCCAGTTGAAGTGCTTCTGCTCAAAATCAACAATGAGAGAAAAAGAGCTAGCCAAAGACAAAGTAAAAACTGAACTGTGCAATCGCTTTGGGTTTGTTATTCACAAAAGTTTATTCTACACTTGACCCGCGTGGTAAACGGGGGAATGAGAACAGAAATAGAGTACATATACCCATGCAAGGATTACGTGTGCCAAGTAGTGGACTGACAAGTGAACCGTGCTGGCATTGAAAGGAAGAATGGGTTTGGGCATACATTACCTTTTCAGCAGATGCTAAGTTTAGATACTTTTTGTCTGTGACAAAACTTTGCACATATGAATGGGTGAATGGAAATGTGGATAACATGAACTTATTGCTATTGATAGTTTTGTCCTCGTTAGGAATGTCAGTACAAACATTTTTACATAATTCCTGGATAACCTGCCGTGCACTCTCAATAAGCGATTGCTTACACAATTTATGAGAACACATTTGGACACATATCTCAAAAGGAGCTCAATTCAATTCAATGAACTCGTGTCACGTTGCAATTTTGTTAATGAAATGTCTTGGAAAGTCTTGAGACTACAAAACGCTTCTGGCATGTTTATTAATTGCACATGTAGGAAATGGGGGTAAGCATCGATCAAAAGTCTCAAAAATTAATTGAATGACTCTCCACGCCCTCAAGTAAAGTGTCAATAACAATAAATTATGGCTCAGGTGGGCGCAGTTGTTCCCTTTTTCCTGCCATAATTATTCTTGGTATGGGTAAGTGAATGAGTGTGTGGGTGTATCATACCTCAAGGTTTAGAGTCCGGCGTAAAAGTCTAAAATCAAAATGGTTTCCAATTCATAACATAAGAGCACTTTTCACAGTCTTTTAGTTGCTAAAGCAATCATTATGGAGTGGTCTTAATGAGTGGGCTAAGGTAGTAGAGAAATATGTAATGAAAGCCATTGCTTGACAGAAACAAAAACCAAAACAAAAATGAGATTACATTTATAAGCAAAAGCCTTTAACTTAACTGGAATTGAGCACAGCCTACATTCACAGCCTTCATCGATTCCCCTTAATATTTGGATTTGAAACTCAATTGGAAAAGAAAGTGCAACATAAACCGACAGAACAAACAATGAATAGAATAACAGTGTCAGCTTACAGTTGGTATCCAGCAGAGCTTGCCTGAGCGAAGTAGAAGTACCCATCTACTAAGTGCTTAGTGTGAAATTTGCGTAAATGAGTAGAGAAGAAGCTCCTCGATGGCAGACCAAATACAAACCAGAAGAACTGAGAATCTAGATTCAAGTCCAAGCCATTCACCTCTTAAGCCCAGCTGCATGCCACATTACAGTTTACACTTTAGCCAACTGACGCTAAAAATCACCCTCCCATGGCCCCCAAGCCCACTCATCTCCTGGGGCGAGGCATACCGAGTGGCTCGAAAATCCCCAGCAATTTGTCGCAACAACTCGCATTACATTACAAAACGATGTGCAAATAGAAATGGGAAGCAAACGGAAAGGCACCGACAAACTAAAGGGATTTGCCCATAATGGCCGCCCCAAAGTATGCTATGGTCTGGGTCTCTGTTTGGCAAAGGCTTTATGTCGCTACTATTAAATAACGCGCCAAAACCCAAAGACAAAAGAGGGGCTACCACTCGAAGGGTATGAGTGGCCACTCCCACTAGGAGACTTTGTTATTCACTTTTTAGTTAATACCCCGTTTGTGTGCAATATTTGGTTATTTAATTTCAGCAAACGCAACCGCTTCGGGGCTGAGTATCTTTTATTGACTGCAAATGGTATGTCATATCCCCGAGCGTTTTACGCTTTGAACAATCAATAGATGATTAATTTTATTGTTTTAATTGGAATTTTTAAGGCAGTTAACATTTTGCATTTGACAATTTTCCATTATAATTGGATTTTCTGTTGAAAACTTGAATCATATAAGAGCGAAGAAGCAATACTTTTACCGAACATACGAGGATCGTTCATTTATAATTTTTTAAAAAAGCCTAAAAAATTACCAATTGCCAATTGAAAATTCTTGCTTTGCCTAATAACTCCACTTAGGATATAAACGCGAAAAATCCAAACAATTTCACTTTCCCTTTTCTTCTAAATTTATGTTTCTCCCATGCCCCACATGTATGGGTATATCAAAATATGTAAATATTAAAACATTTATTCTAGTTGATTTGTCCTTTAGTGTTCATTTAAAAAAAGATTTCTTCTAGACTGTCACATTTTTATAAACAAAACATATTAGTCTGTTCAAATTAAAGTCATAATTCTGCAACATTTTTTTTTTTTTTTGTACTGCTCCCTAAAGAGAAATGGTGCATAAATTGATTAGCATTAGCCTAAGAATGTGCAACAATAAAATTTGCTAAGCTGCCCATTAGCCACATTACAAGAGTAACAACAAATCATCAAGCAAAAAAAGCAAATACCGAGATACAAGCGCCTTGTGGCTCTTACGGGACTTCCCAAGCGGCGAATCGGCAAAAAAAGAAGCAAAATCCTCATGTTTGACTACACAAAAAATACATTTGTCTGTGCATATATTTCGGGGCACGTTCTTTACCTTCCCCCATTTTCTTTTCGTGTCCCTTTCGAAATGCGTGCGAGTTGGTTACCCCATTTACATTATATTCGCATGCAGCCACATACATACATACATGCATACACATATACACACATACACATACACTTCACATACGTATGTCCTGTGGGAGCTGTTCTAGTTATTTCCTTTTGGCAGCTGAGCTCCGTCAGTGTTGTTTTTAGACAAAAATCAGATGGTGCTTTCTTTATGTAATTCAAAATGTCATAAATGATAATTAAAGTTTTTTAAATTTCCTGAGTATCAGAGGGCATCAAAGTTACAACAGCTGGTCCCCTTGTTCCAATTTGAATATATAGTATGTATAAATGATTTTGAATAGAGAAAAGCGGATTTCGTGCGAATATGGATGACATGGAAGAATGGTTGCTAATTAAGAACGCTCAATGGGTGAAAGAGTGAATAAAACAACTTTTAATTATATTTTTCAAATAACTGAGTTGAAGTGAAAAGGAATTTCATTCATTCTCGACCAAGTCAATTATGAGAAACGCCTTAAAGCAGACTAGTAGATTCTTTGTTGTTTGTTTTTTCTTGTTGTAGTTGCAAAAGTTTTTTGACGGGCCGTAAACTCCCTAAAGCTGGAGACGATGACAACAACAACAATAACAACAAGGTCAAGTTTTGTCATTTTGGTCATGCAAATTGTAGGCGACACTTAATTTCATTTTGCAAATACTTGTGCATATTTTTAGGCGTCACTGACTGAAGAGTTGACATAAAAAAAAAACCAAACAACAGTTTAAAATTGTTGGAAAACTTCGCAAATAGACTGGAAAGACACTAGTGGGAGTGTTTGCAAAATGATTTTAAAATTAAACAAAATAAACAAATATTTCCCCTTTGCTTACGTTAGCAGTGATTGAATCTTTTATCCGGGTTAACATGACATCAATTTTGCCTTTCAATTAAACCATTATTGGTATAATTGACCGTATTAAGTCGATTGCAATTGATGAGGAGACTATAAAAAAATGTTCCTATGATTAGTCTTTTAGAACAATTCGATAAGTTGAATTGCTTTTACAAATAACAGCTTTCGATCAAGTATTTAATCAAGAATTGGGGAAAGTTGCATTGCATCCCTTTTCCCACATAAACAGTTGTTTAATAAATTAATAGATTTGATGTCGTTTTTTTGGCCGTTCAAGGCGCTTGTGTCACGCCCCAATGGCTACAAAAAGTTAATGGTCACCCAATTTACTGATTTGCCGTCCCGCGGAATGTTCTCGCCAGGGAAATGAATACAATGAATACAGAAAGAAAAACATTTGAACAAGAGTATTTCACAGCAAATGGGGAGTTTTGGTGTGTTTAATTTGCCAACTTCTGACTGGGAAGAACTTTTTTTAAACTGTCACGGGGACTTTGTCCATTTGATGGCGAGTGCAATTACAAAACGAGCCACAACGACTCATCACTAGTCAACTCCGAGTTCTTTTATTCACTTTTTTATCAAAGCAGCAAAAAAAAAAAAAAAAGAAAAAAAAAACGCAAAGGCAAACGAGGCCAAGGCTGGAAAAACAAAAGCCCCACTAAGCTCTGTGTCCACCAATGTGATTTGGAGTTGCGAATTCGTATTGACATGCCCAAAAGCAACTCGAAGAACAATCTTAAAGGTCATGCCGTCCAAAGAAAATATTCTCTTCAGTTAAAACATTTGACAGCAATCTAAAGTCTAAATAATGTGCGTCCTTCAAAAGTTGATGGAAGCGTATTGGTATTTCAAAATTTAATTATATCTTTAACAAGTAGTTTTTGTGCATAGATGGAAGCGTCATTGAGCATATGAATATCAAGAGTTTTTTTTCGTTCACCAATATTTTACTAATTGTAAAAATATCGGAGAACATTTATAGTATATATGGATTCAAAATTATGTATTCCCTAGTAATGGGCTTTTGAAGATATATATATATAAATATGTATTCAATGTATTGACTTTTATCCCATATTAAAAATGAGAATTTTAGTTATTTTTGGCTTTAAAGCAGATTACATTAGGTTTCAAATTATTTAAACATTTCGCTCGAGTTCTATTAAATAATACAAAATGTGATTGTAAAAGCCCCAGCATTTCGTTGAGAATTTGGCTTATTGTTTGTTTTTTGTTTTAAACAAATTCTCTTAGGAATTATTAATTTAAGTAATTGTGGGTGGAGCTGTACAACTTGACTCTCATTATCTAAGCTTGTTAGTTTCAGGCAGAACCGCTAAGCTGATTCTTAACCAAAGGCACTTGACTCGGCTGGGCTAGAGGTGAAGGAGGGAAAGCGGCTTACGCAATAAATGAAGGCCTACTTTTTGGCATTCATTTGTAATTAGGACATAAATTTCAATTTCACGCTTGCCACAACAAAAAGTCAGACATCTTGGCCCACTCCCTGTTGGTGTCTGACCGATTCCTGCTGCTATGTTAAAGCAACATTTAATTCCGGGAGCGGGAGCACTTGCCGTATGCCCAGTGCCCGACGTCGTCGTCGACATTATGTTAATGTCCCGCCGCTGAAAGCAAACATTGGTTATATGTTTGAGAGGATGCTTTATCTATCGTTCTCAATAAGTTGTCCTTGTCGATTTATGGGTGTACTTTATGGACTTGGGTAAAACAAACAATGTGTTGATGGCTGATAAGTGCAGGTGCAGTAAATCAAGCAAATTTCCATCCAGACCCAGACGCTCAGGCTATAAAGAATACTTGCTATTCAACAGAGGCTGTACGAGCATTTGCCCAAATCTTTGGATACGTGCAAAACTATTTTTCATTTGGCTTCGCTTTCACATTTTCGCTTTGTCTGCAGACGAAGGGGATTTCAGTCGAGTGTTTATAAATAAAGCCATAATTTCCATTACTATTATTATTATCATCATTATCGACAACCATGTCCACGATGTGGCCAATGTTTGCTCCCTTGCGTGCCATGAAGCTGAATGGGATAAGCGTGCCCACCAGCAACAGCATAAACACCAGCAACACCATAGCAACACATTTTGGCTCTATAGATGACATCGAGGTGAAGCCGGAGATGGATGCAGACATGAAGATGGAGATTTCAATGTCATTATTGACACACTGAGTGCACTTTGTGACGGCTTTGTAGATGTGGGCCAGACGGAAGGCGGACAATGAGCGATAGAAACATTGAGATTAATTGCAAGTTTCCGTTGGTTGTGATGAACAATGGAAAGGGCATACTGAATCGTACACTCGTATATTTATTAAAAAGATATATACAATACTATACCCTTTATTTACTATCAAAAAAGCATACAAAATATGGTTTATATATGTATATATGCATATATATATTTTATAACCAAAATTTTATTTAAATCCATTCGAGGGCACATGGAATTTATGTATGTCGCATTGGATTGCGCTGCTGCTTAGGCTTCTTGTTACACTGAAACACAAACTGTTACCACAAACTTTTTTGTTGCAACGCAAACAGTTACTTCCTGTCAAAAAGTTTTCCAGAGATTCAAACAAAATAGGAGGAAAAACATGTATTATCAACAGCAGATTATGAGAGGGGGCCAAGTTACGCTTTGATAATGAAAAAGATGTTAAAAGATGGCAAACAACTTACAGTTAAGCTGATTTTCCTCGCCCCTGCCCATAGACGTGCACACACGCAGATTTTGGCTTTAACATTTTCCGCTTCGAAAGGTTTTTAGACGCCCCAAAAAAAAAGACATCAATTGTTTAGTAATTTTAGACATTCTTTGACACACAGGGATACACAAGGATGCACGACGCAGGCTGAAAAGTATATATTATTTTAGATTTTTCATTAGCACACTGGCCCATATTTTATTTAGCCCGGCATCAGATCCGTCTGAGCAAACATTTTTGAAGTGGATATTGATGAATTTATATTGGATTTGTGTTCCTGCTGCCGTGCTCTTGCCCCTGCTCCGGGCCTTATCATCAGTGTAGGACTCCGTCACTCTTTTTGGCTTTATTTGAGCTTTGAGTGCTTATTTATTGTTATTTGTAATTTGAGTTTCATTTTCGGTTTTAGCCAACAGAAATTGATGACCCATGTGGTCTGTTGACTTTCAACTTTCTCCGTCAGGCTATTAATATAAGGTCAATGCTGACCAAGGGAAGCCAAAGACTTTAATCAAATTGCATGGACCACGTGTCATTTTATGTGGAATTCAAGGATTATGCTGGACTCTAAGAAAAACAGATTATGTTAATCTTCCATACTTATACAAGTATATTCAAATGGAACTTAAAGCCGTTGAAGCAGCTTATGTAAATGATTTACAAATCAGGGACCACTTAAAAGGACGCATTCATTTGAAGGAGTGTATGTTCCTCTTTTGACATTTTTTCTATACCCTGCACCAATCAAACGGGCCTTTTTTAGGCATCGTTCTTTAATTTAAATTCAGAAGCCTTTTTGTTGTCCAAATGTCGAACGACATTTAAGACTGTTTACAATTACTTGGTACAAGGTGCACACACAAGCCGGCCCTTGCACCTTTGATTTGCTTGCACCTTTGATTCTACCCTGTAATCTTCAAGTCACTAAAATGTATGTGTATAAGTCTCTATATTTTTTTCATCAGAGTCAATTTGCGTCAATTTGTTCCGACTTTGACTATTATGGAACTAGTAGGTAAACATAACAACTATGTATATAAATCAAATATGTACATATATGGATCGCCAAAACCTTACTAAGTACTATAAGTCGAATCTTCCATTCGAATTTTTTTTTTTTTTGCAATTATATAAAATTTATATTATAAATACTTTTTTATTAAAATCCGTTTACAAAATCAGGTATCTAAAAGTCAATAAGTTTTATTTTTGAGAAACATTTTTATTTGATTTGCTCATCAACGCATACTTATTGACATTCCTTTTGCTGTTATTCTTACTTTTCCCTGCCAAAAAAAAGGGAAAATGTGAAAAGCTGGGAAGAAATGCACAAATAAATGGTGTGGATAATCCTCTGTTCGGACTCCCATGCTAAATATTCCTATAAAAGGCCCTGAGAAACGAGCCCAAAGGTCACTCCCCTTCTGTGCTGTCTCCTTTTTTGGGACATCGGGGTAATCAATCAAAGCGAAAAAGCTTTGCACTTCTGACAGGCAAACCAATTTCCACAATCAACTTTAAGTTTTAAAACACGGTTTCAGGTAAACTTCAGGTGACATACAATAACATGAAGTTCCCCTAGGCGGCAAAACAATTTGGAAAAGTTAACAAGTGAAATTGGAAAACATAAACAAAGGGTACAATTGAGACCGGTAATATTCATGCTAAACAACAAACGAAATTACATTCATTTCCGGCCTTCCGGTGTCACGTAGCCACTGCCCACAAAGTTTACCAAAGTCCCAACTTCCGGAACGACAAAATATTTAAGTAAGCTTTTGACTGGTCGGACAATAGGGGTACATACAGCTGCTTGGGATACTAGAACATTAGAGCGCGTTAGTCTATGGATAATTGGATGAGAGCTAGTTTGTTTGCAGTAAGTTGGGAGGGCCGGAGTGGCCCCCCCTGGATGCTGTTAGTATTGGAAAAAACTACGTACTGAAACTGCTTTCTGAAACTAAACTAAGAAAGACATAATTTGAAAATGCCTTTCCCAACATGATTTCGTTCAATGTTGAACGTTTAGCGAGAGTTCTGTTTTATATACATCGCATACCGTAACTATAAACAATAAATTAAGCGAGCAAGTCGTCTTTCCCGACTTGGGTAAATGGCATTATTAAATTTGGGGCTTCTGTAAAAAAGATACATAAGTATATCCGAAATTTTTTATTTCGATTTCGACTAAATTTGGTCTGCTAGTGCTTTTTCAATACAAGATTTGGAAACGACTTTATTGTAGTTATAAGGTTTACCCAATCAACAGAAGCGGAATTGGACATGGCAAAAATTTTGCATATAATTGTCCTACATACAACCTAGATGGGTCTGGGTACTGAATTATTGATTGTTCATATAGTATATATAATATATCATATATTAGACATATAGGAGAACAGATGTTGTTCCTGTTAAAAAATTGAAATGAAATGCTACCTTTGTACATGTAAATGTAAATGTAAAATCGTAGAGCGTCTAGCTGGCCTTTTCAACTATAGTCTTTCAATATTTTATGAGTGATAGAACGTTTAAAATGACTGACATGGACTCAATGGCATACAACTAATAGTTCCCGCGATTAAAACTGAACAGCGAATCAAAAAAAATGCAATTTGAAAGTGCCTTGGACCTACTACTTGCATATGCGTACAAGACAAGAACCAGACATGGGGTAACATAAGTGAACTCACATGCATTCCAAATGATATGCAAAAGTTGTGGTTGTTAAATAAACTCGGCTGACATTTTGTTTTATTCCTCTGCACTTTTTGCTGGGACATCATAAAGTAGAACAAGAAAATGTCAATTGAATTATTTATAAGTAGGAGAGCGAGAAGGGGAAAGTCATAAAGCTGAGGCATGCACCTCCTTAAGAAAAAGCCGAGGCAACAATGTGAGAAGAGCAAAAAGTCTTGTCGTGGTGCCTGTGAACAATAACGTGAAATGAGTATGGGAATATGTACTTCACCGGCAGACACCAACTGGCGGACACACGGAAGACAGTCAGGCAGACAATGCGACGGGATGACAGACACCATTTACGGGGTAAAGAAAATGTTGCTGCGTTTGTTATATGCAGCAAGCAGGCGGAAGTTGAAATTTAAGCCTTTTTTAATGCATAAGCAAAAAATGAGACTGACTAGCTCATCGACATCCTCTTCTTGGAACGGAAAGTGCCGGCGAAATACTTTTATTAGATGCATGCGAGTTGCAAGCGTGATATTGTGCGTATACGTGATGTCAGCGTTTGCGGAAATTAAATTTTGGCCAAAGCCACTTCAATATAAAAAAATAAGGACACCGATTGATAGTATACCAAATAAGTTATTTGTGAATTTAATATTTTATTTTCTTCTTTTGACGAAAAGAAGTGAAATATTTTAATTATTTGAAACAATTGATAGCTTCCGGATAGTTTCTGCATGATCTAGTGCAATCGGTTCATAAAAAAAAAGACGTGCTTTAAACATTTTTTCAGGCGCCTTGTTAGCCTCACTCTCTAGTCGAATTATCGATTCCGAATTATAAAAAAGCACTTCAGTTGCTTAATTAACGATTGAATTAGTAAATTTAATATCATTTTCCATGCCAAGCAAATACATTTATTTAGCCAGAAACAAATAAGATAATTCCCAGGACAAAACGTGTTAATAGCTTCGTAAAGTTGTTTACACTTGGGTAACCTCACCTAAACTTTAACTTAACTTTTGGAAAAAACATTCTGCAACTTCTTGTCTCTACCTCTCTTTATCATCAACTGCCTCTGTCTGGGGTTTTCGCGTCATAAATTTTGTTTAGTAAAATCCCAGATCCAACTGCTATAGTAAACCTATATATTTTACCATCGCAACAGCAGTTGCGCCGTTGTATCCATGTACCCACGTCGGAGGGCGAAAGAATGAAATGAAAAAATTTAATCAACACTGAATGCCAACTTTGCGCCTACACAGAAGCAACTGCACCACACGGTGAAGCATGTATGAGAGCTTGAAATGGTGGGTATTGTAAATTTTATGAGCATCTGTGTCCCTTCCAGCTAACAGTTTAATTGTTACACCAGAATAACTACAAGATCTAATTCAAGTTTAAAAAAAAGCAGATGCGAAAAAAGTACCGTTGTAATATTTACAACGGTAAAGCCAGCAATTTGCTCTCTCTGTTTAAATGCTTGTCAAAAACTACCCACAAGACTATGGCCACAGCCCTGGGCGTATGATTAACGCCCGAAAAGCAGGCAACGCAAAGCCCACAAAATGGCAGACACGGACAACAGCAAAAATTTCATCAAATATGTTGATAAAACACAAAAGATTACGCTTAGACCAAAAGGGTCGTCGGTAAAGGGGCCAAGGGACCTAATGTATTTGTCAAAACGTTTTAATACCATGTCCCAGGGCCTAGACTCGAGTCTGGTGGGACTATAAAGCTAGATGGCTGCCCAGTTTGGGTCCAACATATTTGTATCCACTTTCCTCTATTTCATCTCCCCTTTGTCCCTTCGTTTTGCTTCATCTTCTTCTTGTTAGCCACAAATGACCTTTTTCGCACAGCCAAATAAAAATTGTTAAATAAAAGGCAAATAAAAATGTGTGACACACGAATCAGAGAGTGAAAAGGAGCCGACCCAATAACAACCTGTTGTGCGTATGTGTATGTATGTACATACATACTTATGTTCGTAACTAAGCTGGTGTGCGTAGATGTGTAGGAGTGAACATGATGTGTTTATTTGTGCTTGTAGGTGTTATATGTATTAGTGTTAGTTTGCCAAATGCCGAAAAAAGGCTATTTAAACGTCGTCAATGTGTTTTTACACTTCAGTGGCGATTGGTTGTAAGGCAAACTAAACTAAACAGCAGAAATTTCGACCAATCGCCTAGATGTTTGTTGTATTGAATGTAAGGTGTTTCTGTATTTTGCTGCCTTGTGCACTCAATTCCGCTCACTTTCGATTGAACAATGTGTTAATAGCTTTGCTTATTATGTGCCAATCTTTTACTCTAACACTTCAATTTTCTTGTCATGTTCAATTTGCTGTTGGACAGGTTTTTTGTTCTTATTTTTTGTCATTATATCGGAAAGCCTACTTAAGGGCGGATGCCGGGACAATGACTTGCCTTTAGGCAGTGTTATCACACCGAAATATCGCATAACTCATTCGTCATTTATGCCCAACAGTCAGTCGGAAAGACAGACAGCAAGAATGGTGAATCCAGCAAGAAGGCGGTGATAAATCACTTTCAATTCTGACAAACGTCACAAATGTCGCGTTGCCTAGGAGCACATTTCATCACCCACCCACACGCATTCACACAGTTTCATAAATTTACATACTGACTGGCCGGGCAATTGGGCAAAGCTTCCGTTCGTGGGCAATTCCAACAAATCATCTCAAACCAGACATTTCCGAGCTATCATCATTGAAGTACAAACGCACAAAGCATCGGCAAAAGAAAAATAAATCGAGTTAGCAAAGAAATTTGTTGGGTAGGCGTGATGATTTGAACATTAATTTCCGTATATGAATAGGATTATAAGATAATCAAGCGATGTTTTAAATAATCCGCGCCGAAACATGCCACTACTTGTCGATACGACTATCTTATTAAAACATGGTTTAGGTCTTAGTTAACAGTATGATTAAAAATGTTAAATCTTGTACAACAAATAATATTTTATAATTACAAATGTAAATATTTTTTAATTCTTTAGGTTGTCTTAAATATCTACGAGATCATTTAATAACTCCTGGACAACTGGGTCACAATGTTTCGATCCAAGTCACAGCAAATCAACCTGGGATGCATTTTGGCATTTTTCTTTTTAAGCCTTATGCTGCTCCAGCTAGCTAGTGCTGAATTGAACTCAAATTCAGGTAATGAGAGAACTTTTAATATATCTCGGAATGACAACTTTGCAATTCACAAATTTAAGCTCCCATCACCAATCTCTATGACAACTTGCTCCAGCGTGAGTATGCCGGCCCCGTGGTCTTTCCCAATCATCAAGTGGAGCGAAAGGCTCAGCGCTCACCATCACTGCGTCTTCGTTTTGGCCGAAGCGATCCCGACATGATGAACAATATTATGGAAAAGCGTTGGTTTGGCGATGTAAATCAAAAGCCGATTAGATCTCCTTCTTTGCGTTTGCGTTTCGGTCGACGCGGTGATCCAAATTTACCCCAAATGCGAAGAACCGCCTATGATGACCTTCTGGAACGGGAACTGACTTTGAACAGCCAACAGCAGCAGCAAGTAGCACCCGATGATACGATGGACTACGACAATCTGTATGAAAGAGTTGTACGCAAACCCCAACGTCTACGATGGGGACGCAGTGTACCCCAATTCGAGACACCAAGACAAAATACTGAACAGGTGAGTCTGATTACAGGGGTGGATAATAGCTCCCAACAGACGTCAACTTTTAAGGCAATTCTTGAATTTGTTGATACTTAATGAGATCTTTTCTATTTAAACTCAATATATCTTTGTATGTCTAACAGTTGGAACGCAATGAATTGTACAATTCTCTTTTGAGTTCCGAAAAAATGCGTCGCATGTTGATGGCTCTGCAACAGTATGAAGGCACTTCCTCTGACCTGAGCGACACTGAAGATGTCGACGATAATCAAGACACCTCAGAATTTCAACGTGAAGCCCGAAAACCAATGCGATTGCGCTGGGGCCGCAGCACTGGCAAGGCTCCGTCCGAACAAGAAAAGGTAAAAAGGTAACTTTATCTAAAGAATATTATTAAAAACTCCAACCTACCCACCATAGCACTCATCAATAGGAGCCAACGATGAGACTTCATCGACTGCCTCTGCTACCAAGATCCAGAACTAAATTTAAAACATCTCTTAAAGGCCATGGCTACGATTACATGATGGGATAAAATGCTTGCAATTGTTGAAATTAAAATGCCAAAATAAGATTTAAAAATTAAATAACAAAAAGAAGCCGAAGTAAGCAGCAGAAGTAAGAGCTTGGGCTCTTTATATACATATATACACATATGTATAATTTATAATTTTCTCCAGACACTAGACAAAAAGTATACAACTCCATAAGCTTTGACAGTGTGCAGACATACATAAATACAAGTACTATACAATATATACGTATATTTCAAAATTTATGAAACTTATTATAGTTAGTATTATTATTGTTTGGATGTCGCAACAAAATTCAACTTTATGCAACCCATTGGAGTTGGAAAAATATCTTTTTGCTAAAAAAATTCGTATTCACTATTATTTCATGGACATGCTCAAACACAAAAATCCTAAACTTGACTCCCAAAGTCACGCTCTTATTAACAACTGAATGTATGTATATAAATTAGCGCAAATTTGTTATAAATTCAATCGATGTATTAAAAAAAAAGTTATGAGCAAAAGATGGATGTTTTAAAAACATTTAGCCCCCGAAAGGTCTATTATCTGCAACCATTGTTACACATATTTGATCGACTAAAGTATCGTACTTACATATACATACATACATATACATACATAAAACCAACGCTGCAAAAGTTGTTGCTTTAGGTTCGCGCGATTTGGCTTTATTTCATCGTTTCCAATTTTTTCCTTTATTGCGTTTTTCATGGTACTTTTCTTAATAGAATTTATAAAAATGCAACTTGGTTTGATTTTTGTAGATCTTGAACCTATGCGAGCAATGACTTTGCAGCGTTGGTAAAAACTATCTTTATATAATACTATACATACGATATTTGTCTACTATATTGAACTTTTATTGATGTATTTAAATAACAAAAAACAATATAAAGTAACATACAAAAAATGAACAAACGAATGTTTGAGGCTCTTTTTGTATATTTAATTTACACCATCATTGAAATTCTTGTAACTAAAATCTATATCTACATATATATTCATATATATACATATATAATTATATATAAATATATAAAAGTAATTATTATTGTATTTAAATCAAATTTGAGGTACCAGAAACCCAGGAATGATTTGGTCAACAAAAAGCAAGCAGCACTTTTCAGAAAATTGCTGCAGCAGTTTCCCCACGAGCGATATCTGAGTATATATGCGCACATATATATATTTGAAATGAATTCACATGAATGTAAATAAAACAAACGGAAATATTTTAATCGATATATGCTAAATAAATATTTAATGGTAAAACTCTGATGGAGTGAAAACCCAGTTATTCATCTTTCAATTTGGTCGGAAGCTCGTCTTATGCGTAAGTTGTTTTACATTAGAAGTAATAATCGGCAGCGTTTAGAATGTGTTTACTGCACATTTAATTGCATATATGTATGTAGATAGCGAACGGCATGAAACTATTTAAATATGTCCAACAATTATCAGCTTCAAATCCCAGAGCCGTACTCAAACCACAACCCAATTAAGCAGCAAAACTGGGTGGAAGACTCCATTAGAACAACAACCATGGAAATAAACGCAGAGAAAAAGTCATTGGGTAAGGACAAAAACTGCGGCAAAACGGGAGTACATCATCATTCCGGGAATTTTAATGGCTATATACAAATAAGCTGCCTTCAGCTCCTTTACCTACCACCTGTGGTAGGTGTTGCCATTATTCTCCCACTTTTGACTCGATGTTTGCTTGGATAATTAACATTTCAGCTGTAAATTAGAGTTAACACAGTAAACACCCGCTTATCGTGACTTCGCTTCTAGACAGTTTAAAATTGTGGCCAGTCTTAACAAATGTTTAGCCCTTCCATCCTTAAATCCAAATTGGATTATTTATAAAAGCAATTGCGAGCAATCGACCATTCGAAACCACTGGACATGTCTATGCTTATTGTAAAATTTTCAAATCGTATGAGACTTCACTGTACTGAATTATGTACTGTCATTTATAAAAAAAAAAAAAAAACATTCACGGGCTTATGGTAGGTATTATTTGAGGTACATACATATAAATTTTATCCTAAATAAAACAAAATTGCATTTAACATTGACTAAACAACAAAATGCACTTAATTAGAAGGTTCTTATACGTATTACCAGGAAAACTGGACAACTTTATGAAATTAACATTTTGTAAAATGATGTAAACAAAGGTAACTTCAGGTAGACACATTGCTTTAAGAACATGGCAAGGGTATAGAACCAGCGTTTAACTTTGAACTTTGTTTTCACATTCATGCTAATGTCAAACGTTGCGTAAAGCCTGTTTAAGTGTTATACTTATGTACATATAGTACATAGTCAATGTTACTTGGCAAATATTTATGCAAATAATATGCAATTACACATACACGCACACTCTTACTCGCAAGTAGCTGTTCCCATTTGAATCAAATGGTGGGTGCCTAAAAGCGTTCTGTAAACACAGAACTTTTTGTGCTGCAAATGTGTCGCACACACACATTTAACAACTTGAGACTGCGACAGCACAACAAACAAAACGCAACAATATACACATTTCCTCCTCGCTCTCTAACTGTAGTATTTAAGCTTTAGGGACACTACCCAAATGGAAAGATAGCTCTAAAACTAAATCAGGAACATGCATAAAAATGTTTAATTGTTTAAATGTTTTAGTGTTCCCAAAACGCTTTTTTCTGTATGATGATAATCATAAATGTCCGATCAAAAAATACCAGATTATTATTAGTATTAGAGTGATTCAGAGAAAATTGTAAGGTTCGGATAATTTAAAATTAAAGCCACTATAAGAATGATGGGCTAAAACCAAAATTAAAAAAAAAGCCAACAAAACGTTTTGCTTAAGTTAAAGTAAATTAATTGGTTTATATTTTATTAAATTAATATATATATTATATAGTAAAATAAGAGCCAACCATTCTAATTATTAGTACGACATTTTCGAGAGTTAAATACGAACATAGAACAAATATAATATGAGCCATAGTATAAACTTTTTCGGTATCAGATACATTAAAAATAAACAGGGTTATTCGATGCCCGGAATAACGTATTACACTTAGTTGCAAGACGGGTTTAAAATAAAGATATAGATGAAAAACAATACTGGGCTTTAGATACATCGATTTGTGTGTGTTTAAGGAAAGCAAGTTGGATTCAAAAGGTCAAATTATTTTTCACTCGCCCTAATGGTTTTTGTCCGTCAGTTGACGGATTTGAAAATCCTCTAAATTTTTTTGTGGTATGAGTCTCAGCCGGAAGTCGTTTGCCAAATGCAGAACGGCATACAGTGCAACCGGCTCGGACAATGAATCAGCCATCTTAGGGGTCAGCAGATTGGGCAACTTCTCGTAGATCTCTCTGAAGCTCGCTATGCCCCTGTCATAATCCTCCGACTTGTGACCTGGATGTGATGGCATGGTGGTCTCCAAGAAGTTGGACTTTTCGAGAAGTTGCTTCTGGATGAGGGAATTGCAGCTACGTTTAAGGCTCTTCATATCAATGACTTTTGCTCGCTTGGCAAACGGTACCACTACTTTAGTGACCTGAGTAGGAGCTCCTTCGAAATCAGTAGCTATCTCAAGGACCGTGTCATTACATGCATTAGGATGGGAATCAATCATTTGGTTACCACCCAAAGTGATTTCCATCGGAGTTTGATCTACTCCAATACTGCCAGGTAAATCTGCTCCCTGGAGACCACTGACTTGCATGGAGGTGGGCGAATGTGGTAAATCTGCCATAAAGTGATCGTTGTCGAAAAGCTCTACATCATTATCATCCGGATCTAATGCTCCACCCAAATCGATTTCCTCCTCAATTACATCGGGTTGCCCGAATCTTCGGCTCAGTTTCTCACTGGGAGCCAATTCATACTGTAAAAAGTAATCCGGCTGAAAGAAGAACTTCAATGGTAACGTTAGCCTCCGCGAATCCCATTTCTTTTGATAGTTAACTTTACGCAGTTTTGTCTGAGCATCTAGGGTCTGGAAAGAAGACTCTGTGCAGTGACCATATTGAATGGATTTGGTACGACGCGCTTGGGCAAGACGTGTTCGCGTGTTTGACGCTCTACCATTATTGGCCACTCCACTTTGACCGTTTAATTGCCCAAAAGTACTACGAGGTCGATTCCTTTTGAATTTCCAATGAGATGGCCCGGCCCAAAACTGAGAGATTTGATCCATAGGCCTGTAGGAATACTCCAACTTTGAAGACCCATCCACTGGTCGTAAGTCATCAATAAGCACCGATTTTTTGTGCAAGTTGCGGCAACGATTGAGCACCGTTTGCTCTTCCTGTGTAAGATCCTCTAAATCATTAAAGTCCATTACATCCAGAATGACATTTGGAGCTGCTTCCAATTCTGGCAAGGGTTCGCACTCTGCATTGATGTCAAAGGCCATCGAGAGATCTCTGGGATTCTCATAAAAGTCACAGTCTTCTCTATTTTCCTCGGCTTCATCATCATCTTGTACAGGATTTTGTGCAAGCTTGTCACTTGGGTTCGGTGCATCTGTAATGTGATAACCTGTGTACAAAGGGCGCAACTTCATCTGCACTACGCGAGGCAATAACTTCTGCAACCAGTCGGCATTCATTACTGAATCTGAACTGCTTGCCAGATCTAACCGCTCTAAATTCACCAATTCGTCATATTCTGGTATTTCTTCGTCCATGTCCTGGGCATCCCAGTACTTGTAAGAGGTGCGTAATCGTAATTCTGAATCTCGAGTGGGAAGAATGTTGTGCATCAAACGATTTGAGGCATTGATGGAGCCCACTGTCGAATTCAGTTTTCCAAAAACTGGATCTTGAAGGGGAGCTGTGTCCAGTCGGGCGTTTAGAGTCTCCTTGTTTTTTGTCACAGTGGAGACCGCCTTCCGTGGTTTTCTCTTGGGCTTAGCGTTTGAAACCGCTTGCTCTCCTGTTGAATGCTCTTGATTATTAGCGTCGCCACCGCCATCCCCCCCTGACATGTTCTCATCTTGCTCTGCAGCATTTATTTGCTTCTGCGTTAGAGTTTTGGCACTTAGACCCGCCGACATACGCATAGCGTCTAAATAAATGGAATCTACACGCAGCCCATATACCTTGGAGCTGGCTTCAAGTGATGAACCAGCCATCTTAAAGTTACTCAGCGTCTTGTGGTGGCGTTCTAGCAGGCTAGATAACGTGTCGATTAAAGATAAGTTCCAGGCATTGTCCTTACTTAATTTATTTCCATTGAATATTTCAAGGCAATTACGAATCGTCTCGTTCTCCTCGATGGACTCGCCGGAGCCCACAGCGCGTTGCTGCATCTGAATAAGCGTACGCCGTCGCGCCTCCCTCCGCTCCGACTCATCATCGTTAGCATTAAGCGTAGTCATGTCGCGGACCACAGTCTCACGCAATCTTTCTTCCCCTCTTCGTTCACCAGTTCCATCTCTGTAGCTGCCCACGGCGGATCGACGCAGCGGCGTCTCCGAGCGCGGCAGTGTCATCTTTCCTATTAATTTGAATGAAAGTATTATTGCTGATATCCTAATTTAATATACTCTCATTTTACTTACTCGAGTTGATCTTAATTTTATAAATTTCACAAGAAATTGTTATTTTTTTGTTGTTTCTTTCGTCGTTTATTTCGTTTGGCTTGGGCTTCGCTTGTATTGGTGAATAGTTTACAGTTGATTTCAAAATGACGCCAATGAACAGGGCTGAAAAATAAGTAAGAGACAGTGTTGGGCAACAATGGCTTTTGATTGTTTGATTACAGATGATTGTAAAAACAAACATAAAATAGAATAATTTTGCGCTAATTTTTTGTTTTGTAAAAATAACTACATTTTTATTTTCAAAAAAAAAGTCATGATATGACATTTTCCAGCGATAGCTCTTCATTTAGTTAACAAGGCTATTCTTACTTGGTTTTTTCTATTTGATTAATCTTAGAATTTATGATACCATAAAAATTAATTTTGATATGTTTCTGTCAGCGGCTGATAGATATATTATTACGTTTTTACTATCAACGAATTCTTTACGAAACGATGGCGCTTATTCCAAAATATTGATATGATTTTGTTAAACGATTGAAAGGAAAAAAAACGATGGTGGCGCCAAAAACAATCGATAGTTATATGGCAATAGTGTGGACTATGTTGAAGATGTCTTGGGACAATTAAAGAACTTGAGTTTGAGAGCCATCGAAAGTCAATCGATAGCCGGCGAAAGTTTATTGAATCATCGATAGTCGACGATTGTTTTTCAAAACTATCGATAGTCGACAATTAGGCCATACAAGGGAATTATACATGTTGCTCACGAGACTCGCGTACTTTGCATACACTTAAAAAAATTGTATACCCTGTATCCATAGGGTAACAGGATATTTTAAAGTCGCAAAAATGTAGGTAGCAGGCAGAAGGTCGATCCGAAAAAGTATTTTATCAGTATTAACAGTTGAGTCGATTGAGATACTACCGTCAATTTGGTATGAACATCTGTATAGTGTATACGCAGATCAAGCCCGTAAATTTAAATTTTGAACACGCCCAATACTAAGAACATTTATGGTAAATTAGTTTTATTAGATAGTTCTGCAATTTGGTTAGGATGAGACTCAAGACGATGAGTAACATTTTAATTGTTAATTTTTAGTGCCTTTTTTAGATTTTCGTGAATAACTTTTTATGTGCAAAATGTTTTTTTTTGTTATATGTGTAATGATTACGATGTGAGCAAAATTTATCTGGGATCGTTACTGAAATTTCTGATTTTTTTATTGCGACAACAGGAAATTGTACTTAACGTTTACAATTATTGTGGTGTAACGTTTACATGAGTTGTCTAGATAGGTTTGGACGGTCCGCTCCATTTGCTCTGATTCTCACGGTACGCTCTCATCTCTAGTAAAGTTAACTGACTTAAAAATATTTGAAAAATAAATATTGCTGATGCTATCGTTGGTTGCTCAGCTCTAATGTTGGCGGCACACTAACACACATACAGTTGCGCACTAAGGTTGAAGATCTGTGGTTCTATCAAAATCAGTTAATAAATGTTGCTTTCGTTTTTGTGTATTTTATAATTAGGCAAACTGCTCAATCATCGTACAATAGTTTAATGTAAATGGATGCTAAATGTTGCAAGCCACAAGCAATTTCTAAGTTAAATGGTCTTTCGGCTTAAATCTGATTCTGCTGAAACTGTTTAGAGCGTGCGTGTGTGTATGTTTTTGCGTGTGTAAGAAGAAATAACTGCACATTGGATAGATTTGCGTAGTTTAAATTTTTCAATTTGGTATCAAAAGTGGAAAGAATATACAGTTAATGCATAATTAAGAAACATGGCTCGCGACACTCAAGGAACCCAAGGAGCCACCCAAAGTCAGGCTTCCAACATTTGGACACAAGTGGAAAGCCAGCCCATGGAGAAAATTGTATGGGGTCGATTATACGGAAAAAATATAAAAATAAAATCCCTGGGTACGCGCACCAATTATAAAATAATCTATACGCACTCGTCCCTGTCCATCGGTAACCATTGAAACTATGTTCTGTTTATTGTAGTTTTGATTTGTTGGTATTTCCATTGTAAATTACTTTTAAATAATTTAAAAATATATGACTACAGATCTAAACAACGAACAGTTCACAGCCGGAAGGGGAGAGTCCAATGATCTAATACTTACTCTAAATGATTTGCCTGAGAAAATCCTGACGCGCATATCCAAAGTGCATTTTATTATTAAGCGTGCAAATTGTGAACTGACGAATCCGGTTTATATACAGGTAAAGATTGCAATTAAACCTAATATTTTGTTTGCTAACTGCCTTCAATCCATGTAGGATCTTTCTCGTAATGGGACATTTGTGAACAATGAAAAAATCGGAATGAACAAGACACGCATTCTTAAAAACGATGATATAATATCTTTGTCACATCCAACTTACAAAGGTAAACACTATTATTAATCTGTTCTTGAAGTGTCTTTTCAATCCAATTAATATTTGCCAGACATAAATTCAGCAGTGAATTAATTTTTATAATATCTATATATATTTCAATAGCTACTACCAACGATTGGTAAAGAAGTATTATTTAGGATGAATTTTCGTTGTTGATTTGTACTGTATTTAATAAGATTTTGTTTTTTATTTCGCTTGTCCACGCCACAAAGCATTTATCCTTTCTTTAATCTACCTACATCTACCATCGACTTATTCTATGTAGTTTGATATATATTTTATTTTTATTTGAATTCTTGCACCTGCCTCGCAGCCTTTGTCTTCAAGGACCTTAGCCCGAATGAGGCCATCGGATTACCCGAGGAGATCACAAAAACCTATTATGTAAATCGTAAACTGGGCTCTGGTGCCTATGGCTTAGTTCGTCTAGTGTATGAGACCCGTACTTGCGAACAGTTTGCCATGAAAATTGTTAAGAAAAATATGTTGGCTGGAAGTGCGCAGGCCACATCAAACCTGAGTGATCCGGAACGAGTGCTGAACGAGGCAAAAATCATGAAAAACCTTTCGCACCCGTGTGTGGTGCGAATGCACGATATTGTAGACAAACCAGATTCAGTGTACATGGTGCTGGAATTTATGCGTGGCGGCGATTTGCTTCATCGCATTATTAGCCAGAAATTGCTTTCCGAGGAAACATCGAAGCTATATTTCTATCAAATGTGTCATGCTGTCAAATATCTCCATGACCGAGGTAAAATTATTCTTTAAATTAGACAATCAAAATCAATGTATCGTAGGTATAGACTGTTGCCGTGTTACCTTGACTCTCAGACAGATTCGCACTATATAGCACGATTGCAATGTAGAACGTTCCAAATTTGGCTATAATTATTTTAGTGTAATTATATTTTGGTTTAAAAATGCAGTCTAATAACAAGCGTGCAATTTTTCTCCATGTTCAGGTATTACTCATAGGGATCTTAAACCAGATAATGTTCTTTTGGAGTCCAATGACGAAGATACTCTACTTAAAGTATCTGATTTTGGCCTAAGCAAGTTTGTCCAAAAGGATTCGGTAATGCGAACACTATGTGGGACACCACTATATGTGGCGCCCGAAGTCTTAAGTACTGGCGGAAGAGCTGCTTATACCAAGAAGGTGGACATTTGGAGCTTGGGCGTTGTGCTCTTTACTTGGTAAGCTTTTAATAACTTTTCCTTTATTTAATCTTTGTTATTGAACTTGAAAATTAAATTATGGATTTGTTTGGACCCAGTCTGAGTGGAACGCTACCTTTCTCCGATGAGTATGGCACTCCCGCTGCTGAACAAATTAAAAAGGGTAAATTTGCCTATAGACATCCTGCCTGGAAGATGGTTTCGCAACGTGCCAAGACTCTCATCAATCAAATGCTCATTGTGGATCCTGAGAAGCGACCCTCAATTGATGCCGTTCTTCAATCGAATTGGCTTAAAGATAGTCAAATGTTTCTCAAAGCCAAGCGGCTAATGAAACTCGATCATATGGAAATCGAGGAGGAAGAGAACAATTTCCTTGAACCGCCTACCAAGCGTTCGCGGCGTTAATCAATGGATAAAAAATTTAATTTTCTGGAAAAATTAAGCAAACTCTGGGAAGACCGTGAAAATTTATGAGATTTCATTGAAAGTGCCCACATGTTGCATTATTATTTCACTCAAAACAATAAGGTACAATTAGTTTTAGTTATCCATTAAATTAGTATATGCCTAAGACGAATTTTGTTATACTGTAAAGCTACAAAATATTACGAAGTATATTTGGAGGCAAATTGGCCAACCAATTTTTTTGTTTGACAGTTTGACATTAAATTCTGCAGAAAAAAATGAATACTTATTATTTCATTCGAATCAGTAACAACAGAGAGTTTAAATAATATCATGTATCTATAAAAAAGAGGAAGAAATACTTTGAACATAACTAGAAAAATCAGAAAAGTACTTTGAAATTTTGTTCACATTCTACGAAAGCACAAAACTTAAAAAAGAAAGAAAAAAAAAACAAGTAACAATGTTATTCAACATTTCTACTAATTTCAATTCTTTTAAAAAACATTTATCATTATATTTTTTGTCGACGAGTTTAAGAAAACTAAAAACTAACTAAGTTTATAATCGAACGACCAAGTTGCCTTGCTTGTAAACTTGAGTCACAGTTCTTTAAAACAAAGAAACAAAACTGTTATTTCTAATAAAAATTATTAAACGTTTTACAATACTTGCCTAATACAAATAAGAAGGGTTCGTTTTACCATTATCAAAACTAAGAGAAATTGACTATAAGTCCTTGGATTATTTGTTTACATTGTTGAATAAATACGTGTCATTACATTTGGCAAAATAGTCTTTTTATTTTTTGATAATATGGGGTCAAGTCTCTATCTCTATTAAGACATCACAAATCACACATATTTTATTGTAATGCCTGGCCTTGTTTATATTTTATGGGTAACCATTTTCCGGCCATGTCCAATAGTAAGAAGCGTTTGGTCATCTAGCCAAACGGCATCGGTTACACGCGAATGTGTTTCATGGTGGGTGTAAATAAACTCATGATTTTCCCTTACTCTGGCAATCTTTACGGTAGCTGGCAGGTTACTTGTGGCAGCCAAATTAGAACTGCGAAACAGAATTTTATATGCAAATCAAAACAATGTCAAACCAACGAATTCAGAGAATCATACCCATTAATCAGCAAATGCGAGACATAGCCAGAATCAAAATATGTTTTTGTGTCCAGTATCTGGCGAGGCATGCGTATATCCAGAGTATGAACCTGACCATCAAAGTCCCCGAGGTAAATATAATTATCTCCTTGAAGCTCTGAGGGAGCTGACCAGGTGGCACATGTAAAGCTAAGCAGGTGCTGTGGGGAATCATTATATAGGCAAATAGACGAGGGAGCTGAAGCACGAGCATCCCAGAGTCGAACACAGCCCCCACGGTCGCAGGTAACAAACTCTGAGCAGCTAGTAAAGGGCGTGGCCACTCCCGTTAACTTATCGGTGTGAGAGGATCCCGAATGATATGAGCTCGTTAGATCAGCGCCAGAAAGATCCCAAACCTATAAAATAATGTAATGGTTTTATTAATACATCCTACTGGTCCTTTATGATTCTTACGTTCAAAGTGTTGTCCAAAGAAGCAGTAACCGCCTTCTGCCGATTGCCCCTAAATACAGACAACTGAGAAATTGGTGCTGGGTGAACAGAGGATTCCCCAACCAAAAAGAGGCAATATGGAGCCTTTGGATCCCTCACAGTAGAATAAGTGGACCAGGCCTGCAGCCGACTATCTCCCAGAGCCACGAACAACACATTGTTATCTGCATATCTTAAAAGGTTCACCGTATTTTCCGCCTGCAGCTTGAAGTCCGCACTGTCGACTGACATGTGACCAAGCTTGTTTTTGGAATATCCATAGAAGCATCCCCACCATTGCTGGCCTTCTCGTCGATTCGTGGCCAGGACGCAATGTTTCTGTTCATTTATGGCAATGCTGTCCCAGCACTCGTGTAATCGAGGTGAAAGATTCTCAAAGCGTGCATTAAGATCTGCTACATTCAGGTTAGGATATTCCACATTCCCGGCCAGCTCCTGAGCCGAAGGCGGTTGGTGTGAGGCAGGCGTGCAATAGACCACCGAGCTACGTTGTGGAAACATTTTAAAAGGTTTTAGAAGCAGGACTATTATAGGAAACAGAAATTGGGATTAGGCAAACGGCGTGCCGGTGGTTTAGCGATGTGCAAAACAAACATATTTTATCGATACATTCAATACAAGACAACTTTTATTTAAAATTAATCAATTAACTATCGCCTTTTTGCTTGCCAATTACTTAGGAAAAGATTTTAAGCAATCTCTCTTTTATAAATAATAAAAAAACAATTAAGAATATTTAGGGATTTCAAAATCTTTTAAAACGCTACTTAGTTATGAAAAGGTAAAAAGTCATAACATTATACAAAGCAAAAAAATCTGTCGATAATATAAAGAATTCTTCTTTTTCGTTTCGACATTTTAGTATTTTTAATCATTTATAACTTATATATTTAAGTGTCAGTGTTTCAAAAAAATAAAAAAAAAATTGAAAAGTGTTCTAAAATTCCACCGCTCCGACCGTCGCTAACTTTACAGACATGACATAGTCAACATATTCACTCGAAAAAGCATGAGTCTAGCAAAGCAATGGCTAAATTGGCTGCACTGATTACCAGCTGTGTTTAAAAACCAGTCGTGTTGTTGTTGCGCTTCGAGTCAGTCGAACGTTACATTGCTGTGCACCAGCTTACGTTATTTTTGTGTCTTACAATTATAGAAAGAGAATCGCGGTCTGAGATTTAAGTTAAGGGTTTTTATTTAGGATGTCACTACTTACATAAACAATAATAGAATCGACAAGAAGATATGTACAAAAAGTTATTGACAAAAAGAACTATTGGCGAATATTAACTTAGAAAACACGAAAGTGCATCTTGACGTGTATTATGCAAAGTGCAACTAAACTAAAAACAGAACTAACGCACAGCGAGAACGAAACCCAATTGACAGTGCCTTCTAAAAAGTCAAATTTTATTTAACGCGCGCGCGTTTTCTTTGTTTTTATTCGTAATTTAAGTTAACTACAACAACAAAGGCGACCTCAAATGGGCGGGGGCGGGTCTGTTACTGGTACTGGGGGTGGTGGAGGTTTATTGGATATTTATGCCATGGCCTGGGAGCATTTGAGACCCGGAAGTTCGCCCGTTGATTGGTGTGAGGGAAATTATTTAATTTCATCAAATATAGCAGAGTTCGTGAATACGGTGCGTATGTAAAATATTTTTATTAATTGCAGCTACAATATTCTCTTACACTCACATGCATGATTAGAGTATGGCCTTGACCTTTTTGGTTTTTGTTCTTTTTGTGTCCTCGAAAAAGTGAGACGGAACATTTGATACGCAAAAAGATGCTGGCGAAAGTGTAAATAGCAATGGGCATGGGGGTAAGGACGGTGTGCAATTGCAATGTAAGCAGGGGACACTAATGTACAAACTGGAGTGATCATATCGTCCATTCTACAAAACAAAAAGACTATGAGTCTTGAGTGAAATTACGCACTTTTTGTTGTGTTCTGTAATGTGTGTGGATTTTCTACTAATACATGTACATATTTTCCGACTTGACAAAATATAAATTTTGTATAATAGTCTAAGCATAAGGTTCTAGTTTCACTTTTCTTATCAATATACATGAATATATGTATGTATATATACATACAAGTATATTAATATACAATTATACTATATACTATGGCAGATGGCACTAACAGCGAACTACAACCTTGATTATCAGAGATAATTTTACTTATTGAGTAGTTAAAATTCTAGGACAATTCTTTAACTTTTAATTACGAATATATTCTGTATACAGAGTTTAAGCCATACTTTTTCAAGTAAAAAAATAATAGTAACTTATGTTGTAATATCACATTGACATTAAGGTAATGCAGACCGATTGCGAATGTTCAAGTTTTAATGCTTTAAAGGGGTCATGAGTGAGTAATCTTGGTTGTCATCAATTACGAATTGTTTGAAACGCATTTTGCACTTCTTTGTTTTACAAGTGCATATAAAGAGTTTTGCCAAGTATGGAGTTAATGACCTTCCATCAGACTCATTATATCAAAAAACGCTGAATTCATTTACAGTCTATGTGTACAAGGAATTACGTAGATAGATATTTTGTTTCTTCATGCATATACATACATGCAAACATACATACGTATAATATAGAAATTCACACAAAAGAGTTATATATGTACTATAAATGAACAAAGACTCGCCTTGCCAAACCTAACATTTTTAATAGTGTTATCAATTACATTTTCTTTTGTTGGAACACGATATGTAAATACATACATGGTCTACTTACACTAAAATTATCAACTACAATAGCTTGGTTTGCAGTTTATGTGACAAAGTGCACTGTTTTCAACAAAGACACATTTAAAACTTAAATTCCCGAAAGTAACGGCTGGGTCGAAGTTTGCACAGCCTCGATTATTATGAATTATCTATATAATATGTAAAGAAATATATCTATATAAAAAAATGTCTTAAGACGATGAGGGTTAATAGCTAGTAAGCTGATTGGGGGTAATTTATACTGACCTATAATTATCATAGTATAAACTTATAAATATGACTATAATAGTCATGATGTAGAACATATAGCTTATTAGTGGTAGTCTAGAGTTCTAGAGCTAGAGTTTTTATTTTAATCCGTTGGTCCTTGTGGTGGTACTTTTTTTTTATACCCTGTACCCGTAGGGTAAAAGGGTATATTAAAGTCGCTAAAATGTATGTAACAGGCAGAAAGAAGCGTTTCCGACCCCATAAGTATATATATTCTTGATCAGCATCAACAGCCGAGTCGATTGACACATGTCCGTCTGTCCGTATGAACACCTAGATCTCGGAGACTATAAGAGCTAGAGCTACCAAATTCGGTGTTATCATCCGTCTTATGCCTAGGCAGATCAAGTTTGTTTCAAATTTTTGCCACGCCCACTTCCGCCCCCGCAAATGAAAAAATAAAATTTTTAAATGAATTTACTAGAGCTGTATTAAAGATATCGAATTCCCATTTGGTAGATGCCGATCTTGATTTAATATAACTAGTTGGTACAGGGTATACTCAATGACGACAGGGACGACTTGCTTGCTTCATTTTTCTATTATATCCTATCCTCTTATATACTCTTATAATTTTAACTGACTATGTATTTGGTCTAACCAAGAATTCGATAGCGGAACTACACTAGTCCAAATTATACATTTAATTTTTTATTCTTTCTTTTTTTTCCTAATTAATATAGTTTAGCAACGTTCTGTTTATACTTTTGCCACCAATACTGATTATGCTCTTTAAGGAGTACGGGCGCTTTGTTACACCTGGCATTCATGTGATCTGGTCGTTATTAATTGTCGTAGGTCTCAGGTACATGTTTTATGTATACAATATTATGAAAGTTCGTTCAAAAAATGATTTTGTTTTAAAACAAATGTTTTCAAATTCCTCTTCTAAATATGTAATTTCAAACGACATTTTTGAACAAACTTGGTACATTTTGTGTTAATATTTCATTCAAACTAACTAAAACTTTAAATATCAGTTCCATGTATTTCCATGCGACACTCAGTTTAATTGGTCAACTGCTTGATGAATTGGCTATTCTTTGGGTGTTTATGGCTGCCTTTTCCCTATTCTACCCAAAGCGTTACTATCCGAAATTTGTCAAAAACGATCGGTGAGTAGAGTTTAGATATTAAACTTATGTTCAATAATCATCATTATCCATTTTTCCATTTTTAAGGAAAACTTTTAGTTGGTTCATGCTGATATCCGCGATAGCTGCAACTTTCCTATCTTGGTGGAAGCCTATTGTTAATGCCTTTGTACTCATGTTTATGAGTGTTCCGACAATGTTAATGCTCTACAGAGAATTACAAAGGCAAGTACATAGCAAAAGAAAAAAACAAAAACTAAAATAACGCGAAATATATTGTGATAATAGCCTTTAGTTTGATTTCCTTACCAACCTCATAAATTTATCTAAACCCATCAGTCATCCATATTATCGACAAGTGTTTTTGGTGTGTTCTATGTTTTATCTATCGGGACATGTGTAGGTACGTGTGTTCTGTTCTTTGACGATATGGTGAAACTCTGTTTGCCTAGGCTTATCGGTATTATTTACATTTGTCATAATTAACTGAGGGTCCAAAAGATCAATGGGATTTCGTGTTGCATGTGAATGTTCAACATATTTGATCAATCACTGGTTTTCAAATACCTTCTGTATTTATGGTGGGTTAGATAGATACCCCACTTATGCATCAGTTTCTTCGAATAATTATAATGGAAACCACAATATGATTTATTTGTACATGATAAAGGTCCGTCCATCTTTAACAATTTTTTCCCGGACACTAAAACATCAACAAACATTTGTATGGTTGGATGAAAAACAACAAACTCTGGAATTCGATTTATCAGCAAAACAATTTTGTCCTCTCATAGTTAGTTGTCTTTGCTTTTAAGAGAGTTAGCAAGAATTATACACTAAAAAAAAAATTACAAATTTAGTTTAGTGACACTAGCTTGAGAGACAAAAATATCAACACCGATCATTCCAATGAGACCTATGTATATGATAAGTCAATTCTGATAGCCGATACTGACAAAGCACTGGAATTGACAAAGCATTGAAATAACAAAGTTATTGATGATCTATTTTCGAGATGACTGTGAGATATAGATACATACATCGCCCGTCAATAGGTGTCAGAGGAGATTGTGTTGATCCACATAGACGAACAGACGGAAAAACGGAAATCAACTCAGATCATCATGCTGATCAAGGAAATGTATACTGTATAGGGTGGAAAATTCATAGTATGGTGATCGTCGTTCGATTGGAGACAGTGCAACATTGCAAAAAAGGGGTCTTTAATGCAAAATATCCAAACACTTTACAACGATCAACATCGTTGTTGCAAGGATTGTTGGATTGCAAGAAATCCAAGGAGCGTGGGGATGCTCAGTAGTTACGACAGAAAACGAAAAAGGCTAAGATCACTAATAAAATCGTGCTCCGTATAAAAAGTACTGTCTGCAAACATCGCAAGCAAACTCCATTAAAGCGTTCCAAGATGATCCAGTGCAGCCAACTGTAGCTTGAGCCTCTAACATAAAAGAAGTGTTCTTTTTTAAGTCGTTTGAAATCATTACAGTTTTGGCCCATATAAACCACTGGAACCTTTTTAACCCTGTACCCCAAAGGAGAAAGAGTATATTAGAATCACCAAAGCGTATGTCAACATCCAGGTCGAGTCAGATATGATAGTCTGTCTGTCTGAACACCTAGATGTCAGAGTTAGATGTTAAGATGTCTCCCGCAACTCAGAATGGCTACTTTGACAGAATTCATACGCAAGTCGGCATTTCGACTTTGTTTAGGGAAGTTTTGTGTAAATTTTGAATATCTAATTTTATTATCTTTTCGACAGAGTTCGTGATGAAAGAGTCTATCGTCTGGGAATACGTTCTACCACAGTTTGGGCTGTCGCCGTCTTCTGTTGGGTCAATGATCGAATCTTTTGTGAGGCCTGGTCTGCCATTAATTTTCCCTATTTGCATGGATTTTGGCATATTTTTATTTTTATTGCTGCTTATACAGTTTTGGTTCTATTTGCCTACTTCTATGTGGAATCAGAACTGCCACAACGTCAACCATTGCTCAAATATTGGCCGAAAAACGAATTTGAATTCGGTATACCGTTTATATCGATAAGAAATCCAGGTAAGACGCTGCGCAATACGATCTGAGGGATCGGGAAAAAATCAACTCAACTAAGATCAATACCAAATCAACAACACTAACGTCAACGTAAATGCTTTAATAATTAAAAAAAAAAGATTCATATGTATATTGAAATGTTGCAGCGCACAGTTATTTTTTAGTATTTTAATTAATACTTAATCAGCCATACCTCTAATTAGTAACACAAATGTGAGTATAGTATGAAAGTAGAGGGTTGATGGTGGTTGTAACTGAATAGTCTTTAAACGCCGTAGTATTAAGATTTGTTGATACCAACTTAGATACAAAGATTTGTTAACACCAACGTAAACACAAACCGACACAGACACAAAGCATATATTTAAAATGTAAACCAAAGATTTGTTTTCTAGTCTAAGTTCACCCAAGATCACTATATAGAAATGTTATACATATCCTCATCCTCGAAATGAGTTCAGTTTTTTCGATCCTTTGTTAAATATTGATAAAGCGACAGACTGTGATATGTCTTATCCATTAGTTTACCAAATTCTTCCCCAACTTCAAAATTAATGTAGATACCGTTTTAGTTGAATTCCTTTGTTGGTATTTTTATTTTCTCTCTCTCTGAACCTAGTCATAATACCAAACACATGCCTAAAACAGCAAATCATAGATAGACTAATATTGCTACACAAATCCTGGCAAAACTAATTCGCTTACTAACTCTTTACTAACCAATGTAGTTTGCTCAAACCAAATATTTACCCTTTTGCTAACTTGATGATGTGATGATCCCCAACAGATTCCAAAGATTGGCAAATCTACTGCAGGTTGTACATGCAGGATTATTATGACTGCAAGCTAATGAATCGGAGAACCTAAAAATCCTTCACAAAACCTATGCAAAAAAGGTACTGTTGCTACTTCAGAAATGATGACATACACATTGTGTGATAAAAATACACTTATGTTAGTCTTACAAGAACTTCAAAGGAATATTATAAATAATATACAAACTAACCTTAGTGGGCCATATACAATACGACATAAAGTATTAATTTAAGAAATACATAGATAAATTAGATAAAAATCGTACTGAGTTAATAACAAAATGAAAATTGGATTTTACTGTAATAAAATATTTTGAATTAAATACAAGAAATTTGCACGTGTTTCGTTGGTTTTTAATATTTTATTCAACATAAATCCATATATAAAAATCTATATACTTGGTATTTCATATAACTAAATGTTTGTTTTCTACGAGCATTGATCCAAAATAAGCAAATTCGTCAGGCAATGTGTTGAAGTAGGGCGGGTGCTACCCAATTTGTTGCTAGTCCGAGTCCGAAGATATGTTGGTACACGAATCGTGGGCGGTGCGTTTGTTTATGGGATTATAAATACCATTTAAGAGGTAAGGACCACGATAGGTAATAATGTTTTTTGGTGTCTCATGAATTTTAACCTCGTAGAGCAATTCGGGTTTCTTAAGCTGAAGCCTAATGTTATCCCAAATATAGACGGCCAGGTTTTCTGTGGTGCTGGGCTGCAAGAACATTAAGATGAACGTTAATAAAAAAGCGTTTCATAAAACTAAAGTATTTATATGTCTACCGTCTTTGTAAAGTATTCCACATCCTTGTCGAGATTTTTGTGATCCAGACGCTTCATTATGACTGTTTCAATGGCCTCTTTTAATTCGGTAATGTTCAGGACCATGCCGGTACGTGGATCAATGGGGCCACGTACAGTGATTTCGACTAAAAAAAAAACGTATTTTCTAAATATTCTCCAGGAAAGAATTTTTTTTCATATTTCATAATAATTCCTTAGGCATTTTTTAAGTGCTAAGAAAGTTCACTTTGACCATTTAGTAGCTTGTACTGTAGTGACAGATCAGTTCAACACTTCCATGTAACCCATAAAAAAGCATATATGTATAAGTAAAAATTATGAAGAATCCATTCACTCAATATATTTTTCTTCTCTCTTCCTATGTTACTTTGTTTTTCAGCCGTATAATCAGTTTGTTTGTGAACCAAATTATTTATATATTTGTTATACGCTTTGAACTTGAACACGGTTTCTAATGATAAGCGAGATTGTCGGCCAAGGTTTTTCTATGGTTAAAAACATTCTTTCTATATCGAATTTCCAATACGATTTTGTGGGTTCTACATGAATAATTTGAAAAACTGTTTGTCATTCAATATGCAATATTTACTAATATATACTAGCTTAACTTGTCAATGATTTGGTTAATTAAATCTGAGGGATTTTTTATTTGTTTAAGTCATCTTCATATGTATGTATGTATCTATGTGCATATATGAATCTTCTCACCTGTATAATTATGCCCATGACCATGAAAATTATTACATTTTCCAAAGATTTCCAAATTTTCAGCGTCACTTAATTGAGGACTATTGCAGTAAAAGCAAAAGTAAATTAAATAAATCACAAATTCTTGTTTAAAATTGAATCAATCAGTCAATTCAATTGATTTATTTATTACCTATGCAAACGGTGGCAGGCGCTGAACGTCTCCCGACGAGTAAGGAAGGCAACAGGTTGTTGAGACATTTTCCCTGTGTTTAAATTTACTTATCGGTGTCGGAGCTTTGAGCGTGGGAGCACTGTTCAACAATTAATGCAAAACCTGCTCTTAATCGCACGTATTTATTTGGATTTGGATTAATTCGTCTTGGGGTTTATTAAATACAGAACGGGGACGGCGGATGAGGCCACGATTCATTAAATGTGACCGTGTGACCTCGATTAACAACAACTATCGATACACCGATATCCGCCTCAACAACGATTCTATTGAAAGCGCAAAGCGCGCAATTGAGTGGCAAGTAATGTATTTTTACACCGCAACGAAATCAGAAATATTGGAAAAGCTATTACTTTTGGAAATGGAGCCATATGCCATTTCAACATTTGTGACCAAACGCGGAATACAAATCGACTTACCAACCATCCATACATTTTATTCTTATCCAGAATTTCGTTTAAAATTCTCTATAAACCGTGCAATTTTTGAAGGGAATTAATAAAGAAAACAGGAAATATTATAAGTTAAGAGATTTAACTTTATAAATTTACATTTAATTAAAATCGATGGTGATCCTTTTTTTGCCCTGAGACAAAGAAATGAAAACGATTATAATAAAACTAAAAAAAAAAAAAAATCAAAGCTTCATTTTAAAATCATAATAATCAAGACCAGTTGTTTCGTCCTAATTTTTAGATACCTGAACAGTTACAGTGACACCCGGGGTGACCTACCATGTTGGAGCAAAGGCTTTTACTTGTTTGCACAAATGCCTTCTACATTTCTATTATTGAAACAGTTGTTTTAATAACGCGTTATGTATATTTCCTTACCTTATGACGTACTATGCATAAAATAAACAATTCAAATTCAGAAGACTTAGACGACATATATAGTCACACAACTTATTATTCAAATTAAAAAAGAAATACTTGCAATTATTAAGATATTCAATAATTACTTTTCCAAAAGATAACTGATCGATCGGCAAGAGAATTAAACACTTGCACTTAACATTTTATTAAATTACATAATGTGAAAAACATAATTAAACTACTTGAGTTACATAAAAATTACACATCCATTTCTATATACATAAAAGTAATAGGGTGTAAAACTAAATACAATTACAACAAAGTTGAATACAAAACATGGCAAAATGGAACAAATATATTTTGCATGTAATAATATGTATGTAGTTACGAATCACACAAAGGTTGGAATAAAATTACTCAATCTAAAAGTGTAAAGTTTACAGATTTCCTACTTTATATATTAGCTATATCTAAGTGTTCGATGCACTTCTAAGGCACGTCTATATACGCAATTTATAATTTTTCAGCTTCTGATTTAGGAATTATTAAATTTTTCATCGCTGGTCAGAACATTGTATGCACAGCCAAGAGCCCAGGAAATTTCATGGCCATCAATTTTTTTATAAAGCTGAAATGTAAATTTTAAAAGACTGATCTGACAAACTTATGTATTCATTATGTGTTACCTTAATTTTTTTTCCGTCATTAAGACCAAATCCTTCGCGCAACAGAGTCGATATAAACGTTAAGTCGAAGCACATAAAGGGCTGCTCATCATTTGGAATAGCACAAATCTCCTGTGCCTTTTTGCGATAGGCCTCCACGGTTGTTTCCCCGCCAGCCAATGGATCAACAAGTCCAGACTCAATGGCCCGTTCAAAATAGTAACTAAAGGCAGCCACCGCATGTTGTTTAAGGGTGAAAGGTTTAGGCTTCACCAATGGCATCACCTTACTCTTGACAAGTTCTAAGCAGGTCTCAAAATCAACCACGGGTTGCTCGGCGCTTGATTTCACATCGGCAGCATCTCCCTTACCACTAATTTTATACTGAACGTTCCCATAAGTCCAAGTGCGGTTGGCTATAATTGGATTAACACACACACTCTCAAGAATCGTGTCCTCCTTGCCATAGCTATGAGTAAACACAGCATGTCGGGCTGCCATCAAACCCAGACCAAGATAGCTATGGGTGAACACATTGATCTTTTTGCTGGACGTCACCACTTCGTGCATGTACTTGTCATAGACGGGCACCTGTTCAGGGTCAGTCGGGGAGAAGGTCACTTGTGTACTGCCGCCACCCAGATCCAAGGCAGCTGCCTGGTTGGTCTTCGACAAGCGACCAAGAAGAAAATTCACGGTGAACCAACTAAATATGCCTTCATCTGTGCCATCCATAATTTCTACAGCATCCATATCCACACTAAATTCAGATTTGGCGAATAAATCACGAACCGCATTCAGCAAATTCTCAGCTTTACTAGCCGGCAGTAGACGTAATCCCGCTGTCGCTTTTAAAACCAAAGGTGTGGAAGACCAGTGTTCCTTGGGTATGAAAGCCCTAGCCTCATCCAGCAATAATTTAATGGAGTGAGCACCATCAGATGGATTATCTGCGAAAGAACTAAGGCCCGGCTTGCGCTCCTTGAAAAGTTCCTCATATAACACTAGCTTATTGTCTAAAAAACTACGATTAAACTTATAGGCCAGGACCCGGGAGCCCGTAGAGCCAGCATCAATAATAGCCGCATATTGGACCTTACTGTATCCCAGCTTCGTCGCCAGACGGGCCAAATAGGGACTAGCGTTTTCTGAAAGACCTAAAGTAGTCGGATTGTCGTCGACATTACCATGAAGTGGATGTTGGTGTTTTGGTTTTGGTTTAGATGTCATCACGTTCACGTGTGGGGATTTATCAAGACGCGGCACCGAAACAGTGGGAAAGTTGGTAGATTTCGTTAGTATAGGGTGATGGGGAAGCTCGAAATACAAATGATACACACCAAATACAAAAAGTAAAAGCACCACTGACACAACTAGACATAAAAATGATAATTTAAGGCCACTAGGTCCACGTCCTCCGGTTCCACCATTGCCAGTTCCGCTGCTGCCTTTACGGCGATTTGCCCCTGCCGGTTTATCATCAGTTGCCAACTATATGAAAATAAACATAAAACGTTAATAATATGGTTACTTTTAGTTGCTATTTTTTAATTATGTATCTCTACCAGCTTGTACTCGTATTTCATATTTGTATTCCTATGCCCAGACTTCACCGTTGTGACTGTTACGCATTTTGCGACAAACACATGCAAGTTCGTGAGCAACACTTGCGGCAATTGTTTACTATCTTATTAGGTAAATATCTTAGAAAAAAAGTTTTCCTTGGTTTTTACAGATAAAACTTTCGTACCCGAGCTAAAAATAAACATGTAAACTAGCTTCGTGTAGATAAAATTAAAATTGACGTCTAGTGTGACACCAACACAAGAAAAACAAAAAATCGAATAACGAAATACGGTCTTACCAGAAGAGTCAATCCACAGCTCAGTGGCGACAAAATTTATTAACTTGCCAAAATGGTTTACTTCCAAGCAGCTCGCACTTCATATTTATATTTACATTTTATGTTATCTTTTATGTTTTACCTTTTAAAATACAACCCAACTTTTATTTTGTATTTTCTCATAATCACGAACGAAACATTTTTTTTTTTATTGTTTTCAAGTATTTTATTGAAGTGAATGCTACTAATGTAAGTTAACCTAAGCTCCCTTGCATATTTATAATGTCACTTTAAAAAGGGAAATATTTCAAATTACTGACTGTAGCGCAATACAATACATTACGATTATGAAGAGACAGAAGAGCAAAAAAAAAAACAATATATTAAAAGGACATTTTTCTAAAGACTTCGCGTTGCATATTTATAAAATCATTAGAAAAATTTTACGTTTGTGATGCTATTTGAAATTAAGTTAAGCGCGGTACAGTCCAAGTAACTAAAAGAGCAATAAATTTCTGAAAAAAAACCTCACTTGGTGACATCGAAAGGACAAGAATATAGCGCTGAAGGACAGTTGTATGAGTAAAAGGGGAATTCTACTTTAAATTGGAATAAGTCAATCTGTTGTGCAAGACTTTTTAAAAAATCCTGATTCTTATGGAAAATGAAGTAAACATGTGAAAAAATGAGATTTAAGCCAAATTGTGCGCAAGGCAAGCAATAAATATTTTGAATACAATGTGAATGAGTAACACCCAAATTAAAGGATTTTCGAAACTCGAAAATTTTAAGCAGTTCATCCTCAGATCTTTTTCTTTATACGAAAAGAAATGAAATTAGGTTGGATCAGAAGGAAAATCGCCAGTTTTTAAGCCTAAGAGAACTACTGGATGCACTTTTCGTTGGGTGGACGAAGATCCAACATTATCAACCTTAGTCAACCTTGGGAAAAGCATGCAACGACACTTTTTTGCTCTTCTTTCTCTTCAAAATCGTAATATACTTATTGTATTGTGCTACAGTCAGAATTTTTCGAACTATTTAAACTGTTATTTGATTACATTCACATAATGTAACAAAATCATTAGAAAACATATAAAACAAGTCACACCTTTATTCGTGGCATAAGAAAAGCAAGTAATTCATACTATAAATATCAAAGAAGCTTACTTTGACCTTGTATACCCCTGCAGCTTTAGATTGTTTAATTATTTCATTTTACTCAACAACAAAATTTTAAAAACAAAATGTAAACGTTTTAAAAAACAAAATTTTTAAATTTCTCACGCCACCACCGTGGATAGGACAAGCGTCTGCAAGGGAATAAAAACTGTTTGGTCCGATTGTTGCTATGGGAGCTATAGCATATAGTCTACCGATTCTGCTGAAGCTTAGCACAAATATTTCTATATATGTATGTATGCTACGAAAAATAACAAAATGCATTACAATCGCTTTTAAAATATATGCTATATGATATAGTCAACCGATTCTGATAAAACTTAATGGATATGTTATGAAGTATGTTAAACTTATAAACAACAAATTAATATTCAATTGGAAAACAACAAAGTTATATAAGTTTAAATATATTCTCGACCGATCGTTAATATGACTATGTCAAAAAGCTCCCATGATATAGTCATCTGATCGAATTGATATGTACACAATGCCTGTAGCTTTAAGGGTCGGAGAAGTAGCTTTGATCCAAACAGACGGACATACGGAAAGGGATAAATCAACTCAGATGCCTTTCGTGTTGGTCAATATCCACTTCTTACTGCACCACCAAGCCTAAACGACGTCGTCTGTCCGATTGTTTTTTTTTTTTTTGACTGTAGTAAATGAAGTCAATTGAAGATTTATTTTATTAATTAATATGCTAAATAATTATTCGATTTAAGTTATTGACTATACCTTACAGTCGTCCGATCCTTGACCAATTCTTAAACTTATGATGCTTACACTTTTAGAAAGTCTATCTACCAAGTTATACACACACATATATATGTACATTAATATATGGGCTGAAAAGTTTAAAGAAACAGACTGACCTACGGTAGACGGAAAAATATAAAAAAATATTTGGGTGAATATACGGACTGACAACGTACATACATTTTTATGAATTACAAACAAATGATCAGATTTTAATAATAAGGTAGAAAAACTGATCTGAGGATCAGAAATAATTTTTTTCTTCATTTTAGTGAATTAGAAGAGAAAAATTTTGTTATAAATAATATTTAATAATACAATACAGTACGTAAAGAAGGCTTATGAAAATTTAAACCAAAGAGTTTTTTTTTGTAACAAAACGAAATTTAGTTTGCACTAAGTTGAACGAAATGAACCATAACTGGAAAATTATGGAATTACTACTTTATTCAGGTTTGAACATAAATATAGTTCAAAAGCTTGTAAATTAATGACCCTTTCTCGGACTTGCTTTTATATGTGTACAAGATTTAAGATTTAAAACATTTATTCGATTTACTCAAAACTTCGGAGTGACTTTAAGACTTAGAACCTTGACTCATTACGATAAACATAGGAGATTGTCACCTCGCTTACTCTTGTCAGCCAATGCTGAACTTTGAATTCTTATACTGCCTGGCAACTGCTCGACTCGCCCTATCCCACTACACAAGATTTTAACCTATTTACATATAGAAATGCTTATGGCTATGGTTTGTGGGTATCAGATTATTTCACACCTAACGGAAGAATTGCAGTCAGACTCAGATAGCGATATTTTAAAAGACATTTCAATGCTCAAACCCAAAACTAAGCCAAATTATCAAGGTAATCACATTTTTTGAACGATAAGATACCACACAAACGTAATGTCAGTAACCACGTAAAGTATTTGAGACTGCGATCTTTTAGCTTGATTAAATATTGGTCGACGATGAAACCTCAAACAAAACTGATGAAATTCCCATTATTTATACAAATGTTTCAACCCCATTAACTAATGAAGCAAGCAAGTCGTCCCTGCCGACACTGAGTATACCCTGTACCAACTAGTTATATTAAATGAAATAGAATATCCTCGAAATCGCCATTAATTTCATGCAAAATTCTCTTTAACATGCAGCAACAGCAAACGCATGCTGTCTCGCTCACTCTTGCCAGCCAATGTCGCCTTGGCAATTCAGTGCAAAACTCATATAGGTATATCTCCGATATTTATTGTCCGATTTCGACAAAATTTGGTCAGCTGGTCCAGTTTGGTTATATAATTAGGTGTGCCAAGTAAGAATACGATATCTTTAATACAGCTCTAGTAATACGTTTTCCCGATTTGCGGGGGCGGAAGTGGGCGTGGCTAAAATTTGAAACAAACTTGATCTGGCTGCACACTAGACGGATCTACAAACCGAATTTGGTAGCTCTAGCTCTTATAGTCTCCGAGATCTAGATGTTCATACAGACGAACGGACAGACGGACATGGCTCAATCGACTCGGCTGTTGATGCTGATCAAGAATATATATACTTTATGGGGTCAGAAATGTATATTTCTGCCTGTTACATACATTTTAGCGACTTTAATATACCCTTTTACCCTATGGGTACAGGGTATAAAAAGACAACCGATAGGAGACGTAGAGCAAAAGTGAGGAACGGGAACATGAATTAGAGGGGACACACAACAAGTATTGCTTGCTGCTGGCAACCAAATGATACATATACATATGTATGTATGTATGTGCATGCATACATTTATACATATGTATGTACATAAGTATGTACATATATATTCTATTGCCATAGACAATGACTATGAAAATGGAATTGAAAACGTGGAAAATACGTGAGAATAAAGGCAACTGTCTAACTTCATTGATCAATAAATAATTAGTCTGAGAAGGAAAAGTTTAAAACGGAGGATGATTATAAAAAATAATGTGCGTATCAGTTTCACCATTAATAATAATTATAATTAGCCCTTGCCAAAAGCCGAAACTTTTACACTCTTTCAAATTTTGTTTTCGGATGGACACTGATCGGTTATGTTTCATTTTTCCGTTAATGTAAATATCTAAGTATCTCGTAATTTTAATTGCTTTCTGTTTATTCACTTTTATTGCACAAAGATACTGATGGTTTTTTTTTTTTATTATTATTATAGAAACTAATAAATTTAAATTAAAAAATAACTTTGTAGGGAAATCAGTGGTCCTTTTCTTTGTAAACAAAGCGAACAAACTTAAACAAACTGCTACCGGCCGGTATGGCATAGAGAATAAATTAAACTTAAGTAATTATTTAATATGCCACCTTGTACCTTGTAATTTTAGTTAATTGCAATGTTTTTTAAGTTTTTTCAATGTTCAAGCCAAAAATGCCGGCATCGCATTTTTTACATTCTTTGTTATTTGCAATGATAAAAACAAACATTGGCACATTAATTCGTTCTTGATATGTATCCATTTGTTTGGTATGAACTTCCGCGTAGTGAAATTTAATTTATATGTATTGTTTTTGTTCTTGCCAAAATTAGCATATCAAATTTTTTTTTTAGTCATGCTTACTTTTCTTTTCCGCATATCGGTAGTCGTCATAGTTGTAGTGTACCACTTAAATATATTATGTAAAACGCTTAACTATAACTCGTTGCTATAACTGAACTTGATTTAAATGAAATGATCGGTCGTACATTCACTATATGTACAAAAAAACGCACAAATGTCGACTTATCAACAGCTGATCAAAAGGTTAACTGCTCAAAAAACTAGAACTGAAAACTATCGATTGAGGAATCGCCGATATTTTTTCGGCTTCTACTTTTTTTGAGTCTTGACAATATATAGTGAAGTTTATTTTTAAATTTAACTCCCCATGGCCAATGAGGTATTAAGCGAATGGGGTTCGCCCTTTATTCAAAATTAATGCAATTGACAAAAGTAAAATGGCCTTTTATGAATAAAATTTCGATATATCTTAAATTTAGCCGTTTGCCGCCAGAAACAATGTTGTTACATTCAAGAATAGTGTTGGGAGACCTGTAAATATTGCGTTGCCAGATACCACACTGCAACAGATGATTAAAAATCGTGAAAAAATTGTTAATAATAGTTTTATAATTTTTTTTAACAAATCTTGATGTTTAGTTCCTTCAATCTTGAAACTATAAATTTAAAGATGCCTCCATTTGACTTACATTTATTTTATCTGTTTACAACTCTGCTTCTTCAGAACTTAAAAAAAAAAACACCTAAATACATAAAATACATACATACATACATATGTACATATGTATATTTTAGAATTTCACACCTCTTCGTTTTGGACTCGTTTTTTCGTTTTGGAAACGAGTGAATGTTCTGCTGGAGGTCTTGGCGTCGCGCGTATCTAGAATTTTTTTTAAAAGCACAATATCCAGGAATTTTATAATTGGTTAACTAAATTATGCTTTTTACGTTTGAAAAGTGAAATAGCCCCTTAGCAAGCAGAAGGACTTTACCTCGTTTAGTTTCACATTTAGTCTACTAAATTTATCTAATTATTAATAAAAAATTTGAAATTTAATATAGTGTTGGATTACTCTAAAACAAAAACATTTACATACATATAGTATGTTCATAATAAATAACATATTTCTTGAATGTTTTTCAATACCATTTACATGGTGCTCTTCAGAATCTAATAAGAATCATGGGGGTTTTGACTTGGTTACACCACTCTGAAGACTTGGCTGTGCAGCCGCAGGACTCTAAAGAAATTAAGTAGTGTTGTGTCTCAAACCTAACAAGGCTCCTAGCAATATGAATCAATAGATTTACTTCCGCGGCCTTACCAATTGATAGTTTATCATTGGTTTAATGTCATTATTATTTTTTATTTTTTTGAGGACAACAGAAGTCCGGTGTCTGCAGAAAAAAATGGTTGAAATAAAAAAGCAAATTCTAAGAGTTGCATCAATTTCTATTGCGGAAGATGGCTCTGAAGCCTTACAAATTCTGATGTTGAAGAAACCAAGAGGTTTGTCGGAATAATTAAATTTGAGCATTTCTTTTTAACTTGTCAATTCTTCAGTGGTGGCCAAGTTAAACATCGATATGGGCTAGCAAAAATCGGAATCATCGGAATCATCGGTGTTCTACAAAATGTGAAAACATCGATAGGCCATCTATGTTTTCCCCCACCACTATTTTCAGTGTGTTTTTGTTTTCTTGGCAAACGGTCGAACGCGGACGTCAGCGTCGGATTGTTTGTCGTGCGTTGCGAGGGCGGATATATTGCTGTATTAAAAAGAAGTTGCGCAAATTAACTAGTACTCGTGGTGCAAATTACAAAGTCATATTCATTTGCAACATAATAGGTGATTAATAAGAAATATTCCTAACCTGGCCACAAGAATGGCTTATGGGTTGTCTATTTCGAGAGGCCGTTCATTGTTGCCCAATTGTGTGCATGTGTTTGTGTGTTTTTAGTGAGAGAACGAGTGAAAAATATTGAAATACTGCATAAATAGATGCATATTGTTGTTCGTTACAAAAATGTTAATTTTCACCAACGAGCGACAAAAGATAAAATTGAAGGTTATTCTTTATAAGTGTGTATGTGTGCGTGTCTTCGGCCATTGTAAACAAAAAAGCAAGTGTTAGGAGCGGAGTGGGAGAGCCTTCCCAGATAGTGAGAGAAATTGAGAGAGTGAGCGCATGAAGAAAACAGCGCACAAAGCAAACGCTGAAAATGTCAATAAACTCTTGAAAAAGGTGAGGAAAAACTCAACAAGAGTCCAAGTCCATGTCGGTATCGGTGTCGGTGAAAAATAAAACTTAAAGCAAAAGAAAACAAAAAGACACTAAAAAAAAATAAAAAAAGAACACTCCTCACTTACTTTGAACGTCTCTTTTGTGCTCTCTCTCTCTCTTTTTTGCACAAAGAAAGCTCACATCACGGTCGTTCTTATTGGATAAACGTTGGAGAATTTCTGGTTTGTGGCATCAGCTTCCGCATTTGGTGTAATGCAACCTTTTTTTCTTCCATTTGTTGCATTTTGTTTATTTTATTGTCAATTTGCTGCCTCTGCGTTCACACACACACACTCATTAGACCGCACTCTTATGTTTTCATGTGTATTTTACAGTTAATATTTCGCAGGTGAAATAAGAAGAATATAAGTAACGGCCTGAATAATTGTTTGTGCAATAAAATTGTTTAACCTTGTGTCTTGTAAAAAATTTGTGCAAATCGTTTTAATGAAATATTTAAGCAACAATTCTATAACATATAATAAAAATCCAATGTAAAATACTATTATTATCCACACACACAATTAAAAATTGGGAGAGATAGGAGAGTGGTCCTTTTCCTCTTTTCCTATAAACAACATCTTCGTATACAATAGGCGAATTTTTACTTAGGGACTAACATCCATAACAACTGCAAGTATTAGACTGAGATCAAAAGGTGAATCAAATTACAATTGGATTAAAAACTAATTTCAAAGATTATCTAATGGTAAGTTTAATATTCAATTACAGCAAAAGTATGGGCTTCCTCGTACAAAAAGCATAAAATAATTTAAGACGAAACGCGTCCAAAAATCGGCAGAATGTATGTAACAAGCAGAAAAAAACATTTTCGATCCCATAAAGAATATATCTATATATGTACATATATTTTTGATAAGCATCGGCTCTTGATTTGTACATCCGTCCTGTGTGTGTACGCAGATTAAGTTTGTTTCAAGTATTTACAACTATGTACCTCGTAACAATGAAAAAACGTAACTAGAGTAACTAGGCAAGCTATATCGACCAAATTTGAAATCTGACCATAAATATCGGAAATAAAGGAATGTTCATTTTGGCAATGGCTGGAGCTAGATAGCATGCTTACGCTGTTGCTGCGTATTAAATGAATGTTGTTGACTGTATTTATATCTCTACAAGGTACATGGTGAACTCAAAATCGGAATGGACGAATTGCTTGCTTTATTTTTAAATAATGTTAATTGTTATGACAATGGAGGTTCATATAACTAGTTGACTAAGGGAACTTTATTTTAATTCGTATCTGCTTGTCTGAAAAAAAATTAACTGCGGGCTAGAAATTATCCGCTAATGGAGGTGTCCCCTTTATAGAGTAGTCCCTTATGGAGGTTTTCATTGTAATTGGTGCTCCAGAACTTTAGAATTATGAATAAATTGCAATTACCAATTGCAGTATGTTAAGATTCAAATAAATAAAAAAAAAAAAAAATTATTTTTGTAGTTTTGTTTTCAAAATTACAGAATTATTCAAATTTTTATTTTCATGCATTTTCTTATAAAACAATGAGTTAACTAGTGAGTTATAATTTACCACTCTAAAAATTATCATAAAAACATAGTTTCAAATCCCAAAGTTCATTATCCTTTGCAGGTATAGTTAGTTTTCTGTTGCTTGTGGTTGTTACTAACTCAGTTCTACACGCAGAATCTAACATTCGAGCTTCTCCAGATGATTGTATTTAAAAATACAGGAAAGCTGAAAACTTTGAACATTTAGTTTACAGTATAAACTATGCAATGTATTTAAAAAAATACACCCCGATTTCAACTAGCTTTTTCACTAACTAATGCCGACCCGGAACTACATCCTTTTTTTATTAAGCCCAATTTCATATCCAAAATGAAAAGCAAAATGAAATGCTGGATAACCTCAAGTTCGATTGTAGAGGTAATATTGGAAACTCATTGAGGTGTAAAATACATAGATACATATATATATATACAGGATAAGATTAGTTATCCTATAAGTAGATTAGACTACTTTCACACGTATGTAACTTGTATAGCAATTCTTCTTCGGTAAGATTTTACTACCAAATCTTTGCAACAGCGGGTCCACTTTACCTTATAACCAATGGTCATCTATCTATATCATTACGATTGAGTCATTTGCCAAATTGCAATGTAATGCAACGAGCAAGAGCAAACACTTGGCGCTTGGGCCACCGGAAATTGAGGAACACAAAAAGTGAAGCGAATCAGAAGTAAAGCCGAGTGTTGGTGGTCATGGAAGGGGCTGTGAGGGACTTAATTTTAAAAGTATTTTGCAATGTACAATATTTCAACGAATACATTTCTGCCAAGTTGTGAACTCTACCACTCACACACACACAATCTTTTGCTGTGCCTCTGCCTCTGCTCCTCACTCTTCTCTTTTTTTTTTTTTTTTTTTTTTTTCTTTCGCGTATGGCTTGACCCAGAAAATATTCAAGTAGAAGAGGCGGAGTTGGAGATTTAGTCGCCGCCGAATTTCTTGCCCGTAGGTGTATACTCTCTTCAGAGATGACTTATACCGTGACTTGAGCGTCACCTGAGAAACACCAAATGATCTGCAATTGTGATAAATGAAATAAAATATTGAAAGAACTGCACATGGTTGTTAAATAGATGAACATACTATTTAAAACGTTTCCCCTCATCCATAAGTTTCGACTACAATTACGACACTATGGGTGTACGAAAATGATTTAATTTCGATATAGCAGCAGTATAGTTGTGATTCCGAATTCAGTGTCCCAGTGTCTCTCATCTCTCTACCCCGATGTCTGTCCCATAAACCATTTTAAATGTTGACTCATTATTATTTTGACTACGTTGGCTTGCGGTTCGGTTCTTGGGTTTATTGGCTGCTCTTGCATTTTTCTCACTATATTGCAAACTGGGTTTATGTGCGGTCTTCGCTTTTATCAGGGTCCCAGACTACAGAGTGAGAGTCGGCCGATGGGTTTTGTAGGTTGATTGGCTATGGCGGTTTGGTTTATGTTCTTGAACTCTTTTTTTTTTTAATTTTTGTTGCTATGGGCCAGCTAAAAAATGTTAATTTACAGCTTTTGTTGTCAGAGTACTCAAGCTAAAATGTGTCATCTATGGATCAGATGGATTGCCAAGGGAAAGTCTGATTTTTATAGCCAAGAGATTAAAATGATCGATTTTCGCTTTTTAAAGGCAATGCAGTCAATTAGGTTTTGACAATCTTGAATAGCTGATCGAACTTTGATTTCTCTTTATAGATTATTAAGTTTTCGGAAAATTTATAAACATGTTATAATTAATATTAATTAACAAAAACAGTGGCCATTGCTATTCATTTTTGTGATAAACAAAACAGCTTGGAAAACAAAGTTTTTCTTGTAAAAAATTTAGTTTCGTTTCCGAATATATATAATATATTTGTGTTTTCGATCTCACAAACATCAATACTAGTTTGCTATACCCGTGCCACGTGATATTTTTAATTTTAGAGTAATTTAATCGTTAAATCTTTACAGTATTAAATTTGTGGTTAACGATGGTGCCGGGAATCAGCTGGAATTTTGTGTGTTCTCCTAACTTTAACCATATCTTAATATCAATCTTCAAAATATCAATAAGATTAGTAACAACAACAAAATATTTGAATACCCTTATTTGTGGACCGGCTTAAGATACAGCTAGCCCCGTTTCCCACCCAGTAAATCCATCTAGTAAATCCCATTTAAAATGCGCCACTAATTGATTACGTTGGTTACATGCAACTCTTCAAAGATCTTCTCCTCGACTGCTAATTTGCATGTAACATTTGCCACATTGACCTCCTCCTCAAAAAATTTTTAATGTCTATAGCTTTGTTCTATTGTTTGCAATCAGAATTAAAAGATACTATCTTATAGCTGCAGGTTCACCTTGCTCAAATCTCGGCACAAACCAAAGATGACGTTTGTTCGGCAACATATGGCGTGCAACATTGTTGCTAACCATTCTCATTTGATACTTTTGTTGTTTTTCTGTAAGTATCTGTCTCTGTGTTTGGCTAGTTGTTGCAAGTTAAGAAAACATAAAGAGCCAAAAGTAAAAAGAATGTTGCTTTTATTTGCAAGCAGCTGGCTGGAGCTGTTACCGTTGACTTTGTTGTGTAACAGTTAGTTAGTTGTTTATTTTGGTGTTTCGATAACTTAAATACATATGTATGTTTAAAAATACAGCAGAATCCGGTTTAGTACGTCTTCCGGATATAACGACGTAAAACGTCGGTCCCTTGAGCGTCGTTATAACCGGACTCTACTGTATTGTGTAAAAATTTCATCGATCCGGCAATTAGTTTCAAAGAAATTAGGCTATATCTAAAGACAGTTCCCAAAACTTTAACTGCGATTTTCGGAACCGGCTAAACCGAATGGATAAAAGTTTTCACCCGATATTCTTAGATATACATATTTGCCAGGTAATGATCGAAGGAATAAGAATTTTGAAAATAATTTCGATTTTTTAAGCTACTTCAAAGTCAAAAAATTTTCGAAAAAAAACTTTTTAAGCTGACATTTTGTTTAAAATCAAAATGTTGACTAATCCTTCGATCATTACCTGTATTTATATATTCTCTTAATAAATCTTTTGGATTTTTTCAATTCAGATAATTAGATATGCTCCTCACCGCAAGACACCTTTTTTCGACGGAACTGCAGGAGATGTCCTGCAGAAGCTAAAACATAACAGATTCTAAAACTTTATTGACTTTTCTACATGATCATTTTTTCAATATTTTCATTCAATAAACAGCCCCGTCACAAAAACTTTTCGAAAAAGCTCGATTTTTCGAGCTTACAAGTAGATATAACCCCTTAATCTAGGTAAACGGAATGCGTAAAAATATGTTTACGTATCAATTTACATATTTTTATATATTATACATATTTACTTTTTTACGGGGCACCTACGAACATAGTCCCTTTATCGAAAAGATAGGTGCTTCCACTTGCATCCAATTGGAAAAGCAAAACGAACTTTAAAAAGTAGGTAATATGAAGTTTTCATTTACTCCTCGCCCAAAAATGTGTGAAGTTAACGGATATTAACTTCACACATTTTTTGGCGAAGGTTAGTTTATAGAATTTATCTTGGAATATGGGATAAATGCAATTTTTGTAGAATTGACAATTCAGCACAAAAAGTTGACTTGAATTCAATCTAAAATTTTGCGCGATAAATGCGAACTTCTATGCCAACAAAAATAATCGGTAAAAATATTGGTGGATTTATTTATAAACAGTGAAGGTCAGCTAATAAATCCTCGCCACAACGAAGTCAAATAACAAATTTATGATCATTAGCCAATTTAATTTATGCATAAATTAAAGAGGAAAAGATGTTTCAAAGCAAGAGAAATCGATAAAAATCTTATCAAATTAAGGCAAAACGATAAAAATTGATTGGCGTACAGATTGGTTGGTACGAGATCGAGATTCTCTAACTCCACCTTGGGGTCTGGATGGAATGAGCTAACTCGAAAGTGGCTAGCCATAAAAAAGTTTCTTCAGAAACTATTCTAACGCGACAACAACAAAAAAGTTAAGAAAACATTGAACCAAACGCCACATCTCGTCTGCGTCTTTGGCTTTGACTTGGACTCCCCTTCTTTGTTTTCTGTCCCTCCCTCCTCTGCTTTATGTGGATGACTAATCATTCGAAAACTGCCTCCAGATACTCTGATAGTAGATTTAGGTTCCTTGTTGTTGTTGTTTGGCTTTATTTTTTGGTCCTCTCCTACAGTTGCTTTGCTTGATTGGTTCCACTTTAGCTACCCTTCTGCCCCCTTTTTCCCTCCTCAAGGAAACTCGTTTCTTTCTGTTTTGCCTCTCTCGTTCTCTGTTAAGAATCTCTCGTTCTCTTCTCCCTTCAATGTAATGTGACGATTCCTAAAATGACGCATAGCTTTAGAAGAGGAGTATTAGTTTAGAATAACTTTATGTTGGACAAAAAAACCATGTTAGTTCTTTGTGGGTAATGACTAAATATACATATGTATGCATACATATACATATGTATGTGTATTAAAAGACTAAAAAGTCCCCTATTTACTTGAGGGTACAACAAACAGGTGTGTATCAAAAGAAAATTCAGTAAACTTATCTGCAGACGGACAAATAGTTGGTTAATTAATGTGTTTTTTTTTTTTTTTTGCTGTAGAGTTTTTCTCTCTTAATTACCCATTTATATGGGCCCCCTTTGCCTCGCCACGGCTCGGCGAGTTGAGACATTGTCTGGGGCATGCTTAAGTTTCCTCCTGAATACCATAAATTTGGCATCAGAACAAACTTATTGAACTAATCGTGTAAGTCAAAATGATTCATTTTGGTGAAAACGTGGCATACAAAATCACCTATTAGTATATATTTTATATATGTACATATATATGTATATGTGTGTGTTTAGCTCTTTTTTACTCTCTTCACATACATACACATCGGCAATGTATCAAGGTCGTTTGTACTTATACATATGTATGCGCTCTTCGTTTTGTTTTGAGTCCGATTAATGTGTTTGTGTGCCGCGTGTATTTCCTGATTAAATGTGTTAATTTTAATACCCTGTACCCATAGGGTAAAAAGGTATGTACATATATTAAAGTCGCTAAAATGTATTTAGAAAAAGATACATTACTAGAGCTGTGTAGAAGATATCGTATTCATACTTAGATCACCTAATTAGGCTGACAGCTGACAAAATTTAATCGAAATCAAACAATAAATATCGAAGATATAACCATATCCGTATTGTACTGAATTGCCAAGACGACATTGGCTGGCAGAGTGAACGAGACAACATGCGTTCGCTGTTTCCGCATATTAACGGGACCCGGTCGTCTAGGATTTTGAAAAAATCGATTTTTTTTAAACTATTATAAAAGTATAGTATATCAAAAATATACTGTAAAAATTTGGTGTCGAAATTCCGAGTATATCTATACTTAGAAGCCATTACAAGGTCAGGTAGTAGAACGGTGGGTTGGGCTTCTTAAAACTTTAAACGCGTTTATCCCGAAACTACTTTTTTTTGGCCTGGTGCAGCTAAAAACAAGGAAACGGTTTGACCGATTTGTCTCAAATTTTAACAGGTCATTCTGAATAGTACTAGCTCTGGTTGGTACTAGAAAAAATAGTTTCCGAAAAATATTTATTTTTTTTTTATAAAAAAACATTGCAAAATAGAGTCGTTTTCAGAATCGTAATTTGAATTACGCGCCATTTTGTCAATTTTTTTTTTATTCTAGTACCCGCTATAACTATACTTATACTAATTGAACGCTGTCTTATAATATATACAGTGAAACCTCGATATAACGAACTTAATTATAACGAAAAACTCAATATAACGAATTTTTATTGAAGTCCCTTGAAAAAACCTCGCTTTTACGAATTTTTTCGTACAAAAATGCTCTATATAATATCAATTTTTCGAAAACCTCTCTACAACGAAAATAAAATAAGGCAAAATCAAATTTGTGGCAAGCAGTTAAAGTTCCATTATCCCAAACAATTATGACATTGTTGATAGTGTTTTGAACAGAAATGCAGTCGACATTGTTGAGGACGATAAAGAGGTCGAGAACGTTATTACTGCCAAAGAAGCTAAACAACTGGTTGAAAAGATCCAAACTTTTCTTGAGGCACAGGAAGCTATACCAAAAAGTGTTTTTTTTTCTTTTAAGCGCTGAATATACTAAAAAGTGCATTCGATAGCTTAGCATCTGTTGAACGTAGTATTGACGGCTGCATTCGAAACTTACGCAAACAAACAAGAACTACCAATTATTTAAATAAATGTTACTTGAAAAAATGTATAACTTTTTATTTCTTATTTCCACCCCACTTCAATGCAGTTTTTTTAGTATTTTGATGTAAGCAGGTAAAAACAGTATTTGTAACGAATTTTCTTTCAAATTTCTTTAAATTTTAGTTTTACCAAGGTTTTACAAATAAGTACCTATGACGACTCAATAGATATAACAAAAAATTTTCTGGTTCCCTTCAGATTCGTTATAACGAGGTTTCACTGTATAATAAGTGGACAAAATTTAAAACCTTTACTCATTCCTATAATATAAAAAAAAATTTTGAAAATAGTTTAATTTTGAGGCCGCTAGACCACCGGGTCCCCTTAAAGGAAATTATTGTATTAAATTGATGACGATCTCGATGGTGTTTGACTTTATTTAATATAACTAGTGGGTACAGTGTATACTCAATGTCGGCAGGGACGAATTGCTTGCTTTATTTTTTATAAATATACTTCTACCTCAATTTTTTTTTTTTTAGAATTTTGATAAAATGTGTATTGAACTCACAAACACCAAATTTCGTAATGTTAGACCCGATTGTTGAGAGACAGTTTTTTATGAATCGTTTTTATATACAGTGCTTATCATACTTATAACCCACCGCTAAAGAAAGAAAACAAACTGGCTGGAAATTTTTTTCAACTGACATATTCTTTCAAAATATTGAAAAAACAGCAGTCCAATATTTAAATTTTCAATAAACAATAACTTTTTTAAATAAAATAAACAGTTTAATAACGTTTTCGCAAAAACAAGTGAAAATAAAGAATAAATGCACCGTTTTGCTGTATCAAAATTATAACCCACATTCGTGTTTTGATCAAAAAAATTAAAAATAGGTTAAAATAATAAGTCAATTTGAAGCTAATATTTAGTATGACCGTAATTTACCTTAGTTCAACAAAAAATTCGCTTCCTTATAGCAACCACTAAATTTAATAAAAGGTCCTTTTTCAAACTTTGTTATTCTGTGATTTTTTGTGTTTTGAGCTTTGAAGTCGTCTTAAATTGGTGATTTTTTACCTAAACTCGTTTTTCAAGAATACTAAGACATATTTTATCGGGTTGGCATATGGGAAACATGCTAACCAATCAAGTACATTAACAGGATACGCCTCCAAATACTGCATTGTACGCGTGTCCACATGAATTCTCGCATTATCCTGTTGACAAGCCATTGTTTTTTTCCAATTTTAAATCAAAAATGGAATAGGGCCTCTACCCAGAGTCTAAATTTATTCCTTACTGTTCATTCAACTTGTTAGAAACTTCAATTCTAGAGTGCCAAATGAAGAAGAAGCTCTCAATATCATTATGGATCCATCTTCCAAGTTCGTCCTTGAAAAAAACATTTGATACATTCTTAAATCTTGCCAAGAAGAACAAAGCACATAAGGACCATCTAAATTAAATTTTTTTTTCATCAGAAAATATGACATGTTAGGTTACAAATTTATCCATATATTTTAAGCAAAAATGGATAATGTAACCGTACATGTGACGAATCGGTCTCAGTATGCCTTACGACGAAATGAACTCGAGCAACCTTTTGGCGGCTTAGCAACATGGTTCATTTGGTTAGTTTAGACCTGTTTATGATTTTGGAGATCTTAGAAACTAACCAAACAGCCGTTACTGACCCAGAGCCTCCTACAAGTGAGCCCAAAGCTCTGGAAGAGGTTGCACTGTTACTGGCTTTGTTAATAATTTGGCATTTAGCTCGCGCTCTGAGCATCGGTTTCATCTCATTATTCTTCGGGATTGCCAAAAAGTTTTTGGACTACACGTCCACTTTTCTTAAATTTTCTTGAAATACTCAAAATCGACTATCCTGACTTAAAAAATGAGATAAGACTGTGTTTTTCAAAATCGGTTATTTCTTTTTCACTCGACATTGATTTAAATATGCTCTAAATTAGCTGTATAACAATGTCTGAAAACAAAAATTTCTGTCCGAAGTCAATTGAGTAAGATTTGTCACTGTGGGTTATAATTATGGTACACCAAAATGCTTGCAAATATAAGAGTACAAAGCAAAAACTACCGGTTTTTTCCGCGATTTTCGATTAATTGAACACAAATCGCGATAAATCTTATGAAACATGCTTCTATCAACACAGTGCAACAAAATTTGAGTTTTAAAAACCTTTCAAATTTTGTAAAAATTGATTCGAAGATCCAAATGTTGAATGGTTTATAAATATGACAAGCACTGTAGTTATCTGATTTATTTTCATAAGAATGTAAGTTCCGGGGCTGCAGTAACAACATAAAAGTTGCACATTGCGATGGTATATATTTATAAATAAATATATGTAAAATATTTTTTTTTCAATAAATTAAAACTTTTTAAAAATGAAAAAAAAATATTTTTTTTCTTACGACTTATATCCTCTATTATTTTACCCTTATATGGCATAATGTTGGCAATAACATAATTATTGAGTTTAGTTATATGATAGTAGTTGACCTCGAAATTGCATGAAATTATGGAAAACAATCCGCTTTGATTCTACAAAACGCTGATTTAAACGGCAGCTCTGAATAAGACATAAATCCTTGAAATTAAATGTGGTTTTCCCCTCGCTGTGACTCCCGGTGTTTCGCAGGGAGAAACGTGTGTTGCCACACTTCTGTAGTTGTTATCCCTCTTCTGATGTGTTTTGATTAAAACGGTCCCATAACGCGTTCTTTAAAAAAAAAAAAATTCACTTCCTTTTCTCCGTCTACGTGTATTTTTTGTTTAAAATTTAATATGAAGTAGTGGGGCCGTTTTGAAGGACATTCGTTTAATTTAAGACCTGAGAAAACATATACAGTAGATGCCGGCTAAAACGATTTACCGCTTTTAACGAAGAAAGATTTATTTCGGTTTAATATAACCGATATAACGGTTATCGGATAAAACTTTTCTACATTGCCGGCCCCTTGAGTATCGTTATAACTGACATCTACTGTATAACCATCGTTTATTATTGCATCTCCTTTCGTATTTTGTTTAAGCGGTACAGAGGCGTTGATGAGTGTAGGGGCTTAAAGAAAAATTGAGTTTTCAATGATTGTGGAATTAAGACTAGTGTCTGGTTTCGTTTGAAAAAAGATTATAGATTTGTACTGAAGATACATATGTACATATGTTTGTATGTACATACATACATACATACATCTAATGTGTGCATTATATTGCTTATATTCCTGATTAGAATATCTGAATATTGGTAGTTTTACTCTTATATGTATATACAAACATACATACATACATACATACATATGTATCTACCCTACTGTAACTTGTTGTATGTTCATATGTACATGTATGAATGTTGGTATGTCTCTTTGCCTTTCTTGAAAGAGAGTTGTCTTATTTTCATACTGACAACGACATTTGAAAGTCCACAATTTCCATTGAAAGAAGAGCTTCAAATGAGTTGTCTGGAGGTTGTAGAACTTAAAAACACAAGGCAATAGCGATAAAAAAGATGAAAGACGAGAAGAAAAACAAAAACAGAAAGAAAGAAACAGCATAGCACTCAAAGAATGAAAGAGATCATTGAACACATTTGCAGGGCACAAAACGAAACAGACACAAAGAGCTACAAAAAACATCAAACATGGGCTACAAAAGAAAGGCCAAAAACGTTGACTGGGAGCTGCAGAAGAAGAAACCAACGACAGCGACTTGTTGCCAACAAATACACACATGCATATATACATATATACATACATACATATGTATAATATGGGGGAATGAGTGGAGGGGGCAAAGAAAAGAAATACAACGAATCGATGAAGAGGAAACTTAAAGCAAATTACGAAAGAGAAATGTCAGAGAGAGAACAAGAATAAAAGTAACACGTCATGCTGCTTGCCCTTGGTTCTCCCCTGCTAAATTCCCCTTATTCTTTCCATTACCCCTCCCCCAATTCTCTTTACCCATACTCTTCTCATTTTTCCAATGCCAAGAACAAGTTGCAGCACCAGACGACCACGACTACGACGACAACGACCACGATAATAATGATGAAGAAGAGAAAAGAACTGGCCAAAGAAATACTAAATGTAGACAGAGACGGCGACAAGAGAGAGGTAGAGGTCATTGGCGGACATTGACTTTGTCTCGCTAGTGACCTTGCCCGAAAAATGCCGTAGTAAAGCGAAGAAAAAGAATACAATCAAGAGGCAGCTGGAAATGCGAGTTAGAGAGGTAGCACAGAGCGAAACCGAGATGAGCAAAAAAAAAAAAGAAACATTGGAGCTGTATTGCGGTGCAGCAGCTGTTGGCAGAGCGAACTTTATTTTTTGCAATGAGAATGGGAAAATGTGATGGAGCGGGAACAGATAGAACAAGGGAACAAAACTGCGTCAATGGGAACAGGGCAAAGAGTAATGGTAATAAAACGGTATTTTTAGTGAACTCGACTGAATTTTAACGAAACTAAAACTGTCGGTAGTTAACGAATAATATTATCTAAATGCAATTTATACCCTAGAAACAAAAGTATATATGCATACATATACAGTGACGAACTTAATTTTTGGCACAGTAAGCTTTTTGAACTTCAAAGCTGAGTTTCGTCTTAACATTAACAAAAAACTTTTTTCCAAAAAAATAATCTTAGTATTAAAAAAAAAACCAAAAACTAAAAAAACGGCATATTTCATGAAACAAAATTATTGCTTACAATACCGCCCATGTATTGCCGCACCCACCACAGTCGCCGGATCTCAATCCAATAGCACATTTGTGGGAAGAATTGGACAGACGTATAAGAAAGCGGGCTATATCAACGAAAGCCGACTTAAAGCCAGCCCTAGTGGAAGAATGGCAAAAAATAGGGGAAGAAACAATGAAAAAGTTAGTTGATTCTATGCCAGCTCGCTTATTTGCCGTCATTAAGGCTAAGGGTTTTAGCACAAAATATTAATAATTTGTTATGTATCTTATTTTTAAGTTTTTTTTGGGGTGTGCCAATAATTTTGTTTCATGAAATATGCCGTTTTTTTTAATTTTTGATTTTTATACCCTTGCAAAAAGGGTATATTAATTTTGGTCAGAAGTTTGCAACGCATAGATGGAAGCATCTCCGACTATATAAAGTATATATATATTATTGATCAGCACAACGAGCTGAGTTGTTATAGCCATGTCCGTCTGTCCGACTGTCTGTCCGTCTGTCTGTCTGGATCAACAGCTTCTCCTCCGAAACCCTTAAAGCTACAGGGCTCGAGAATAGAGTTAACTTTGTTGTTTTTCAATCAAATATTACAAAATTTGTTGTTTATGAGTTTGGTATACTTTCTAGCATATCCACCAAGTTTCATTAGAATCGGTTGACTATATCTTATAGCTCCCATAGGAACGATCGGTCAAGAATATTGTTTTAGAGCAATAACTTGGGTATTTTTAAAACGATTGTTACGAAATTTGGTATTTGGAAGTTAAGTATATATAGATATGGCTGTGCTAAGTTTGAGCCAAATCGGTTGACTATATGCTATAGCTCCCATAAGAACAATCAGATCAAAAAATTTTTTTTGTTGAATTACATTGTTTTCTTAAGCCAGGAACATTTAATGCAGATTTGACTTCTTTTATATGCTTTCTAATGTAATTGTAAATATGTAATTGTTAAATAACAGTTTGCAAGGGTATACAAACTTCGGCACGGCCGGAGTTAGCCCATCCTTCTAGTTTTTGAATACTAAGTTTATGTTTTTGAAAAAAAGTTTTTTGTTAATGCATAATAAATAGTTTGATCTCTTTAGTTAACTTTTTGTTTAACATTTACTTCAATTATAGAAGACGAAACTCAGCTTTGAAGTTCTAAAAGCTTACTGTGCCAAAAATTAAGTTTGTCACTGTATGTACTTACGACAAGTCAAAGACTTTTCTAAAATAAAAGGCAATCGTTCCAATTTTTCGATTACTCAATACCACAAACACGCTTGCGAAATTTGCAACCTGCAAAAACAGTTTCGGCAATTCAAAACTAAACCCCAAAACTCATTTTGTTGCGTCTAACTTGGAGAACAGATTCAACAACATTCATACATACATATGTACGTTCTTACATACATACATATGTATGTATGTATGAACATACATACATGTGTATGTATGTATGAACATACATACATATGTACGTATGTATGTATGTTTTCGAATACCGGCACGCACAGAGTGAACAACAAGAAATCTCAGCTAACTGCTGCCGATCAGTGGCACTGTAACACAGCAAAAGCGAGAGAAATAACATTAAAGGCAGAAACGGCAACAACCTTGTTCTACAACAACTTGCGAGTAAATATTTTTCGTTGCAGTTTTTCCTATTTGTGTATGTGCATATGTATTTTAAGTAAGTATCGGTTCATCGTATTCTTGTATTTTGCACGTACGCGCGTCGACAACTTGGCTTTTGATATTAATTAAACGCACACAGGCAGCACACCTGCGGGGGAAAAGGCGAAGAAGCAGAACCCCAAAGGCAACAGCAGAACGAGACCTGCAACTTTGCCCACCCAGCTGCAGCAGCAGTAGAAACGAGTTCCATAAGAACCAGAAAAGTCCAACTCTGCAGAGTTCAGCTTAGAAAAATACATATATATATATACATACATACATATATGTATGTACATATGTACATCTGTATTGTGTACCTGTATGCACATACATACATATGTATGTTTGGATGGATAAATATGAAACCAATGTGTGAGTCGTTGACGGTGTGACAGAGCCTCGTCGATAGTGGGAGGCGTATGGGAAAAAAAATCACTGAGAGAAAATACATGTCGATTGCCTTCACAGCAAATTTTTTAAATCCTACTGAGACAGATTTAACAACAAATCGAGGAGAAGTTCTATAAATCTTTCAGCCTTAAAAAAAATAGCCAAATGCGAGTAATACATACATATGTATGTACATATGTATATATGTATGTACTATTGGCCTGCTCATCATCCTGCTTTGCATTGGCCGCTGAATAGTTGGTTTTAATGACTCTGTTTAAGAGGGCATTTTGTGGCTCTCTTCTGTGTGGCGAATGCCAAATCCAACCGTAAAGTTAAACTAGAGAGTCGCTCTTGGAGTCCCGTCATGGGAAAGCGATATTGAGACAAAGTGGTCATAAGTTTAAACTCAGTATTTACGGCAATAGCAAATGGGTAGAAGTTTCGTCGCCAAAAACTAGTTCTAATATTCACTTTTTCAAAATAATAATTAAATTTAAGATTAACCCCATGGTAAAGCAAAACAAGTTTTAACTGAATGTTCGCCGTAATAAAGACTTCAGTCTGCTTAGCCGAAAATTGTGCAAATTGAATCGCCTAGCTTGTATTTTGCCATATAAAAACCACAGACGTCCATGGAGACGCCAACAGCAATATGACTTTTATATATGTATGTACATATTTATTGTTAAAGAACGTTTAAACGACCTTGAGGGCAAAGACTGTCGATAATAACAGCTGGAAGTGAGTTGAGAGTACGAAAGCATATAGAGTAGTATATAATGAAACGGTATGTCTGTACATAAAGCGGATGATTTCTCTCCCACTTCTGCTGTTTTCCCCCTACACGCTGCTTGTTCCTGGTTGGTCTGTGTTATCTTTTGTTGGTACTGATTACGGTGACGTTGGCGAAGGGGTGCAGGCAACTTGATAAAGCCACCGACCATTAATAAAATGATAATACAAAAAGAAAGCAAAGCAAGAACCAAAATAAATAAGCAAAAGTTGTCGAGAAACACGAGTAAAGCTGTGCAATTGGATAATGAAATGAAAATAATTGGTATGAAAACTGGAACTGGCCTTGTGTCTCACTCGCTGCTATGAAAAATTCCTGTTAAGGCTCCCATACAGAAAATTGTGTTTTTTGTGGACATCAAAAGACGTGCAACAGAAAGAAGAACTATAAAAAATGTTGTGTCAAGTAAATTAATAGAATTTGTTTTAGTTAATTTGATTAAATTATTAATGAAACTCGTTCAGGGTTAGGTGATATGTATGTATGTATGTACATACGAATGTCTATTTTCGGTATGTACATACATATGAATGTAAAAGGAAGTAAAAGTGGAAGCAAATAGTATTATTGTACTATGTATGTATATCTTATTGTTAAAAATTCCTTAAGCACTTTTTATTTTCTATCAAAAATTTGTTTTTAGTCACCAGCATATTACATATAAATAAGTATTTCAGTGCATTTAAGTTGATTTGTTGTACCGGTTTGTGCAACTAACCGCACGACATCTACACACCTGTTGAAAATCAAGTTCTTTCAGATGACTCCTAGTAAAAGTCCGAAACTTTAGAAGTCATCTATCTCGCGTCTTTATACTTTCACGCATATTTTTTAATAATAATAATTTCCAGCAAAAGAACTGAAAATTGTCATAGGGGAATAGTGGAAACTCTGAGTGAATGAAGCGCACCAACATATGTATGTATGTATGTTTGTACATACTGTAATCTTATGTATGTACACTCGCCAGAAAAACTATCCGTACACCACTCAATGCAAAACTTTGATCCAGGAAAAATAATACTTCTAATTAAAATATTGTCAAAATTATTTTTTTGTCTGATTAAGACATCATTTTGCAATAATAATTGCAAGTTCTTAATCCATTATTATGTACAGTTATTTTTATATATTTAAAAAACTTAAAAAAAAAACGATTTCCATACAGAAAAAGTATCCGTACACATTAAACAAACCAACATAAAAGGTACTAATTCATAAAAAAAACTAAAAATTTATAAGAGACGGGATATTGTTTGCCTTTTATACGTTCTGTCAATCGTTTTGACATTAAGTTGGACAATTTTTCGGAAAGCTCCGGCCCAATTTGAAGCCACTCCTCTAGGATTGCTCTTTTTAGCATATCCTTTGAAGTTATAGTTCGTTGGCGAATCTAGCGCTCCACAAAATCTCAAATATGTTTAATAATATCTAAATCTGACGACTGAATGGTCAATCGAGTTGTTATTTTCTGTTTTACAGCAACCACAGCTCAACATTGTGTGCCGTATGCTGTGGGTCAGTATCCTGCTGGAGCCAAAAATCACCACCAAATCCTAATTTTCTTGCACTTTTGTGCAATTTGGCTTTTAATATATCCATATAAGCCATAGGATCCATTTTTGATTCAAAAAAGTCAAGGTTGCCCACTCCACTTGCTGCTATACACCCCTATACCATCTTAGCGCCATCACCGTACATTACTGAAGCGACTGGAATTCGAAAAACAATATGAAGAAGTGTCTCTAGACTTCTAAAATAGCGTAATTTTTAGTGACAAAAGTAAATTTAAGTAAAAAACGCAAATTTGTATGGCGGAAACCTCGTATAGCCTTTGATATACCAAATCTTGGTCCAACAGTAATGTACGGTGATGGCGCTAAGATGGTATAGGGGTGTATAGCAGCAAGTGGAGCGGGCAACCTTGACTTTTTTGAATCAAAAATGGATCCTATGGCTTATATGGATATATTAAAAGCCAAATTGCACAAAAGTGCAAGAAAATTAGGATTTGGTGGTGATTTTTGGCTCCAGCAGGATACTGACCCACAGCATACGGCACACAATGTTGAGCTGTGGTTGCTGTAAAACAGAAAATAACAACTCGATTGACCATTCAGTCGTCAGATTTAGATATTATTAAACATATTTGAGATTTTGTGGAGCGCTAGATTCGCCAACGAACTATAACTTCAAAGGATATGCTAAAAAGAGCAATCCTAGAGGAGTGGCTTCAAATTGGGCCGGAGCTTTCCGAAAAATTGTCCAACTTAATGTCAAAACGATTGACAGAACGTATAAAAGGCAAACAATATCCCGTCTCTTATAAATTTTTAGTTTTTTTATGAATTAGTACCTTTTATGTTGGTTTGTTTAATGTGTACGGATACTTTTTCTGTATGGAAATCGTTTTTTTTTTTAAGTTTTTTAAATATATAAAAATAACTGTACATAATAATGGATTAAGAACTTGCAATTATTATTGCAAAATGATGTCTTAATCAGACAAAAAAATAATTTTGACAATATTTTAATTAGAAGTATTATTTTTCCTGGATCAAAGTTTTGCATTGAGTGGTGTACGGATAGTTTTTCTGGCGAGTGTATGTTATTTGGTATATATTTATCAAACAAACATAAACTGCTGGGTTTTTTTTCTTTTCAAACATTTTGCCAGGCTGCTTGTTGGAATATATTTGTTATTTTTCATAAGTCAACTTCGGTTGCACATTATGCTAATGACTGCTGCAGCACTTTACTAACACAACTGTGTGCATGGAGGAGGTAGTTAACCAAAACACACATACAAAAATGTGGCTCATTGCTGAGCAAATGCAATTCGCAATTTGCACATTTTGCAATTGGTCAGATTGGACTCTGACTTTAGGAAATTACTTGGCAACTTATGTATGTGTATGTCTGTTATTCGCTGGTGGCGTAAGGTGTTAAAGATCTTTGTATGGAACATTTGTATGTATATATGTACATACATACATATGTATGTTTGGATGTACATACAGTGGTGCTCATATACTTAAGCCACATGAAGCAAACCTTGCATTTAAGCGAAAATCAAAAAAAGTTTTAATTTCACAGCTCCAATTTCTTGTGTCAGGATACTTTTATATGTCAGTATTCTAACAGAACAAGAACCAAGTCAAAAAAATATATATTTCATGAAAAACTCAAAAAATTCGGAACCATCTCCAAAATGTCCTGCTCATATACTTAAGCCACCTAGGAAAAAATCGTTAAAAAAGTTAAAATTGGCCCAGTATTCCTAGTATTTTTAATAAATTTACTTTAATATTGAGTAGAATGACCTTATTGCTTAAAAACAGTGGAGCAAGGCTTTACCATTGACTATACAAAGCGTGCGCATTGCTGGGGGGTGATTTTCATCCTTTCTTGATGTAAAACTTCCCAAAAATCGTTTTTATTTGCTGTTTTTTTATGGACAACGACTCTTTTAAAAATTCCTCACAAGTTTCTTAAAGGATTAAGGTCGGTACTCTGCGGTGGCCATTGCAAAACTTAGATTCTTTCATGGTAAAGACTCAACTTGACTATCTTGCAGCAATGGCTCGAGTCGTTGTCCTGATTGAACATCCACGTAAGCGGGAAATTATCGGCATATTCTTCAGATAAATTGTTTCTAAGAATGTTAAGGTACATTTCGACGTTCATGATACCTTCATTATTCACCAGCGGACCTAGTTCCAAAGCAGTAAAACAGGCCCAGACCATGATCGAAGCGTCGCCATGTTCAACGGTCTTCTTTGTGTACTTCGGATTTGGTTGTTTGTTAAAAGGACGTCGTGCATAAGGTTTTCCATCACTTCCAAAGACATTGAACTTGGATTCATCGCTCCAAACAATCATTTTCCAAAAATTGGGACCTTTGCCAATATCCTCCGTGGTTAATTGACTGTGCCTTTTTATTTTCTTCACGGACAGCAATGGATTTTTTTGGACAACGCGTCTATAGAACCCAAATTCGTTTAGGAGCCTTCTTGAGATCTTAGCTGACATATTTAAGCCATAATCCGCAACCTTTTGACCTCTGATTCGCTTCGAAGTCAAAAAAGGATCGGCTTTACTCAGATTGGCAATCTGACTGTCCTCATGAAAGTGGTTTTTCTGTGCTTTTCACGGGGAATATTTTCCTAGGTTCCATGTTTTTTTATAAAACGCAATAGCATTTCTGACTTCGCCACAAAAAAAATATAAATTTTACAAATTTGTTAAACACTTTTCCTTTTTTCGTAATATTCCCATATCAATTTTCTTTCGGGAGGATTTGTAGGTTTTTTTTTAGACTTTGGGATCAAACTTTTGTTAAAAACGTTTTTAATTTTTAAAATTTTACTTTAGAAAATGAAAAGCAAAAATTTTTCCCAAAAAATCGTAAGTTTGATGATTTTAGCTCAAGGTGGCTTAAGTATATGAGCAGGACATTTTGGAGATGGTTCAGAATTTTTTAAGTTTTTCATGAAATATATATTTTTTTGACTTGGTTATTGTTCTGTTAGAATACTGACATATAAAAGTATCCTGACACAAGAAATTGGAGCTGTGAAAATAAAACTTTTTTTGATTTTCTCTTAAATGCAAGGTTTACCCTCATGTGGCTTAAGTATGTGAGCACCACTGTATGTACATGTATGTATGCGGTAGCCATGAAGTCTGAAGCTTGTCAAATTAAAGACAAAAGTTAGACATCTGGTTTTCACTTCGTATAGGCAATACTCGGACAGTTCCTGGTAAAACCATTTTACGCAGAATCATGGGAGAAAGTAAACCTATGGAAAAGCGAATTTTAATTGATATCCCCAAAATCGAAATAAAGTTCATAAAAATCATTTTCACTTACAATTTAGTTTTAATTTTACGTATATTTTTTTTTTAATTCATACAATGTAAAACTTTCTTTATCGATCTTGTAGAATCCTATAAACAAATTTAATAAATGAACCTATTCTTCATCAATGAGCCACCCTGTCGATTAAAGGGCCCCAAAATTCTTTGTTACCCCTTCATTGAAACTTACATACTTTCTATTCAGGTCTGTGCACATTGCGAGAGAGAAAAAAGAATTGAACACTCAATCCCATCTACCCCCAACAAACAGTCAACTAAACTCCAACCTACCCCGTACATCAAGTGGCGTCATTGTCAGGGCTTTTGTCCCACAAAGCATGTCAATGTCATGAATATTATTGACATGGATTTACCACAACAGCAGACACAAACGAGTGCGACGCCATTTTGTTAAAGGGGGAGCAAAAAAGCATTTCCTCCATGGGTATAGTGCAGAACATGCAAAAAGAGAAGAAAATAGAAAAACCTGAAGGTCAACCCCTTTTGTTTCCAAGCTTAGTGTTTGGAGTTTGTGGAGTTAATGCACGTACGTACATAAATGCATACGTATGTATGTATGAACATACATACATACATATGTATGTATGAAGTCAAAAGCATTTTGTGCTGATAAAAATCAATAAACGACAGACAGGGGGCTGGGCCCAACCCAACTGCCATCAAAGCGGACAACATTCATTGTATCTGTCGACAACGACGCACCACTTAGTTCAGCACTTTTGACTTTGCCTTTTCTCGGCCTAAACCAAACACAACCGAACTGCATTCTATACTTAAGAGGCTTAACTAAACAGAACTCTTCTGGTTTTCTTGTATGCCATTTTGATTTTTTCAGGGGCTTGTCAAAATTAAAAAAAGTATGTATATATGCGTGTATATATATATATATATATATAAGTATATATTGTATATGCACATAAATGTATATATGTAAGTATTGTATTGTCGTAACTCTATACATATGAATGTATGTATGTACATATGTATATGTGTATGTATGTCATGATTCTATAAGATTTTTGTGTAGGATTCTGTAATGCGGTAGTCAACGCTTCAAGACAGCCGGGGTATTTAAGAAGAAAGGGAGGACAAAAATCTTGTTTATTACGAGTTTATTTTATAATTAGATCATGGCTAAAAGAGGCGATCCTATTTTCAGTCGATAGTTAAACTACTCTGCTGAAAATAAGATTATTAAATATACATATGTAAGAACATACGTACATACACAAACATATGTGCATTTGCTTAAAAGTTTTTAAAAATTTTACGAATTTAGTTGTCATTACTACAACATAAATGCATATGTAAGTATTTACTGTACTGTAATGAAGCAAGCAAGTCGTCCTTGCCGACGTTGATTATACCCTGTACCAAGCAGAGATATTTTATGTAGGCAAAAACTCTCAAAATCGCCACCGATTTAAAATGAAATTTTCCTAACATGCAGCAGCAGCGAGGGCATGGTGTCCCGCTCACTCCTGCCTGCCAATGTCGCCCTTGGCGTTTCAGGACAAAACGTATATTCGTATATCTTTCGATGCTTATTGACCGATTTCAACTAAATTTGGTCACCAGATGCAGTTTGGCTATATTAATAGATAGCAATTCGATGCCTTCAATGTGGCTCTAGTTATTCGTTTTTTCTTAATTAGCGCGGCAAAAGTGGGCGTGGCTAAAATTTGAAACAAACTTGATTTGCCTACACACTAGACGGATCTACAAACTTGGTCGCTCTAGCTCTTATAGTCTCCAAGATCTCGATGTTCATCCGGACAGATGGACAGACAGATGGACGGATAGACAGACGGACATGTCTCAAACGACTCCGCTAATAGTGATGCTGATCAAGAATATATATACTTTATGGGGTCAGAATTGTATATTTCTACCGGTTACTTACATTTTGGCGACTTTAAGATACCCTTTTACCCTATGGGTACAGGGTATAAAAATAGCCCCACTGTGGCACTTTCACCTTTCATCATAAAAAAAAGTCTGTCGGATTTTTGAGATAGAATGACAAAAAGTGCTAAGAATAGAAATAGTACCACGTGTAACTTTTTGGATAGTTCTGAAATATTTCGCAGAAATGAGTTCTAAGCAATTCTGATTTTTATAGTTTTAACTTTAATTTAGTGATAATATGCATAAAAAATCCATAACTTTTTGATGTAACAGGTGGGGGAAAGCACTGATATGGGAAAAGATCATAAAAAAAATGTATATTGGACGGGAAATCTTACCGGGAAATGGAGAAATCGGTTGAATTAAATGAAATAAAATGCCATTATAAAGAAAAAGAAATCTAAAATTCGTGGAACAAAAAGGAAAATGACCCAGCCGATAGCCTGTCGCCCATCCCATGAAAGCAGATAGTATCCTTTCAAGGCTGCCACCAAACTTAAAGAGGATCTTACCATACCGATTGGGCCCCAAACAGTTCGATACCTTAGACAACATAATTTAAAAGTGTAAATACCAAGAAAGGTTTTTTAAACGCCAGACATATAGCCAACTGACTAACGTTAACAAAAGAGCATGTGGATTGGCCAGCTTCTAAGTGTGGAAATATTCTGTGAACCTAAGGGAGCAAAGTCCTTATTTATAGTGGAAAAGGCTCTAGAATCTAGACTCTAGATAGTACGTATGGCATCCACATAAGTCGGAATACAACCCATAACACATCCGGAAAACCATTAAGCATGGTGATTCCGGTCAGATGATATGGGAATGCTTTTCATACTATGATATTGGTTTAGTACAATGGGTAAGACGATCCAAAGCACACCATTAAAAAGGCCAAGAAGTGGTTTGAAATGAATTTGGTAAATTTTATATAGATTTCAACCCCAACGAAAATCAGTGGTGTGATGTAAAGAAGGGAGTTGCTATAGCTAAACCAACCAAAAACAATTTATTTTAGTTTTTTAAGAGTCCTGGGTCGAAAATTCTTTTCGACGCTGTAAGGACCTTGTTGACTCAATGACAACGCGCACCAGTTATTGCCAATAAGGGCAACGCAACTAAACATTGAATTTATAATTTAAACTCATTTTGTGACTCGTCAAGAAAAAAATGTTCTTTCTATTAATTTTTATACCCTGTACCCATAGGGTAAAAGGGTATATTAAAGTCGCTACAATGTATGTAACAGGCAGAAATATACATTTCTGACCCCATAAAGTATATATTCTTGATCAGCATCACCAGCCGAGTCGATTGAGACATGTCCGTCCGTCTGTATGAACACCTAGATCTCGGAGACTATAATAGCTAGAGCTACCAAATTCGGTTTGTAGATCCATCTAGTGTTCAGACAGATCAAGTTTGTTTCAAATTTTTGCCACGCCCACTTCCGCCCCCGCAAATCGAGAAAACGTATTACTAGAGCTGTATCAAAGATATCGTATCGTCTTAATTGGCACACCTAATTATATGCCTAAACTGGACTAGCTGACCAAATTTGATCGAAATCGGATAATAAATATCGGAGATATACCTATATGAGTTTTGCACTGAATTGCCAAGCCGACATTGGCTGGCAAGAGTGAGCGAGACAGCATGCGTTCGCTGTTGCTGCATGTTAAAGAGAATTTTGCATGAAATTAATTGCGATTTCGAGAATATTCTATTTCATTTAATATAACTAGTTGGTACAGGGTATACTCAATGTCGGCTGGGACGACTTGCTTGCTTCATTTTTATAATTTTTAAAAGAGGTGCTATTTTTATTTTCTCCGTTTCTTCACTTTTTAGCGAAGTTTAAAAAAAAAGACTTTTAACTATAATTTTATGTTTTCTTTCGGTAGTTAAAAGAATCCTTTAAATACATTGCGCAGACTAGTGGTGCTATTGTTACTTTTCCAGCTGCATGTATACTGACTGATTTTAACCCTTTATATGGTACCTGGTCGGATTTTGATGTAGTTTGTTTCATGAAATCATGAATTATGAAAAAAAAAATGCAACTTTTTTCGTTTTTTTTAAATTTTCTTTTTTACATATTTGTTTGAGGATAAAAGGATTGTTGCATATATGCAACAGATAGGCTTGTGGTGAAAATAATTTAAGTATTTCATAGTGTATTGTTACAAGTAACCAAATTTTTTTCAAAGTTATTTTTATTAAATTATTATATTGTGCTATTGCAAATGGACGGTCAATAGAAATATAATCCTTTTGGACTTTGGGATTTGTTCCAGTATATCTGGTCAATGGATTTATGATTTGGAATTCGGTTTTTTCTTATTGTTCCCAAAGCTAGATTTCCTCCTTCCGTAAAAATTTGTCAAAGTATAATCGATAATTCCGATGCCTGGACATATCTCTGCCAATATGACGACGCAGTTTGATGCCGCACTCAAATCTGGCTAATTAGGCCGTATTTTATTTTCATTTCCACTATCTATTTCGAATTTGTAGCAGAAGCCTAAATTACCGCTAAGTACAAAAATCTTATAGCCCCATTTATGAGGCTTCTTGGGATTGTACCTTTTCATGTGGTTTCTAGCCTTTTCGAATATATCTGTTCATCAACGCACAAAAATTGTTCCATAGGAAGTTTTTATACCCTGTACCCATAGGGTAAAAGGGTATATTAAAGTCGCCAAAATGTATGTAACAGACAGAATTAAGCATTTCCGACCCTATAAAGTATATATATTCTTGATCAGCATCAACAGCCGAGTAGATTGAGCCATGTCCGTCTGTCCGTCCGTCCGTCCGTCCGTCCGTCCGTCCGTCCGTCCGTCTGTCCGTCCGTCCGTCCGTCCGTCCGTCTGTCCGTCCGTATGAACACCTAGATCTCGGAGACTATAAGAGGTAGAGCCACCAAATTTGGTGTGAACATGCATCTAATGCATACGCAGGTCAAGTTTGTTTCAAATTTTTGCCACGCCCACTTCCGCCCCCGCAAATCGGGAAAATCAACTACTAGAGCTGTATTAAAGATATCGTATTCTTACTTGGCACACCTAATTGTATACCCAAACTGCTCCACCTGACTAAATTTTGTCCAAATCGGACAATAAATATCGGAGATATACCTATATGAGTTTTGCACCGAATTGCAAAGGCGACATTGGCTGGCAAGAGTGAGCGAGACAGCATGCGTTCGCTGTTGCTGCATGTTAAAGAGAATTTTGCATGAAATTGATGGCGATCTTGGGGGTGTTTGATTTTATTGAATATAAGGTACAGGGTATACTCAATGTCGGCTGGGACGACTTGCTTGCTTCATTAAAATTTTTGTTTAGTTCATCTATTATTGACCTGGTTTTGAATAGCCGATCGTGACAGGAGTGTGACAAAGGCAGGGCATTATCATTGTTGCTAAAGTGAATGTGAAGCCAAATTATCTCAAATGTTTTTTGCGACATGGTATTCTGTATTGCTGATACTCCAATTATTGTTGACCAATATTCAGAAATCCTTGGAAGACGAGAAATTGGCATGTATAATATTATTATATTATATTATTCCAACAAACTGTGGAATATCTAAGGACGTAAAATTGACATATTCGTATATATAAAGATTTGTTTCGATTGTAATTTCATCAGACAGTTTTTTTTTGGAAAAAGATACCAAAAAATTGTATTGGTTTTGACATTTCCGAGAAACTGCAGTTGATTTTCGTTCAAAATTAAACTGCCTTGTCTCCATAGCAAGTTTCTTTTCAGATCAGGATTATTACTGGTTACTGGTAACATTTAGCTCAGCACAATCCACGAGATTTAAATTTGAAACGTCTAGAGGGCATTATTTGGTGGATTTTGGTCATCGATGTCATCTTCATCCGTATTATTTGCATCTTTCTTATCTTGATAAAAAATCGCTTTCCTCATCATCGGAAAAGTCAAGTTCATCCTCGCTATCTCTATGACACATAACAACATAACCATATGTACAAACACATAACAACAAATATAACATAAACACAAACATTCTACGTTTCATATATACAACCAAATAAATTCTGCACAATATAACTTCGAGTAGTTGTTTGTTGTATATCTACCACATACCGATTTTTCTAATTTACACACAATACACAACAAGAAACATGGAAACTTGCACATGCATTTGAAACATATTTTCCTTTGGTTTTTTCAAGTTTTTCGTAAAGAAATATCTATATTTTTAATAAAATTTTCCAACATAATATTTTCTGCGCACACAACTTGTGCGTTTCACAAAATTGGCGGGAAAAGTGAAAATATCTTTTTCAAATCATAAAGAAGTGTGCTCAAACCAAATTATATATAAAATACGTATATTTCAGTTGTGCAGCAAAAAACCACATTCGATTTTTTCGATTTGCATTGCGAAAAAATACACTTTAAATATGCAACACGGCCCTTTACATGGCTAAGTAAACACTGTGTCGAAAAATAGATATTTGTAAAATATTTGATATATGTATGTATGTGCCGGAGACTGATAATTCTCCTCGGTATTATTGTCTTTTCCGTTCGACAGGGCTTGTTAATATTAGTGCGTTCAGTAAGTCCGTTCAGCTTAGACTGACTATCCCACCAGACCGCACTAGACTACAGGCTCCGCTGTCCTCTCGCTCATTTACAGAGTCCAATGTCCTTCAATTCCAGGGTCACCTGGATAACTCAGTAGTCCCTGCTTAAATAACATTACAGTATTCAATGCAAAACTTACACTACTGCTAAACTTACATCTGTCACTTCCAAAATCTAGTCATCAAAGTTACATAGGGATAGGGTAAACAAACTAAGGGTGTCAAAGGGTGTGCTAATTCCGCAATATTCTCCGACTTATGCTCCGACATATGTATGTATGTACATACATACATACAGTGGCTCACAGAGTCCAAAAAAGCAAAATTGATTAACGAGAAAGGAAACAACAAAATTTAAACATAGAATTTTTACTAAAAAAATTTTTTAGACAATGTATGAACTTAAGAATATGTACTTCATTTATTTTAATTAAGTCTTTTTTTCCATATGAAAAAAAAAACAAAAACTAAAATAAAGTCGACATTTCAACTGACAGCCTTTTTGACCCAGACTAACCCAAAGGTTTTTTCTTGATATAAACAGTATCTGTTTGAAATTTAATGTTTTTTGTGTCCTCCATTTGTAGCTAAGACAGCTTTAATGCTGTTTGTTACCGATAAAACCAACATTTTAGTGGTTTTCGGACTGATTTTGGCCCATTTCTCGAGATTGGCTGCTTTTAAGTCGTTTTTGGTTGAATTTAGTCCTTTTTGGACATTATTGGGCAAATATCGCTCACAAATTATCGAGGACAACAAGATCTATTATTGCGGTCGGAAGTTTAATCACATCGGGCAGTTCCAAATAAGCCAGGTTTGCACTTTTCCCCTACGTGTGGTTTAGGTCCTGATGGAACAGAAAATGGTCATCTTTACCGAGATCCTAAGGATTTTTCACAACATTTTTTCTCATACCTCTAGATACATATGTATTTTATGTCATTGTACTAGAAAAGTACTAGGTTCTTCCTACGGTGATGGCGTAGGAAATTTTTGTTTTTAAAACCAAAATAAAATAATTAAATAGTCTTAAGCTGTAAGGGTATACAAACTTCTTGAAGTCCTATTCTATGATATTTTTTGTATAAAAAAAGACTTAATTACATATCAAATTCGTATGTTATCTGAAAATTCTGCGATTCAATTTTGTTGTTACCTTTCTTCGTTTAAAAGATATTCTTGATATAATTTTAGGTTCTTGGGGGGTCAAATATGCTGTGAGCCACTGTACGTGTTTGTCAGATTTGTACTATACATACATACATATATATATATATACAGTGGCTCACAGCTTATTTCGTGCAGCGGTACAGTAAAACTTTGAAACTGTGTACCGCTAAAATATTAAATGTATCCGAAAAATTTAAATGCGGTAAATACTATATAAAAGTAAGAGAAAACTAAAATTAGTGATATTTTTCATCCGTATAATTAAACCTATAAATTTTCGCGAAAACTTATATTAAGTATTAGTTTCACCTCCTTTTGTTTAACCACCTCTTTCAGGCGAAATTCCATTGAATTAACCAACTTCCCGATGACTTCACCAGTGATGTTGTGCAATTCTTCCATTAGAGTCGTTTTACGGAAATTTTTATGTATCCAATATTGTCTACGTTAAGGTCAGGTGACTGGGCAAGTGCATTGATTGACCACATGAGGACAGTTCTAAAACCAGTTTCTCTGCAGTTTGGAGCAAATTGTCCCTTCAAAGTGATAGATTCATGTTTTTGTCTATAGTTCCGTCTACAAAAAGTAACTCAATGCAGGTCCAAATCATGGCGCTGTCATCGCCCTACTGCATGGTAGGATATAGGTGTTTACTTTGGAGCTCGGCATTATGTTTGTACCACACATTTTGCTTTCATCGGACCCAAAGATGTTAAATTTGGACTCATATATGACATCATCCTGGTCAATTTTTAGGTTACATTGCTGGTTCTGCGCATTTATAAATGGCTGCTTCTGTGCTATTCGTCCATTAAAACTGCGATATTTTACTACAGAACATTGTTTTCCAAAATTTTTTCATAAACCTCCGATGCCTATTTTGGTTGGCCCTCGGATTCAGTGAAAATTTGGTTGGGCAAAGCGCTGGATAATATATTTTACAGTGCTGGGATTTAGCTCTACAATTTCACCAATATTGCGGTGAAATTTGGCACTTTTTCGTTAATGGAAAAGGGTTAATTTCCGCAGTTCGTGGACTTAGCTTTGTGATTCTTTAGAAAATAATAATAATGTGTTATAATCAGACCCATTGTATTAAAATCATATTGGCAAGAATATGTTTAAAAATATAAAACAGAAAAACGCGAAAAAAAATACCAAATGCTTTTGACAAAATCATCAAAAGTGTACTGCACCAAATAAGCTGTGAGATGCAAAATGCCACTAATTTTAGTTTTCTGTTATTTTTATATGTATATTATTCATTACATAAGAACAACAATGAAGTCATTTATATATCATAATTGACAATTAAATACAACTGGATTAACAATTTTTGGGTATATGTAAATTTTCATACCTTTAAAGTTTTACTGTACAGAAATAAGCTGTGAGCCACTGTATATGCATCTATGAACATACATACATACATACATAGCAAAGCAAAATGCTAACCACTCAATTTCTCTCTATGTATGTACATATGTATGTACTCACAAATGTTTGTGTGTATGTATCCACCACTGCTTTCCCTCTCCCTCGCAGAAAATAATTCTTAACTTGAGGGAGTTTTTTTGTAAATACATTTTTTATTTATTTTCTTTTGTGCTTCAAATTCTTGCACATACACACGCATACTTTGCTCTCTTTCATACCCGCGGCATACCCTGCTTGCGCATGTGTTGCGCCTTTTCCATGTGTGTGTGCGTCTTCTTCGTGGTTTGCTTTTGTCGTCGCGTCGTCGTCGTCTCCAGTTTTTGTTGTTGTATGCAAGGTCGTTTGCGTACAAATTTCAACATTATTTGAAGGTCGTCCTTTGCGCCGCGTTCTTGCGGTTCTTCTCCATCTTACTCTTGCCCACTTTGTCTCTTTCTGGCTGCATTAGGAAGATACAAAACGTGCATTTGCTCTTTGTGATAAATTTAGTTGGGCCTAAGTATTTAGTGCTTAAAACTAAAAAAGAATGTGAGCGCATTTGACCCCTAATATTTCTCACATATGTACATACATACATACATATGTATGTATAAAAACATGGTATACACATACATACATACATACATATGATGTACATATGAATTCGTTGTCTAACAATCGAATGTTGGGTTAATGTACCTTAAATTTATTATAATTCCAATGGCTTTTGCGCCTCTTTGCTTTCTTGTTTTCTTTTGGTCCAAGGGTCGTTGACATTTTCCCTATTGTTGTATTGTTTAAGCTATTATTCGGGCTCAATACATACATACATACACACAAAAATATACATACATATGTACATATGTATGTTTGCATGTATATACATGCATACATATGTATGTATGTACGACCACATCAAGAGCTTTTACTGATAAGAACTTTTCATTAAAGCAGAGGTAACGAAGAGAGCGTTCACTATAAATTTGGGAAAAGTATAGCGGGTGTGCTTTGTGTGCGTAATCGCAAACATCGCAAAGTTCTTGTGAATAGGGCTTATTATAATTAGCATAATTAACTCTTTAGATGACAAGGTCGTTGGTAAGTCAATGACCTTAAATTTAGTTACAGGCTTTTGTGTGTATGTATGTATATACATACATACATACATACATATATACATACATATGTGTGCCTGTTGCTAGGCACCAAATATGTACATAATAAGATTGAAAATTTTGTTAAAAGCCAGTCAGTTGGCTTAAGTATTTTCCTTTATAACAGATGCATGAATTATGCATTAAATGGTTTGTATGTATGTACATACATACAGTGGCTCACAGCTTATTTCGTGCAGCGGTACAGTGAAACTTTAAGGGTGTGTACCTGCTAAACTATTAAAGATATCCAAAAACTTTAAATGCAGTTGTTTTCAGTAGTCATTCAATATTAAGTAAGGCGTTTTAGATTTTTACTTTTGTAGCAAATAATAGATAAAAATAACGGAAAACCGAAATTAGTGCCTTTTTCCATGTCACAGCTTATTTCGTGCAGTACACTTTAAATGATTTTGTAAAAAAACTTTGGTATTTTTATCGTGGTATCCTGTTTTATATTTTAAAACATATTCCAACTAATATTATTTTTTTACAATGGGTCCGATCATATCACAATATTATTGTTTTTTCGGGAGTCACAAAAATATGTCCATGTACCACAATCGAACTGCGGAAATTAGTCCTTTTGCATTTCAAAAATGGGAAATCCCAGCGTGAAATTGCTGAAACCGTTCAACTAGGACCCAGTACTCCAAAAAAAAATAATCCAGCGCTTGGTTCACTAAAGTTAAGTGGCAGATAAGGGTCAAAGTGCACCCAACAAAATTTTCATTTTGTCCGAGGAGGGACTTTTTATTCGAAAAATTAAGGCCAAATTAAAGTTGTCGGCACCAAAATTGGTATCGGTAGGTTGGGATATAATGGGGAAACAATGTTTCGTAGAAACAAATCGGTCTGTACTACGAGATCACGACTTTAACTCGTAAGAAGCTGTTGATAAATGCGTAAAACCAGCAGTGTAAGCCCAAATTTGCCAAGGACCACGTTGGTCGCCCGATTTTGTTCAGGAATGATGACATATATGCTTATAAGTGCAAATATGACATCTTTGGGTCCAATGGAATACATTATACTTGACGCGAACCAAGTACAGAGCTCCAGTATAAACACCTAAGTCCTACCATGATGCATGGCGGTGGCAGCGCCATGGTTTGGGCCTGCATGGTGGATCCCGCTGTTGGAAACCTGATTTTTATGGACGGAACGGTATTTGGTATACATATACCTATCACTTTTAGAGGACAGTTACCTCCAAAGTGCAGAGAAACTTGCTTTAGAAAGCTGATACCGACTTTACCAGGACAATGACCCAACATTTTAATAGAGCATTGTCCAGTCCTGTTTAAACTGGAACTGTCCGTATGGCATCATTCCACTAGCCCAGTCGCCTGACCTTAACGGGATTCAAAAATTGTGGTCATTACGGGACATAGCCTTTCGGAAAAGGTCAATATCTTACACAAATGTGCTTGAAATTGAATTGAATGACTGCTGAAAATAACTGCATTTAAAGTTTTTGGATATCTTTAATAGTTTAGCAGGTACACACCCTTAAAGTTTCACTGTACCGCTGCACGAAATAAGCTGTGAGCCACTGTATATTAAAGACAAAAGCAATATAGTTCTCAATAATACACGTTCTTTTACGTGCATATGCATGTGGTTATTGATGCAGATTATACTCTGTACCCATAGGGTAAAAGGGTATATTAAAGTCGCCAAAATGTATATAACAGACAGAAGGAAGCTTTTCCGACTCCATAAAATATACATATGTACATATGTACATATACATATGTATGTACATATATTCTTGATCAGCATCAACAGCCGAGTCGATTGAGACATGTCCGTCTGTCCGTCCGTATAAACAGTTAAATCTCGGAGACTATAAAAGCTAGAGCTACCATATTTGGTGTAAACATACATATGTACGTCTAAAATGTGGCCAAAATGCAACAGCTGACCAAATTTAGTCGAAATCGGACGATAAATATCGGAGATATATGTACATATGTATGTACTTACAGCTGTGTTCAAAAATATAGTACGCAGCACCTTGCAACATTTGTATTCGTTTTTCGACATGTTAAACATTTAAAATTGAACTTTTGTTTCATACATATACATATTTCAAAGAATAGGATACAAGAAAGAGAATAGTGATTAGATTCCATTTGTTTTACTTCGGTTTTTACAATTTTTTTATGACTTTTGCGAAATACATAATTATAGTAGTGGTTACATAAAAGGCTAAAAAAACAGATTAATTTAATTCAGAAAGGTTTTTTTGAGTTCTTCTTACTCAATGAAGTCTAATATTTAGTTGTGTAGTCTTTATTTTTAATAACGGCGTCGCCTTGGCGGGGCATCGAGTCGATGGGGTCCTGACAACGCTTTAAGGAGATTTTCAACCATGCTTCCTGAACTACTTGCAAAAGCTCAATTTTGTTTGATGGATTTAAAGTTGCCACAACCCGATTAATATCTCCCCATAAGTCCTCGATCGGATTAGGATCTGGGGACTGAGGTGACCATAGCATAACATCGATCTTTTGGGATGCTAACCCAACTTTCGCGAGCTTTCTCTTATGTTTCGGATTGTTATCCTGTTGAAATGTCCTTTTTATAGGCATTTCCCAACTATCATATGGTAGCACTGTATTTCTAAAATATCTACATAAACATGTCTACCCATAATGCCGTGTATTACAAGCATGCCCAAATCACCATGCTTAACTGCTTTTTTGGTGTACCTAGGATTGTATTCTGTGTTTGATAGACGTCGTACGTACTGCCTAGAGCCTGATCTTCCAAATCGAACAATCTTGCTTTCGTCTGACCATAATATGCTTCGCCACTTTTTTGCGGGCCAGGGCTTCTGGCATTTAGATTTTGCTCAATTAGACGACGACTGGCTGTGACATTACTGACCGAGAGATTCAATTCGTTTTTAATGTCTTTAGGTGATGCTGACGGCCTAATCTTGCTAAAGCGCACAATGCGTCTATCTTGGAAAGTGGTTGTTTGTCATTTTCTACTCCGTTTTTCTGTTTTTTTTTTTTTGTAGTGGATCGTATTAAATATCATTGTAGGTGAGCAGTCAACAATATTTTAAATTTTCCGGGACGATTTGCCTTTTTGCTCTTAGTCTAACTTTCAAATTCTTTCCCTTGCCCACTAAAATGCTTGCAAACCTAATGAAAATAGTTTACCAAAACATTAATTACAACATTACACTTGCTATTGAAGTTTTTTGTTGTACTAAAAAATTTTTTTAAATTGATTTGCAACCACTTACACCGGGCACTACTATAGTTATGAACAGGCACTTTTCGGTGTACAGTTGGACCTCGATTATCCGGCCCCCCATTAACCGGGCACCCCGATTATCCGGGATGAATTTGAATTGGTTTCATTACCCCTGTTAACCCTGATTACCCCTATTATCCGTGATTTCAAACGAAATTTTTTTTCTAAAATAATAAAACGAGTTCGGGGCTTCCCCGTTTTAGTTAGCAATCAATGAGAAACACGCCTGTATGTCCATCTTACATATTTTAATGGTCAGTGTGCGTTTGAAGGTTGATCACCTAGCAGATTTAAACATATGTACATATGTAAGTACTTATAAAATTTCAAGTACGAAATACGTGGAAATTTTGCTGTCGATTTACCGGGTTTCTCGATTTTCCGTGATGGCTCTGGTCCCGACCGTCCCGGATAATCGAGGTCCAACTGTATTTCGCAAAAGTCATAAAGAAATTATAAAAACCAAAGTTCCTATTCTTTGAAACATATGAAACAAACGTTTAATTTTTAATGTTTAACATGTTGAAAAACGAATTTAAATGTTGTAAGGTACTGCGCTACTATATTTTTGAACACAACTGTATATGAGTTTTGTATTGAACTGCCAAGGGGCCACATTGGCTGGCAAGAGTGAGCGAGATAGCATACGTTCACTGTTGTCGCATGTTAAAAGAAATTTTGATGCTACTCAACATAGAAGATGAAGTGCCACTATTATTGGTGTTCCAAGATAAAGCAGTGGTTCGAAATGCATATGGTAGATGTTAAGGAGTGGCCTGCGGAGGCACCAAATCTCGATCTCAATTCCATTGAGAATTAATGGTGTTATATAAAGAAGGTTTTTGCTATATGTAAACCAACCAAAAACAAGTTATTTTGGGAACTTAACTAAGTCTTAAACTCTTTTAAGACGCTGTAAGGACGTAGATGTCTTAATACCAAGACTTTAAACACCTGTTATTGCTAATACGGACAACGCAGCTAAGCATTAAATTTATAATTTAAACCCATTTTGTGTCTCTTATTATCGTCAAGGAAAAAAGTTTCCTTTTAATTTTTATACCCTGTACCCATAGGGTAAAAGGGTATATTAAAGTCGCTAAAATGTATGTAACAGGCAGAAGAAAGCGTTTCCGACCGCATAAAGTATATATGTTCTTGATCAGCATCAACAGCCGAGTCGATTGAGACATGTCCGTCTGTCCGTATCTCGGAGACTATAAGAGCTAGAGCTACCAAATTTGGTGTAAACATCCGTCTTATGTCTAGGCAGTTCAAGTTTGTTTCAAATTTAAGCCACGCCCACTTCCGCCCCCGCAATTTAGAAAAAACGAAGTACTTGAGCAGTTTTGAAGGAATCACATTCTTATTTGGCACATCTAATAATGTGGCCAAAATGCGACAATAAATATAGGAGATATACGAATGTTTGTTTTGTACTGAACCAACAAGTGCGAGATTAGCTGTGCCAGGTGTGAGCGAGAAAGCATGCATTCGATGAAAATTTTGAATTAAATCAAAGGAGATCTCGAGGGTGTTCGACTTTATTTAATATAACTAGTTGGTACAGGGTATACTCAATGTCGGCAGGAACGACTTGCTTGCTTCATTTTTATATGAAATAAAAAATATAAATGATAGTGGTGCTATTTTTACTTTCGCAACTGTACATATGTGTACATTCATGTTTACATACATACCTTAGAGAAATAAGTATATGTGCATTTTTTGTGTCCTTGTGTTTTATTAGAATCATACCGTACATTCTTTTGGAGTATGCACGTTTTTGGATACCTACATATAGCATATATACTTATTATACGACTTCTCTTTGGACTTAATTTTACCGTTACCGTACCGTTATCTCAAATTTGCTAGGCATATCGACGGTTTCTAATGAAAAAAGTGTATGTGCATTCTGTTAATGTTGTACTTTATTGAATGATTAAGCATTCAAATGTACGCAAATCGAATTATTTTTTAATTAGAAAGTCAGTAAAACAATTAAAATTGTATTTGCAATCAACAATCCTGTTGCAAATGTGATTTTACGTCAGACCGCCTAGTAAATCACATTTGTGGGATAAGGACTAAGGTCCGATCATAAAAGTGGCCGAAGCTGAAAAAAACATTACTAATAATACCAGTTAATAGGCCTAGAAAACCAGTGGCCAATTTGCTCAGGAATTAAGAAAATGACGGGAAAAATAAGCGGACCGTCCGAAGGACCAACATTGATAATCACCTTAGGAGGCAAATTCGACGACTGGCCGTGGAAGACAACATGTCATGCACGGAAATCAAACGTCAGCTACAGATGAACGTATCCGGTAAACGGATAAATCAGATTTTATAGGTGAACGACATGCTTAAACATGCTTTCCGCGAGGCTGTACCCAGGCCATTTAAATGCACATAACCGCGTGCCAAGCATTTGGAGAAAAATATACATTTTGGTTAATAAGTGTTCAAAAAAGTTATTTATCCGTCGAAAAACAGTTTAATTTAGACGGGTTAGACTGCCACCAAAAGTTTTGCCGGGAATTTAGGCAGCCACATAAGGAATCCCATAAGCGCAACAATGGTGGAAGATCGTTGGTTATTTGGGCAAAATTTTAATATGCAGGAAAGTCTCAACTATGTCTTATACCGACAAAAACAAATGAACTGATATATATAGACTTGTTGAACACAGTACTTATTGACATTGCTAGAGAACTGTACGGAAATGACTGGATTTTCCTGCAGGACAACGCGCCAATTCATACTGCGCAGAAAACAACATATTTTTAACGGAAAAATAAATACCCATTTTTGAATGGCCTGCGATATGTCCTATTGATAATCGATAAGGAATATTGTCACGCAAGATTTACAAAAATAACTGTTGTTTGATCCTTAAAGGACCTTAAAAAGGCACTAATCAAAGAATGGATTAAAATTGACCTTTCAACTCTACAAAACTTGTGAAATCCTATTTTAAGTCAAATTAATAAAATGCTTTTTAATAAGAGAAAACATATTAACTATAAAGTAAGAACATTTTTTGGATAAGACAACAAATTATTTAGTTATTCTTCACTTTTGTCATTTTGCACATATACTTATTTCATATGAAACAAACCTTGTTAATGAAATATTTTATATTGCCAAAACATAATTTAAAAAAAAAATGTTATATTTCTTTAACAACACATGTATACTAAAGAAGTTTAAAAAAAAAGAAAATTTTTTACTCTGTTTTTCATAGATTTTTTGTTAATAATGACCATGCACATATACTTATTTCACTGAGGTATGTACGTACTTCGTAGTTCTATTAAACACCCAATCAAAATAAAGGATTCGCCGCATAAAATTTACTTACAATCTCTTAAATGCTTTGACACTTCTACAATAATATTATTATTTCTATATCATTCTAGTTTTACAACACAATGGAACTGCATCAACGACATCTATCAAATTTTTACAAGTTATACAAGAAATAATTAGAGGAAATTGAGAAGAAAAAGTCTTGACTATATACATACGTTTCCTTAGGCTAAAATACTTTGCACCTGCAGTTAATAGACAAATATGCCCAATATGTCGAGCATTAAGTCGGAGCAGTGTCCGAGTACTCCAAGTTCGAGCGGAAGCCATCAGCTGCCTGTTAATATGTCCACCGCAACAACCACAGCAACATCTGCAACACCAATATCGCCATCCACACGCCACAATGTATCAGTGACAAACATAAAATGTGAAGTGGACGAATTACCCACATCCAACGGCAATGTTTTACCTGTAATAACCAATTATAACCATGGAAGTCTGCGAATACCATTATGTGGAGGTGGAGATAAATCGAACAACGGCGAGGCAGAATCCGATTCAGAAGCAGAGTTAACAAACATTGAGAATCTGAAGGTGCGGCGACGGGGCGTGGGCGCTGGATCAACGCCATCGTCAGATAAGAATGGTCCACGTCCCATGTCCTGGGAAGGCGAGCTGAGCGAAACGGAGACAAATCAAACAGAAGAAGAGCTTATGGAGACGGACGGGCTGAATGGAACAGGTACGGTTATAAAAAGTGAAACCACCAGTATGCCAGAAGCTATGGCTCCCGCGTGTCCAATTAAAACCGAGCTGGAGCACATTGCCTGTGAACTGAAACCTCAGTCGAGTAAATTAACAGTAGGTTATCCACTGTGCAAGCTGAAATTGGCTCCAACACAGAGTGATCCGATTAATCTCAAGTATGAACCAAGCCTGGGTGGGGACAACTCTCCACTTTTACATTCGCGCAACAAGTCAAGCAGCGGTGGGCATTTACCGTTGCCCGCAAATCCCAGTCCGGATTCAGCCATACATTCCGTCTACACGCATAGTTCGCCCTCGCAGTCGCCGCTTACATCACGGCACGCCCCCTATACGCCATCATTGAGCCGGAATAATAGCGACGCCTCTCACAGCAGCTGCTACAGTTACAGCTCGGAATTTAGCCCCACCCACTCTCCCATACAAGGACGACATAATCCACCGAGTGGAGGCTCGATATATCCTGGAGGAGGTCCGCCTCAATACGCTCAACTGTATCGACCATTAAATGTTGATGCTGAGGCTCAAAATCTATCAATGGATCCCAATAGCAGTAGCATGGATCCTTCGGGTTCCTCAAATGCGACATTGCCCGCTTCACCAGCGGGTATCTCACGTCAACAGCTGATCAACTCACCGTGCCCCATTTGCGGAGATAAAATCAGCGGCTTTCATTATGGTATATTTTCGTGTGAGTCCTGCAAGGGATTCTTCAAACGCACCGTCCAGAATCGTAAGAACTATGTCTGTGTCCGTGGCGGACCCTGCCAGGTGAGCATATCCACCCGCAAAAAGTGCCCCGCCTGCCGTTTTGAAAAATGCCTACAAAAAGGCATGAAGTTGGAGGCGATACGGGAGGATCGCACACGCGGCGGACGTTCCACTTACCAATGCTCCTATACGCTTCCCAATTCCATTTTGAGTCCCCTGCTTAGTCCAGATCAAGCGGCGGCTGCAGCGGCAGCAGCAGTAGCAAATCAACAACAACAACGGCTACAGCAACATATGAACGGATTTGGTAACGGAACCACATCCCTTCCAGCTAGCCCCAACCTCGGTGTCACCCCCAACACAACCTCAATCAAGACGGAGCATACGGACAACTTAACAACGAATCAGACACCACGAACCGCAAGCATTCCAGCCTTATTGCAGGTATGTGATTCTAGTAAATAAATAATACGAAAAAAATACAATAATAATAATAAATACAATAATACAAAATGTTTCCGGGGATCGACCGATCTTTTCTACTGAACTCTGCTTGAAGATCGAATTAATATTTCTTCATATACATTTGTATATATACATGTAACTACATACTTACATATAAGCCATGTTTTATAGTAGCCAAGCCAAGGTTTGGTTTCAATATAAACACTCAGCACATTATTAAACTCAAATGTTTTGGCGCCAGCAAAATGTAAATGTAATGGAAATCATTGTTTTTTATTATGTTTGGCCATAGGAAATCATGGATGTCGAACACCTATGGCAATATACAGATGCCGAATTGGCACGCATTAATCAGCCGTTGTCAAGTTCTGGCTCGGGATGCTCTACTACATCGGGTAACTCATCTAATGGCACGGAAGGGCAAACATCAAACACTGCCAACAATACCCAACATATGACCAACCCACTGCTGGCCAGTGCTGGCCTTTCATCAAATGGCGAGAATGCCAATCCCGATCTGATTGCTCATCTGTGTAATGTGGCTGATCACCGTCTTTATAAGATTGTCAAGTGGTGCAAGAGTTTGCCTCTCTTCAAAAATATTTCGGTAAGTAGGGCGAGGGATTTCCTAAAGAAGAAAATTATTTCGAATTGTGTTTTATGTTTACAGATTGACGATCAAATATGTCTCCTTATCAATTCTTGGTGTGAACTGTTGCTGTTCTCCTGCTGTTTTCGCTCCATTGATACGCCTGGTGAGATTAAAATGTCCCAAGGTAGAACGATTACGCTGGCACAAGCCAAGTCGAATGGTCTTCAGGTTTGTTTTTTTTTCCCTTTTTATTATTGTTTTATGTCAGTTAACGATCCGTTGCTATTATAATGTTAGGCTTGCATTGAACGGATGCTCAATTTGACCGATCACTTGCGACGTTTGAGAGTAGATAGATACGAATATGTGGCCATGAAGGTAATCGTGCTATTGCAATCTGGTAAGTACACATCGGGTGACTAACAAAAAATGAATTGTAACTTATTCTGACGAAAAATCTATTCTCAAAGATACGTCAGAGCTCCACGAGGCGGTGAAAGTACGCGAATGCCAGGAGAAGGCATTGCAGAGCTTACAGGCTTACACGCTCGCCCATTATCCAGACGCACCGTCCAAATTTGGAGAACTGTTGTTGCGCATTCCCGATTTGCAAAGAACGTGTCAGGTGAGCTTGTAACAATAATTTGCAACATGGGAAATTTAAACAACCGGCTAACACTTTAAATCAAATTTTTTTTTATATAATGTATAATTTATCACCAACTTTAACTCTTCCAGTTGGGCAAAGAGATGCTGACAATTAAGACACGCGATGGCGCCGATTTCAACTTGCTCATGGAACTTTTACGCGGAGAACATTGACAAATGTTAGAAACGACAGTTACGCACAACACACACACAAGTTTTATAATTAGTATTAGTATATCTATTTAGATTATAAGCGTTTGATGTGTAAGCTCTGAAAACATGTGCCTAAAAAACCGAATTCTCAGCAACAACAATGCCCAAAAGTAAATGCTGCAAACCTGCACACAAATAAAAAGAAATCTATGCGCAAAATTGCCAAATTTATAAAACAAACAATGAAAACACATTTATATATGTATATTAGGTTAATTGTTGTTGCTGTAGGTTTGGTTAAAGTATATAGAGTTTTTGCTATGTATACATATATATTGACTTATGTATAATGTAAACTAAAGCACACATGGAAAATGAAAAGACTAAGAAATGTAATATTAAACAAAACAGAAAACAAAACAAACAAAAACAAAAAAAAACATTGAAAAAATCAAATTACCATTAAGCTTAAACAAAAAGAATGGGGAAATTATTCCAGCGATTTTTATACTATTTTTTAAATGAGATATGCCAAAACCATTTGGGTTTAATTTATCACAGAGAGCTGCAAGAATTTTCTACCAATACATGCATATACATATATTCTACATACATATATATTTATATATGTATATATAATATTAAATTCAAAAACCATTTTTTAATGTTGTAGCATTTAGTTTTAGTGCAATTTCACACAAACAAACACACCCATATATATATGTTTTATAACATATATAAAAATTTGTATGGATATATATTTATGTATCCATATATATAATCACATATATATATCTACAGATATATGTATATATACATGTATTTAAAAGACCACTCGAAATTGCCTGCTGGCAAAGACTATTCCAGTGATGCTATTTGTTGCATAAAAAGAAAGATAAAGATAAAACTAAATGAACAGAAAACAAACTACATAAATCAAATTTATTCTTTTGTCATTATTAATTTTACATATACATTTTTGTTACAATCATTTCTTACTACTTAATAGCTGAAGCAAATCCTGCAACAGGATTTAAAACATTTTAATTTTTACATTTACGAAAATGAGACAAAAATACATAGGCCTTAGATAGATGTCTAATAAAATGTGTGTTTGTATGTAAAACTGTAAACTTCCAGCCCCACCAGCAATCAATTAAGCAAAAAAAATTACAACTTAAACAAAAAACAGAAATGTAATTCCGATTATTTAACTCATAAATAAGAGCTGCAGGGCAAACCGAATTTGCTTAGATTGATAGGTGCCGACCGGCACACATGATTTCATGTTGTTCCTGGCGCCGTTTGCCCGTGCACGTAGAGATAAAATAGTTAAATGCTAATTTAAATAAAATAAAAAGAAAATTAATGCTCTAAACTACATTATTACAATAGTCCATAGTTAAATGCAATTGTCAAATGAAATCAAATCAAAATTAATTTATATTTAGCAATCTATGTACGTACATGTGTGTATATGTCTCCCAACTGTTTGTTTCCTTTACCTTCACCCGTACATAAGACAATTAAACTTCTTTCCACCCATAAAAAATTCAAGTAGATCTAACTGGAAAAACAAATATATTCTTTGGAGAAAGTTTTGCCAATATTTTTTCTACTTAGGTAAATTCGCTTAAATAGCTTAAATAGGCAATAAAATTGTGAACAAAATTGAAAAAAATTTCCTTTTAATTAAGAAAATTAAACATTTACTTGAGTTTTTGTGGTTGGGATAAGCGAATTTTTCCCATTAATCAATCCATCATTAATCATTGAAAATCACATGTTCATGCAAACATTTAATTTCATTCGTCAACTAAATGTAATAAGCTGAAGTTTTGAATGGAAAACAAGAAAAACATTTAATCTTAATTGTCAATGCAATATTTTGTAATAAATATTTTTTTCCAAAAAAAAAAAAACGAAGTTAAACAAAGTTGATTTATCTGTTCGATCACAGGTGTGTTTAATATGAAGAAGTAAGACCGATCCTGAACGATGTATGTACATACATATGTATATGTATTAAGAATGTATTTCAACAGCTGTGTTCACTTCACTTCATGGTCCATAGAGGAATACATAAGATATACTTATTGGACAAATCTAATAAGCGATCACAAATTCATATAGATGTTATGAAATACCATTGTTCTTTTGGTCGTCGATGGGTGAACGAAGAATTATACATATACTGAGGGTCCCGAAATGCCATGCGAATATGGAGAACTAAATCAAAAATTTAAAAAATTGAATATGTTTTGTCCAGATGGGTTGCACCGCTTTATATGATGGGCAGACGAGAATAAATTTGATAAGATAGTATTGTAATGAAAATCCAAACTCAAAGTATAAATAACTACATTACGCATTTAAAAAAAAAGTACCAAAGGGTCTTACTTTCGAATTGCCAAAGTTTGTTTCCGATACATACATACATAGGTTTGAAAACAAAATTTAAACTTGTAAATTACAAAAAAAAACTAAAGCAACCAAATGAATGCACATGTCGAGTCAACACCGAAGGATATTTTATTAAAGATTTTCTTTATTGATAAGTAGCCGTAACAATTATCTGTTCTGCAGTAAAATAGTTACATATATACTTGGGTAAAAGCAGCTCATTGAGGTGGACTGGCTCATTCGTTCTTTTTTTCGAAGTGAGCCAACTCACTCATATGGCTCACTGGCTCACTTGTAGATAGCTTATAAGTTCACTTTGCGATCGCCAGTTGAGCGAACCATAAGAACTAGTGTGCCAAACTGAGCTAGTGAGCCAAACTGAGCCATATCGATTGAACAAGCTCAGTGGCTTAGTTCAGTGAGCCATTCATTTTTGGCAAGTATAGTTACATATGTAAATATTAACGCGTTTTAGATTTTTTACCCTTACCAAAACATACACCTTTAAAAAGTTTATGAATGTTTTCTATAATTTATGCCCAATGGAGTACCATCTCTAATTGCAACATGTTAATCTTTATGAAATACTTTGCAACTTGTGAAATTCATATATGTATGTATGTACATATGTACATAAAGCAACATCGATTCTATAGTTTTTTCTTAGAAATAAGTTCCTAGCTGTCGCGACTATAGTCTAGCAACATTATTTCGTATTAAATACTCATTTCGGCATAATTTTCGTATTGCGTTGGGCAGTTCCTCTATGTCTTTAACTTAGTTAAGTTGGTGTGCTGTGCAGTGAACAAGAAAATAATTAATACAGTAGAATCCGGTTATAACGACACCGCTTATAGCGTCCGTCCGGTTAAAGCGACGAAAGTTCGGTTGTCTTGGTTGGTCCCCATACAAACTTATAGTATGAAGGAACCTCCGGTTAGTACGTCGACAACGAACCGCTTATAACGACAACGCTTATAGCGACGATATTTTTCACAATTCAACCGGTTATTACGACGACCCGAGAAAAAAATATGTCCAAATAATCAAAAATTCCAAAAATTTAATTTATTTTTAATTGTTTTGATTACAAATATAATTTGTGTTATTTGGAAACCTATTACGAACATTGCAACCATAAAAAACAAAAAAAAAATGTTTTTTTTTGCTCCTTCCAGATATAACTACGTAAAACGTTGGTCCCTAGAGCGTCGTTATAACCGATACTGTATTATGTATGTATGTATATTATATTGAATTGAAATTCAACTATCTCTTTTAATTTTGGGCCTGGATTTACAACAAAAAGCATATTTATCAATATTCAAACACCTACATATGTGTGTAGCCTAGAATATAAGGTCTAAAAAGCGGGAAGAGATCGACGGACAGATACGGCTAGATCAGTTCAGCTATTTATGCTGATTGTACAAGGTGGCGCAAAAGAAGTCATCCGATGTTGTTTGGCTCTTATTTTTTTTCTAAATGAAAAACTTCGATTCTGTTTTTTTGATTATGTTTATTTAAACCTTTAAAATTAATTGTGTTAAGTCGAGAAGATGATATCGGACAAATGGGCGCCGCCACAATTGATTGCCATACGGGCTCGTTTTATGGCGATAAGTTCTCGCATTCGTGTCGGATATTTTCCTTGAGGGCTTCCAAGGTCTCAGGCTTGTTTATGTAAACACGAGACTTTAAAAAACCCCATAAAAAGAAGTCCGGGACCGTTAAATCGGACGATCTGGCGGGCCAGTGCAAATACCCAAAACGCGAAATTAAGCGACCCGGAAACGCGTCCTTCAGAATGTCGGTTGTGGCTTGTGCAGTGTGTGCTGTTGCTCCGTCCTGTTGGAACCACATGTCCACCAGTCCTAATTCGTCCAGTTCGGGCAGAAAAAACTCGTTGTTGTCGTTTGACCCGCGGCGTTCTCGAAAAAAATGGCCCAATGACTCCTCCAGCGTGAACAGCGCACCACGCAGTCACTTTGAGCGGGTGTAATGGCTGCTCGTGCATCACTCGCGGATTTTCGGTTCCCCAGAAGCTATAATTTTGCTTGTTCACGTACCCGCTGAGGTGAAAATGAGCCTCATCGCTCATTATGATTTTGGTCGAAAAATCGTGCACTTCGGTGTCGAGATTGAGGATAGCTTGGGCATAAGTTACGCGCGTTTGACGGTCGGCAGGCAGCAGCTGATGCACGGACTGAACTTTGTAGGGGAACATGTTCAAATCTTTCACCAAAATTCGTTGCAGGGACTGCCTGCTGAGGCCCAATTGCGTGGCACGTCGTCTGGTCGATGTTTCGGGGCTCATTTCGACGTCTGCGGCTACAGCGGCGATATTCACGGCAGAACGGGCGCTCCGGGGCCGGCCACTCCTGGCAACGTCCCGTGTGGTTCTATACTCTTCAAGGTTAGTGGCTAAACGGCGCAGTGTTTGCGCAGTCGGTGTTGGACGGCCGGGAAATCGGCGACGGAATTCGCGCTGCGCCAACACCACGGACGTATTGTTACGCAAAAAAATAGACACAATTATTTCACGTTATTGGGGAGTGTATCGCTCCATGGCTTATACACTTGTATTTTGTATCTGTCTAGTCCACAAATGTCAAAACAGATTTGACATTGGCGGCCATTTGCAAAAATGAGAGCATCTTTCAATAGGGTGATTTCTTTTGCGCCACCTTGTATATGCATGCCTGAATAAAACTAGTTATATATTAATTCTATGACCGTACCTTGCGTGTTAATCCTAAACATTTTTTATTGCAGCTATAATATAAAGTCTACTGATTCCCCTGAAACACAGGAATATGCAATAGAGATATATAAAGCAAACTAACAAACACGAAATTTCGTGACAAGCTATTTTAAAACATTCAATGTCGCGGAATTAATAGAAATTACATAAAAAATATCAAAGAAGCTAACTTCGGCTCTGCCGAAGTTTGTATACCCTTGCAGCTTCATTGTTTTATTATTTAATTTAAAAACAAAATTTTTAAAGTAATTAAAGAGAAAACTCAACTAAAAATTTTCCCGAATTCACCGAGAATCGAACAGTACTCGAGGTACCTCCACGTTTTAGTTAATAGCTCTGGTGATAATTATCCGATCCTTCTCATTTTCACACTTTTCATACTTCATAGATTAAGGAACTTAACTTTTCATGTTTCAACTATGTAGCTTAAAAATTTATGGTCTAAAACTTGATAGAAACAGACAGACGGACAGACGGACATGTCTTAATCGACTCGGCTATTGATGCTGATCAAGAATATATATACTTTATGGAGTCGGAAACGTATATTTCTATGCGTTACAAACATCTGACCAATTTTATAATACCCTCTGCAAGGGTATAAAAATAATCAAATTTAGGCTTCGTGACACTAGCTTAAAATAGACAACCTAAGTTAAAGGGTATATTAAAGTCGCTAAAATGTATGTAACAGGCAGAAAGAATCGTTTCCGACCCCATAAAGTATGTACATCTATATGTATGTATGTATATTCTTGATCAGCATCACCAGCCGAGTCGATTAAGACATGTCCGTCTGTCCGTCTGTATGAACACCTAGATCTCGGAGACTATAAAAGCTAGAGCCACCAAATTTGGTGTGAACATCCGTCTATTGCATAGACAGATCAAGTTTGTTTCAAATTTTTGCCACGTAAATCGGACAAAAAATATCGGAGATATACCTATATCTCCTTGGCACTGAATTGCCAAGGCGACATTGGCTGGCAAGAGTGAGCGAGACAGCATGCGTTCGCTGTTGCTGCATGTTAAAGAGAATTTTGCATGAGATTAATGGCGATTTCAAGGATATTCTATTTCACTTAATATAACTAGTTGGTACAGGGTATACTCAATGTGGGCAGGGACGACTTGCTTGCTTCATTAAACATTTGTCTTGTGTGTAAGCAGATGAAAACAGTTTAAAATTTTTGCCACGCCCAGTAGAATTACTGGAGCAGTTTTTAAGGAATCACATTCTTATTCGGATTTTTTTTTACATATTACGAATTAAGTATAGTATTACGTAAAAATTTGGTGGAGAAATTTCGAGTATATCTGTACTTAGAAGCCATTACAATGTCAGGTAGTAGAACGGTGGGTTGGGCTCCTTCCAAATTTAAACGCGATTATCCCGAAACTACTTTTTTTGGCCTGGTGCAGATGAAAACAAGAAAACGGTTCGACCGATTTGTCTCAAATTTTAACAGGTCATTCTGAACAGTATTAGCCCTGGGTAATACTAGAAAAAATAGATTATATTTATATTTTTTTATATAAAAAACATTGCAAAAAAGAGTCGTTTTCAGAATCGTAATTTAAATTACGCGGCATTTTGTCAACTATACTTAGGCTGATGTCAGAGTGGCCGCGATAAGCGATGCGATAATATTGAGCGACAATGAGCGAGAAAGCTCTGCATTCAAATATATATGTAATCGCTGAATGCATGTCAGAGTGCAAGCGAAGCGAGAAGAGAGCCAAAGCGACAAGTTGAAGCGAGTTGCGAGAAAGCGATTCTGAATCGCTTTATCGCTTCATCCAGCTGTTGTTATACGTGTGTTTTTGTTGCGTTTCGAGCTTAAAAAACAGTTGGTTTTTGGTTGAAAAATGTTTTTGCGCAACTCAAGCTTTAATAACAGTTTGATGCAAACACTTTATATTTTTATGTATTTGCTTTCAAATGCAATTAAACAGTCCAACGAAGCAAATGCTAAAATGAGTTCGAGTCCGAACATAAATGTTGAGGACTTAATAACGGAAATTTTTTCTCGTTCTGTTTTGTGGGACCAAAAATGTAAAAATTACCACAATCGACTGGTGGTTGAAAAGAATTGGAAAGAGATTGAGGAAAGTCTCCAAGTACCAAGTAAGTTTTGCTTATATTATATTTGTGGATTTTTAATATCAAAGCCTATTTTTACAAATAAAACTGCAAAAGGCATCACGAACAAGTTGTCCAGATCTGTAACTTGTTGGGTGAAATAACTCTTCACTTCCATTATTTTCATTGCTTGTGTGTGTGTCTTGATTGACATTGGGACTTCCCTCAAGGTCAATAATTGCATTATGCAGAATACAAATTGCCTTTACAATAATGTCGACGAAATCTGGATCGGTTTCAATTGGCTTCCAGAGCAAACGCCATTTGGAAGTCATAATTCCAAAAGCACATTCAATGCACCTGCGAGCTCGGGAGAGTCGCTTGTTGAAATACTCTCTTTCAGCATTAATAGTGCGGCTTGAGTATGGCCTTAACAGAGTTTCCAATAGCGGATATGCTTCATCGCCTACAAAAACGTAGGGCATTTTAATACTTGATCCAGGCAAATTAGTATCTGGAGGCATAAATTGTCGAGATTTAAGTTGACGATAAAACTGTGATGCATTAAAAGTGCCACCATCACTTTGTTTGCCATATCCTCCAACTTCAATTGCAATAAATTTGCAGTTTGAATCAGCCACTCCTTGAAGAACAACAGAAAAAAATTTTTTGTAATTGTAGAACATAGATCCAGAATGAGGTGGACACTGAATACGAATGTGTTTTCCGTCAATAGCTCCAGCACAATTTGGGAAGTTCCACAATTTCCAAAAGTCATCAGCTATCTCGGTAATCATTTCTTTTGAAGGCTGTGGCATGTGCTTTGGCTGCAACTCCTCCCAAAGTGCCTTGACTGTTTCCTTTACAATAACGGAGACTGTAGTCCTTCCAATTTTAAATGCATACGACAATGAAGTAAACGAAGCACCCGTTGCTAAATATCTGCAATTGGTTAATTTTATTCATATAATTAAATTTTTTGCTTAACCTTCAGGAGACTGTTTGAAAAAAAAATGGAAAAATCTTCGGGACCAATTTCGAAATGAGTATAAAAAAAGGCCAACAGAAAAGTCAGGAGACTGTGCACCTGATGCTGGCATCTATACCTCCTGGCCTCATTTTGAGTCCCTTCTATTTTTAAAAGATCAAATGAAGCCCAGGCAAACGTGTGGAAATTTGGAGGCCAGCTGCTCCAATAAAAGTTTCTGTGTTCCAGAGTTTGAAGATTCGCTGGACACAGAATTATCCCACAATTTGGCTGAGCTATGTGACACAGATGAGGAAGAGAGTTTTCCAAAAAAAAAAAAAAAAAAATTAAGTATGCCTTCTCAACTGCTGTCCATTGAGAAGGAGAAACTTAAACTTTTAGAAAAAAAAATAAATACACCAAAAACACCCGACGATGACCAATGTTTTTTTGAGAGCCTTCTGCCATATATGAAGTCTATGGACATGCGAAAAAAAATGCTTTGCAGAATGGAAATTCAAAAGGTCGTACTTTCTCATTTTGGAGACGGAAATAATTCCGAAAACAATTAAAAAAATCAAACATTTTTGTTGCGAAAAAAAATAAATATAAAATTACAAAGTTACCTCAAAGTTAGAATAAGTTTTTCACATGGCGTTATGGGATTAACAACAAAATTTGTCCAACACTTTTCCAATTTTGAATGAATCTTCTTCAAAATATAATCGAATGTATTGATCGACATTCGAGTATAATTGAAAAATTTGTCAGGATACTGCCTTAAATTTTTATACAAACTATTAAACTCTCCTTTTAAACGGTTTCTATTCAGTGGATGGATCCCGGTGGTTTTTTTCATTACAACATTTATAACTGCTGCTGACGCAAAAAATTCTTCGTCTGAATCCATGACGGCGATGATTGCAACTGAGACCAAAATTAGAACACTCGCCAGGTTTCTCGCTTTGCGGAAAGCTTTCACTCTGCCATGTCATCGCTTTGCAGATCGCTGCGATAATTATCGCTTATAGCATCGCATCGCTTATCGCGGCCACTCTGACATCAGCCTTATACTAATTAAAACGCAGTCTTATTTTTTTATTTTTGATCAGAGGGAGAGACAAAATCACCAACGTGGTCCAATTTTTTAGATAGGAGGATTTCAGTGCCATATTTTGAATAAAAATAAAAAGTTTTTCTTATCTTAATAAGTAATAAAATTAGTGGAAAAAAAATTTGAAACCATTACTCATTCCTATAATATAAAATTTTTTTTTTGAAAATACATTGTAGGTTAATTTTGAGTCTGCTAGACCTCCGGGTCTCCTTAAGGGATAAACGAGAATATACACCTAGACCTCGCTTTGCGTCGGGGATACGTTTCAAAAGAACACGACGTAAAGTGAATTAAGATTTTCTATAGCAAACCATATAAAGATCGAAGTAATGTTCCCATGTTGCGAAAATCTTACGTTTTAAATATTAAAATTTAACAAAGCAATCATTTGAAAAAGAAAAGAAGTATATATCATTTTACTTCTTGTTATAGATATAAAAAACAAGGAGTGATTAATTCAGTAATCAATAATGAAAAAAATTAGAAATAATCACATCGGATAAGGCTTAAGTGTCTGATATCGTACATCGGCTTTCTTTCAAAAAACAATTGGTCCAGTGTTGTCTGACCAGCTTCCGCCTGGGACACTTTAAGACTCTTTTCGCTGTTAGGATCGTTTCTTAATAAAATCTCCACACCTTCGTCAATAAAAAACATCGCTTTGGAAATTTTTCTGTGGTTACGTTTTGTTCCTTGGAGTTTTCCAGGCGGTCACAGTCATCTTCTTCATTAGCAATTTTTAATTCCAGTTGTAATTTGTTGTAGTTTGTGCGAGGTTAGCAATTCATTTATGTTACCTTCATTTATATAATCAGAAACCACACGAAACAATTTATTGATCTGTGTTAAAAAGCACAAATAACTAATTGAAGCACGATACACTACATAAAAGGTGGATCAAAACTGCGCTATTAGAACGAAAGGTGCTGTCACCTTTTGGAAAAAATAAGTATTAAAATAAATTTTTACGACTCCTGGGCAACGCAACATTGAAATCAACGACGCACAATGAAAATTAGTGCTAATTGATCAGCGACGCAACTGATCAACGAAAAAACGCAAACCGAAACGACGCAAAGCGAAGTCTAGGTGTATATCTAAAGAAAAAAGCTACAGCTTTGGCTGCCAGTTCAAAAGGCATCGGTCTAAATAATACAGCATCTTGTCCACTCTTACCTTGTAAATTATTTGGCTACATACTCAGCTGCTTAACAACTTCTAAAGCTTCTAATTGTGAAGCGGCTTCTATGCATAAGTTTCCCTATCTCCGCATATGATTTGCCTTGACTGTGCAAATGTAGGGTAATTTTTCTCTGCGCTACGGTGGTTTCTTTTCGTTTTGGTGGCATATTTAAAGCAAGCGACAAAATAAGTCTATTTAGAAGCAACTTGAAATTTTCAAATAAATTTTGCCAAATTTAAAAAACAAAATATGCAAGGCTGCCAATTTGCAAAAAAAAAAAAAACCGGTTAAAATATCGAAATGGAGACATATGTAAACAAGTGTGTCAACAATTTTGTTTCGTGAAATATTTTTTTAATTTTTAAGGGGGTATTCAGTCTAGGATTATGAAAAAATCGAAATTTTTTTTCCACATTTTGGAGAATTTACAGAGAATGTAGGGATATGCACGGTATGCCAGTTTATGCTCCACATATTCATCTATGTCTCCACCAAATTTAAAGAAAATCATTGGCAGGATTTTTGAGAAAAACGCTTATCAGTCCACCAACCTATGGTTTTCCCCCATACAAAATGCGACAAAAAAATTGAGTTGCAATTGCTGGCAATATAACGGGCTTCACAGAGAATGTAGGGCAATGCACGGTGCATGGGGCCATTTGTACATGTTTCAAGAGTATATAACATAAATTTTATCAAAATCATTGGCGCCGTTTTTGAGAAAAAGTCCCAAGTATGTGGGTGCCTCGGATGCAAAAATCTTACTGACAAGGGTGGCGCCCAGTTCACAGCCGGAACAGGTTTTGGAACCAGCGTGGAATCTGTGCTGGTACCAGTGTTAGAAAAAAATGGCAAGGGGTGCAGTGAAATCTACGCTAACTTTTCTAGAGAATGTAGGAATATGCACGGTAGTGCATATTATTAAGCATATTCTTCTTTATATTTCAGCCAACTTTCATAAAAATCATTGGCAGGAATTTAGAGAAAATCAATTTTTAATATGTTGATAAATGTCAAACTTAAATACGGGCAGCAGCGCCATGTCAATATGACTTGGCAAGGGATGGAGTGAAATCGACGCTAACTTTTCTAGAGAATGTAGGAATATGCACGGTAGTGCATATTATTAAGCATATTTTTCTTCATATTTCAGCCAACTTTCATCAAAATCATTGGCAGGAATTTAGAGAAAATCAATTTTTAATATGTTGATAAATGTCAAACTTAAATACGGGCAGCAGCGCCATGTCAATATGACTTGGCAAGGGATGGAGTGAAATCGAAGCTAACTTTTCTAGAGAATGTAGGAATATGCACGGTAGTGCATATTATTAAGCATATTTTTCTATATACTTTAGCAAATTTTCATCAAAATCATTGGCAGGAATTTAGAGAAAATCAATTTTTTACATACTGATAAATGTCAAACTTAAATACGGGCAGCAGCGCCATGTCAATATGATTTGGCAAGGGATGCAGTGAAATCGACGCTAACTTTTCTAGAGAATGTAGGAATATGCACGGTAGTGCATATTATTAAGCATATTTATACCCTTGCAGAGGGTATTATAAAATTGGTCAGATGTTTGTAACGCATAGAAATATATGTTTCCGACCCCATAAAGTATATATATTCTTGATCAGCATCAACAGCCGAGTCGATTGAGACATGTCCGTCTGTCCGTCTGTCTGTTTGTTCGCAGCTTTTCGAACTTAAATTTAAAGCTACGTAGTTGAAACTTAGTAGTTAGCTTTCTTAAAGGTGTAGGTAGACAAAGTATGAAAATCGGTCGGATCGGATTACTATATGATATATCCAATATCGGAATAATAGGGTTCCAATGAAAAATTTTTTATTTTTCTTTTGGAATATAAATCTAATTTGTACCAAGACACTACCCACCAAGTTTGACTCAAAGCGGATAATTATTACGGCTACAAATCAATAAAACAAATCATCCAGCAACAAAAAATTTCAAAGAAATCTGTCGTACCAACACAAGAGACCCGAGTTCGAATCCGCGCGGCACCAAATAAGAAATATATAAAATTATTGTTTTTTTGTTGTTGCATTTAAATTTAATTTGCGAAAATTCGACCACCACGCGGTGTGTGAGAGAGACAGAAATATTTTAGTTGTGTTCTTACACAGAACGAAATTGAAAGAGCTAGATGCAATAAGTTTGCTATATACATATGTCGAATTAGTTTACGTTAGCAAAGTAATGACGGTGGCGTAGTGTGTAGAGATCGGTGGCACGATAGACTCGGTGTTTGTTGGTTCAATGCTCGGTGAAGAAGTGAAAATTTTTTTTAGGTGTGTTTTTTCTTCTTTTTTGATTTTTTTTTGATTTTGTTAAACATTTATACAAATTATTTGGCTGCAAGGGTATACAAACTTCGGCAAAGCCGAAGTTAGCTTCTTTGATATTTTTCGATGCAACCGTCATAATATCTCAAGATCTAATTGACCGATTTACTTGAAATTTGGCATGAATATTCCTTATACATTAATTTATTGCATGAACCATTCAAAATTAAACATTTTTAATTTTCAATGTTTTTAAAAAAATCGCAAATGTTAAAAAATTAGTGGGAAAATCGACCTCAGTTTTCGAGTAACCACCATTTCCCAGACCAGAAATAATTAATACATTTTTTTCTCAGATGCACATTAGGGTAGATATCATGACGGTTGTGACACGAATTTTTTTCCCCCACCTCTACTTCAACGACGCATAACTTGCTGAAATTTTCATATTTATTTATTTTTTATTTTTTTATGTACTCTTGAAATGTGAATGAATAAGTCATAAAGAAATGGATGGTAAAAATATCAATTGCTTCTTATTTATTTATTCCTTAAAAACTCTCGAAATTTGGTCTTCTAGACTAGAAAACCCCCATAAGCGGAAAAAAGTATTTTGTTAATGTACAGCCATGGTCATATAATTGGCACAAAAAAAAAACCTTATTAAAGTTTAATTTTCTTATTGAATAATGATAGCAAGGGACAAAACTTGGATGGTATTTACTAGCTCATTTAATTAGTTAATGAATAAAAAAAAAATAGAAATTAATTTCAAAACTTTACATAACAAAAATTCAAAAACTTAAAAAAAACAAAATTTGCCTGGTCACATAATTGGCACAAATTAATTAAATAGATATTTTATATAAATCAAACATTATTTTCAAATGAAAATAGTTTCAAAATATTATTTTGGAACTAAATTCATCATTTAGAATTACTGCGTCACATATCCTGCCCATATTTTCCGCCAGATTTTGGCAAATGTCCTTTGGTATCGAATACCGCGCTTCCTTGACTCCTGCCCATAAATCGTCCAAGTTTTTACATTTTTCTTTTGCCAATGGCCACTTTAACTTTGTTCCATAGGTTTCCGATTGGATTAAGGTGTGGTCTTTAAGGTGTGCATTCCAGTCGTGTATTTAGGGTCATTATCCTGCATAAGGATCCACTTTACAGGCATGTTATCAAAGGCATATGGTTCCATTTTGTTTGCTAGAATTTTTAAATACTAAAATTTTGTCCATATAACCCTCAATCCCCACGAGCAACACCACGCCGTGCCAAGATAATGCTCCGCAACACATAATTCTGCCTCCTCCATGCTTCTCGGTCTTTGTAGTGTACCTAGGATTAAGCTCCTGATTATTTAGACGACGCACAAATCTTTTGCCATCAGGTCCTGTTCTATTTATTTTAGTTTCGTCATTCTAAAACACATTTTTGCAGAATTGGACATCTTTGTCCATAAAGGCCCTTTGGGAAGCGTAAACTTTTTTTAAATTTTGCTTTGACAGGAGCGGTTTTTTCCTGCTCATGCATCCAAAGAGGCAATCTACATTTAATCGTCTTCAGGCGAGTTTCGAAAGACGTTTAAGCCATATTCTTCATTCACTTCCTCCATTATTTCACGAGCAGACCTTAAAGGATCAGCCTTACTCTTCCTAACTATGACTCTGTCAATATCGGGGTTGGTCTTGAAGGACTTTGGCTCCCGGGATTTGTTTCGATTTAGGCAATTCGGACTTTCCTTTATTAATGCAAGTGCATTGTATACCATTTTTCAAGAGAATATCGGAACTTCAGCTGTTTTAGCGGGTTTTTTTCCCCCCTATCGACTTAATTGGTGAATTAAGGTCCTTTGTTCAAAAAAGCATGTCTTTCCGTGGGTAACTTTTGCTATATATTTTATTATATTAACCAAATTTTTAGGAAAAATACAAAAATTGATCGATAAGACTATTTTTAGAAAAAAAAAACGTGATTCAAAAATTTTTGTGCCAATTCTATGACCAACCAAATAACTACTCTGCGCTACTAAAATTGAAATTCATAGGAAACAAAGAAAATCTAAAATAAAGCTTTAGATCAATAAGTTAATTCTTTTTAGAGCGATTATCTCCAAAGTTATATATAATTGGTAAAAAGACAGTTTACGGTTCTTTTATTACTTTTTTCATTGGTTTTAACTATCGTGGTCCTCGATCCAGGAGCAAATTGAATTTTCCGTGTCATACCAGTAGAAACTTTTGAAGCAATATTTTATTTCTTACAAATTTTCGACTTTAACATTGACTGAGCTAGTATTTTTTCAACTGTGGCGTTTGGAAATAATCGTTTATCGAGTACCGACACTAATTTGTTTTCTAACACTAAGCGAGTATTTTGGTATTTGGTGATTACTTCTCAGCTGTTGAATTTAGTTTCCGCTTTAGAAGACAAAATATTATTTTTACTCTTTACTAGTCAATTAAAATGAATTCAAACTTGGCATTAAGCACAATCAGAGCATTTTGCTTACAAAGCAAGAGCAAATGGCAACTTCCAACCTTGGCTACAGCACGTCAATATGGTAAGTAAATAAAAGCTTACAATTTCGTAACACTTTTCCACTGAAGACAAAATTCCAAAAAAAATTTTGAGGAGCTGAAAATTTGTTCAAATTTTATTTTTTAGCTACTCCACCCAAGCGTTTTTACAAAAAGACATCAGTCCTGTGCACTGATAATGGCTATGAGATTACCTTGGATCATCGAAAGCTTAAGACACCAAAGGGAACTCTGTTCACAGTAAGGAGTGAGCCTCTGGCCATCGCGGTTGCGACTGAATTTGATAGTCAAAAAGAGCACATTGAACGATCTAGGATGCACTTGTCTGCCTTGTGCTTTACAGCATTGGATAATCCCAATAATTTTTCGAAACTTGATATGGTTAATTATTTGTTGAACTTTATAGCCACCGATACAGTGCTATTCCAGTACGACGTGAGTGTGCAAGTGATTAATTTTCTGCTATTCGCTTTCGATTTCATCTCTTTTTAATTTAAATTCCTCTTAGGATGAAAAGGATCTTCAGGAATTACAGCAGAATGAATGGGATCCTTTAATTTCTTGGTTCAACCATCGTTTTGAGACAAAACTCCAAAAAACTTTAAGTATAACGCCGCCGCAGGTTACAGACGAGGATAAAATAAAAATTGCAAAGCATTTTCAGTCATACAATTTGGAAACTTTGCATGGTAAACAACATTTAAACTATTTTAAAATATTAATTTTGAAGACTATTTTTCATTCGTCGATATTTACATCCACATTTTTTTCTTTTAGGCTTCATCTTTGCGGTGGACACATTAAAGTCAATTGTACTAGCCTGTGCTGTCATAGAGCAGCAGATTACAGTGGAAAAGGCAGTGGCTTTAGCGCGCCTGGAGGAAGAATATCAATTGAAATTTTGGGGTCGTGTTGAATGGGCTCATGATTTGAGCCAACAGGAATTGCAAGCCCGACTAGCGGCTGCGGTACTTTTTGTTCATTTTAATTGTTCGGAAAATTTTGTTAAAGAAAAGCTGATATTATAAAATGTCTACACGGCTTTTGTGGGTAATTTATTTTTAGTTTTTTCTTTTGCAACATTTAACAGTTTCTGTAAAATGTGCATAATTTAATTAGTTAAGTCTGGTAATATTATTTTTTTTAAATTTTAACGCTTTGTAAATTTCTGTTAGCAGAAAATGCAATGTGGCACCACTGCACAATATATACTGGTATATTATCGAACACTGAAAGTATGTCGATACTATCGGATGGTTATCGAGGTTTTGCAGCCCTTGCTTAACGTCCATCGCGAGTTTTTGTTGTTGGACATTTGTTACAGCGTTCGGTTCGCGTCCGTGTGTCGATTTGCAAAAGATTGCAGGAAAGAAAAAACAATTTACAAGATATATAAAGAAAGGTAAAAAATTTGAAAAAATAATTGAATAAATGTGTAAATTATTGTGCGGTGATCTTTATGGTGTGCTGGTGAATTTATTTGAACGAAAACGTTAATTCGTTGAAAGTGGTGTGTAAGTGTGTTTGTGTGGTGAAAATATGTTCAATTCAAGTGCTGAAATTTATAACAAAAGATGATAATATAATAATAACATCAACAACAATGCGTACAAACGTAGGAAACAAAACGATGCGCAAGAAAATCTAGCAGGGGGTGTTGTCAAAGGCAGGGGCTGGCACTACAGCTACTCTCTATATCTCGCTTGCGCTCTCTCTCTTACCCAAGTGGAAAAACCAACAACAAAAAAGGCAGAATATAATAAAAGAAATGCTGCAACAACAATATAACTAGAATTATTTAAACTTTTAAATTCAATTTTCTAGTTAAATCATTATAAATCGACGACACACCTTCTTGGTGGGTGAAAAGAGAGAAGAGGGAGACCTACAATTGTCGTGGTTGTTGCTGAAACTTTTGCTGGTGCTGCCACCATGTTCGATTTTTTATGCTCATTGAGTAGAACTGCCCACTGGTAGTTGTTGTTTTTGTTGTTTCGCTGCTTGAATATTTGTTAGTCTTTGCAAAAAAAAATTATTGTAACTGTGTGTGTGCCTTATTGTTTTGTTTTTTTTTTTTTGTATAATATTTGATTTAATTTGTCTACGTTTTTGCCTTCACAAAATCATCAGCTGCTTCCTGCTACTACGTCTATTTGTAACGCCGACGACCACTTCGACTTACGCTGCCGCGCATGGAAACGCAAAGCGGGCTATAAGGTAAGACTTCGCTATGAAAACAACAATCGAACGAACTTAAAGCAAAAAACCCTTCGAATTCGCAATAAATTAATATAACAGAAGAGCCCCGATCCAATCGAATAATTTTTGACAACATTTTATGACACGCCAACGCTCTAATTACAATCAAGAAAAAATGTTCAGAATTGAACAGTATTAGAAAGCTCATTGGAAAATCAAGCTTAAATTTCCCACCGTATAAAAGATCTGTAGATTAATAGATAGAATATAAGACTTAGTTCGATTTTCCACGTAGTTTTCTAATACTTAGTGTAAAAAATTTGTTTTTTAATTAAAAAACATATTTATAATTCTGATCAAAAAATTACATTTGTTCTGCTTTTATGAAACAAAGTTCAGGTGCATTTCACTTTAATTATTTAAACAAGTAGTTTATTCCTCTGCCTGCTGTCAAGAATTTTTCCGTTGAACTTGACTTTCAGTGTATGTTTTTTAGCGAGTGTTTAGCAACAAATACATTGCAAATGAAATTGTTCGCCACGGTGAACACTTTTTATGTCTTTTGGTCTCTTCTATGCGCCATTCAAATGGCTGCGAGTCTTGTTTAACTGGTTCGACGAGCTCCTCAGTCTGCTCCCATACGTCACTTTTTTTTTGCTTTTCCCTCTCTCGCTCTCTCTCTGATTTCGCTAGTTAAGACCAGCCCTGGGAATTGGGTTGCACTTGGTGCTTTGACCCTTTGCTCATTGTCACGAACCCCTTAAATAAAATTGCAGCCTTTGCAGCGAATATTACTTCATCTGTATCAGTGTCTTTTGAAGAAAACAAAAGAAAAAAGAATCAAGTCATTTAATTGCTCAAGCTGCCGGTTTAGGCGAAATGGATTTCATCCGGCTAACAGAAAACATTTAATAAGGGACACTTCAATGCAATATATGTCAGAATTAAAATGTCGAGCGACTCATATACAGATAGAGATTTCTAATAGCACCCAATAACTTTATTCTTCATCGTAAAGCAACGATTCCAAATCTGTATATATGTATGTATGTAGCACCTTCTTTGTATCCATTTTTTGTTTGGGTGAAACTCTAAATTTAAATATATTTGAATGCATCCTGTCTCATTAGTGTTGCTTTTGCTGGGATACGAAAGATTTTTTGCACTTGACAACAAAATATGACTGGAATTGCCCAACAACAAAATTTTCAACAAATTAAAATGCCTATTTCAAGCTCAGCTGCGACCCAGACACAGATGGTTTCCAGGCAGGAGCAGCACAAATTGGAAACAGGCTCATAGTCGGCCGTTGTATGTATGTATCAGATGCCTTGAAGCTATTTTAAGAGACATCCGCAAAAGTCAGCCGAGTATATTTTACATGGTTAAGTTTCAAGAGAGTCCTCCTTTTATTGTTGCCGCTGTCGATTGGAACATTACAGAAATTGGGAATAATTTTATTCATTTTATTAAAAATTGAAAACATCAAGTTGAGAATAATATCCGAAATTACAGAATCTCGCAAAACAAACCTACAATTGTATAGGAATTCAATATGATGTAACTAAACACGTTAAGCCACTTTCTTCTATAATTAATCCAATGCTCCATGCTAATCCCAAGCCTTTCAACTATTTTAAATGTCTTCTTCGTTTCCTCACACTATGGCATTAAGGTTTTCGCTTACATCACATATGTACATAATCATCATCGTCATTATCAAGCTTGCCTCATCTTTTGAGAGCCTAAAGTGTTTCCGACTTCCGACTGTAAAAACGTTACAGACGAAAAGGAACAGGCGAAACAAGTGTAAGGACTACTAAAAACTAAACCACCCCGTTTCAATCAAATTTTAGTAAAATATTGATTTTGTTATTACCAACAACTTTGTGATGAGAAAGAAAATAATAGTTCTAGCGAGTTTTTGTCTTCATAAATACACGCATTGTTTTTTGGGGGGAAATCTTGGCCCTTTACTTATTTTAGACTTTCCGGCAGGTGAAAAGAACCTCTCTACGAGGGTAGAAATACGTCAACAAAATAGATATAATAAAAAGTAAGATCTAAGGCAAGCAAATTTAAGTTCGTTTCTTACTGTTAGTAAAATCAATTATGTTTTTAGTGGGTCAGTATCGCGTTTCGTAATATACCATAAAGGCTACATCGCTTGATTGATGAAATGGGGTGAGGGCGCTGAACTTTCAAATTCCCAGTCATTCCCCTGTTCCTTCTTACCACACAACTAATTTACATATTTGGCAAACCGCCTTCATTTTTCCTTTGTTAAAGTTCATTTGTTGCCTTTTCCAAGTTTATTTTTAGTTTGTGGTGCTGGCGATGTTCTAAGAGAAGGACAGCAACAGAGTTAAAACCAAATAATCGAAACAGTCGGAACGTAGTCGTTCAGATACCACCAAGACCTATGCATTTAAGAGAACTGGCTCTGACCAGCAGCACCTGTTGGGGAAAGGGATAATACTCATAAACGAATCATTTATTCAATATTTCTCTCTTAATGCTTATGTTCATACATACATATGTATGTAAATACATATGTAAGTTAACACAGCTTGGCGTTCCCCGCAATTATGCGCAGTTGCAAATATATTGAGGAGCAGCGGCAGCGCCGACAGCGGCGACAGTTGTGACAGCAGCATCAGCGTTGGCCGAGGCGCGAGCAACTGATCTTGGCAGAAGAGTTAGAGTCGGCGAAGAGGTCGGAGTGTAATCAGGGGGTATGAAAGTGTTAGTGGGTAAGATTAGTGTATCGTGGCCGCGGGTACAAGGCCTGACAGCTGATACAAAGTTAACTTGTATATTAATGAAATAATGGAAGTACTAAGATGTGTATATCTACATGAGTGCACAAATTATGTTTGTGACTATTACAATTAACAACTACATTAAACTCCCGGTTAGGAAACGCCTCGGATATTGAAAATTTCGAATAAACGAACACTTTTTTTGGAAAAAAGTTTTAGGTTAACCTTAATTTCATGTAAAATTGCTGTCTGTGGTTAGCAACGAAACATGGGAAACCCCAAATGAACTTTATATTGCAGTCCAGTGTGACCGTATTTTTTCATTTCAGATGTCTGCTTCTGTCCAATGTGTGTATGTATATTCAGTTTCTTAATAAATTGTATACGTTTTACTTTCTTTCAATAAAAGCTGAATATATACACAGGTTATAGGTAAATTTTTTCAGCTCTTTAAAAGTTTTGATGCATTTTATGTAATTTTCCTTCAGTAAAAGTTTAAATTGAAACATATTAGAATGCACGCATTTTTTTTATTTTATATTTATATGGAATAGTGGTTTCGCTTAACGGACGTTTTACATAACGAACAAGATGCTAGAACCAATTGTGTTTCTTAACGCAGGGTCCACTGTATTTATTGTCGAAACTCAAGTATAAATCAATCATGTTTTTTTTTCTTTCAATTATTATCATTATTATCATCCAGTTCGATTTCATCAATATCTACTATGCAGAAAACCGGTTGCAAACAAAAACATTTCCAAGAAATGTACTACATTTATTATTCTATGATCATAATTGTTTATATGTTCTCTAAGTTCTAAGAGTGCTTTGCGAGTAAAAGAGCGATAAGAAATGAACTAAGTAAAAATAAAATGAAGAACTTGTCATGAAGAGAACAATATAAGCCAAAACGAACCGTACCATCAAGAATGGAACCTGTAGACAAGCAAATTTATTACTGCCGTCTTGATAATGGTGGGAATATAGAATAGATATAGATAGATAGATAGAGGCAGTGCCTGTCCCGAACACACCCCTTTCCCAACCAAACAGATAAGGCCCAGGAACCACGTAATCGAAACATGATATTAACATTTTACAATAAATGTGTGCTCCGTCTATGTACGTGTGTTTGTACATACATATGTCTTCAATGGATACATATGCATATTTGATAACATTTAATTTATTTTTTCAAAAACTTTAGCCAAATGACCTTGGTTAATAAAATATAAACAGTCAAAATGAATCGAAGATAAAGCGAAAGGAAAGATATGAAAACCTGAAAGGTGTCTCCCGCTGGACATGCAAATTTACTTGGCTAATTAATTAACTTACCAACGAAAAACCCCTAACAAATATTTTGTGTTAATCAAATGTAAATTTATTCTGTACATATGCGTGTGAGTGGGTGAACGTAAATAGAGCAGAAAACAAAGATAATAAGTTCAACATTTTGTTAGCCTTTTTGACCTGCGCAAGATCAGCTGCTGAATAAATCGCAAGTGCAAACATTCAGTTTAAATAAATATATTTTACATTTTAAAAAATAAATCGAACAATATCCAGCATAACATTGATGAAGCAAGCAAGTGGCCCCTGTCGACGTTGAGTAAACCCTACACCAGGTGAAGATATTAAATAAAGTCAAGTCCTCGAAATCGCCATAACATGTAGCAACACCCAACGCATGCTGCCTCACTTACTCTTACTAGACAATGTTGTACTTTGTTTTTAGATACAAAATGTACATACATACATGTACATAAATCAGCGATTTCAATTCAAAATTTGGTCAGCTGTTGTGTTTTGGTTATATACCTTTAATATACCGTTAGTTATTAGAAGTGGACTTGGCAAAATGTTGAAGTAAACATGATTTGCGTACACTCTAGAGTCTAGAAGGATGTTTGTACATACCATACTTGGTAGCTTTAGATTTTATAGTCTCCGAGTTCTCAGTGTTCTTACAGAAAGAAGGACGGAGAAGGACATTTCTCAATTGACTCGGCTACAGATCAAAAATGTCTGTTTCATACATTTTGACGACTTCATTTAATCAATGGGTACACCCTGGTGAAAAATCTTAAATATAGCAAATTTGTCCTTTGTTCGTAAGTTTTATATTGAAAAATCGTCGTCTGCCCCAAAGGGCAGACACCAAAGTGTAAGTATCTAAGTTTTGTATTAAAAGAGAAGTTATATTGCTTCTACATCTCGTTTGTGGGAGGCATTTTTACCGTTAATAAGTCAAAAATTACAAGAGCAATAACTTAAGGAGAGGGATTCTCTTTCTTTTATCATTCGCTTCTTTGTTAGTGTGTGTGTGTGCATTTCTACTCAACACGTTTTACGTTTTAATAGTGAGAAATTTTCATTCTGGTTTGGCGAAAAACTAGTTTTCTCTGATCTTTTCTATTGCTTTTAATACCCTGTATCCAAGAGGTAAAAAAGTATTTGAAGGGGGAGTCGTTGGAAAGTAAAAGAAGAAGCATTAATTATATACATACAAATGTACATATGTGCATATGTACATATGTATTTTGATTCCTGATTAGTATCATAAGATAAGTCGTTAAAGACATGTCCGTATTAACTGCGACATCTTCGAGTTTACAAAAGCTTGAATTATGTATGTATCTATGTACATAATTTGGTGTGGACACCCACACCAGAGCAAAAAAGAATTTTTAAAATTCGTCTTCACCTGTATTCGGAAAAACCCACATCGCTACGCCACAAACCTCACTAGAGTTACACAAGCTATTTCGAGGGGCATCTCTCTTTTAATTTCGTTCTGTGCATGAACACAATGCAAATATTTGTGTCTTTCTCACACTGCGAGTGTTGAAGAATTTTTGAGCGGTGTGTGTGCATTAAAGTAAGTAGATCGTTTGAAAAATTTCAATATTGATTTGTAATCTTAATAATTATCCGATCTGGTACAAAGTAGCTGCACTGTGTATGGGTACAATTTATATTTAAACGCAACGAAGAAATAACAAAATTTGTATAATTTCTTTGAATTTGTTTTTGTTTTTTTGCTGCTGAAAAATATGCTCATTTTACATGAGGTACGGTACCTTCACGTTTTATTGAATACTCCGGTGATAATTATCCGATCGATCCAATTTTCAAAATTGACCTGCGCCATCCATTAATGAACCTAACATTTCATGTTTCAACCATGTAGCTTAAATTTTGAGCCGAAAAGCGCACCTAAATATGAAGCGAAAATTAAATTTGTTGAAGTCGAATACCAAAGATATTCATTCATACATAAAACTCAACATTTTGATTGAGATTTCAAAGGAGTTAGAGTTTTTGGAACATCTCTTCATTTATTGTTTATTGTCTTTTGCTTTTTGGTTTAACAGTTCTTCTTTGGCGTTTGTTTATTAAGTTTTTTTTTTTAAATTGCCCAATTCGTTGTTTTATGAAGCTTAACGAATAATTAAAAAAAAAAGACACTAACTATTAAAAGATGCAACAAAAATTGAAATAAAGTGTCCAAAACTGGAATTAAATTTTCCTCTGACTTTAATTTATTTATTGACACATAGATAAATCTTTTAATTTGCTAAAAGCTTACATTGTTTTTATTTAGTTTTTAGTTTAAAGTACAGGTTAATTCATTTTAAAAGCAATAAAAAATGTAATGCAAAGAAAGATGTATAGGGAGTCAGGGGGAAGGTGTGGGATCGGAAGAAAAGACGAAGACCTGCTTCTGCTGCTTTGAAGTGGTGAAATATGATGATGATTTTTGCTTTCTGCGGTCTCGCTCAGTCACTTGATATTTACTTGCCAGTTCGCAACAAGTTTTTACTTGAAATCTGTAGGTTTTTTTTCTATTCACATATGTACATAAAAGTGTATTTCAAGTAGCAGAAGGCTGGGATGCCAAGGGCGTGGCAGTAGCAGCACCGACAAGGGCTGTAAACAGCTGGAGAGAGGCCCCACAAGTCAAGGACGTTGGTGACTGTCCGCTACCATTTTTGTCGTTGGCTTAGATACTACTCTCTGATTGCAGGTTGACTGGTGATACTGCTGTCTGATTTAATTATATGTAGATGTATTTCAACATAGAACAAGGAAATCCAAGACAAGGGATTTTAAAATTGTAGTGACAAAAATAATACTCCGTGCAAAAATTATGACTTCCGAAATCCAGTCCGAATCCACATCGTGGAAAAAATTATAGATTCTACAGAACTCTCGGTATTATTATCTTAACTAAGTTTAAAGCATTGGAATTGGAATTGGAATTTTATTCCAATCGCGTACCAAAAATTTGCTTAAGGGGACCATATAGTCTCAGGTGTCGTTTTACAAAGGTTTACAAAAAATTCAATTACACAAAAAGTATGAGAAGTATCAATATGCATTTTTTTTATTTGAAAGATAATTAATGAAATCAAAATAAAAAATGTTTTTTGTTGTTGTTGTTGTAATTCGTTCTAAAGTTGACGAAATATTTAAAAGATAGGCCCATGGTTGGGAGGATTTTTTGAGAAAGGATTATCTGAGAGAAAAAATAGAAATGGAGTTATGTTAAGAATTGATGTGGTTATCGCGTATACTAGGATATTTGGAATAGGTCACTATATAGGGGAGTGAGGGGGTGTTTTGACCCCTTTTTTGGTCCTAGGTCCTTTATTTTTTGACCGATCCAAAATATCCTAGTATACGCGAGAATGGTGGGTATAAGGAGTAATTTAAAAAAAATATTGAAAATCGGTTTACATTTACTGAAGTTATCCTCCCAACCAGTTTGAAAAAAGTGGTTTCGAGATAATCGCGTTTAAAGTTTTAACAACTGTTTTCAATCAAATAAAAATTAATTTTAATATTAATTTTGGATGCTTAAATGTTTCGCCATTCCTTCTTTTATGGCCGACCTACCTCCACAAAAAAAATTCTGCAAAAAAAAACCATATGTTCTTTTGACTTGAAATTTTCAGAGGACGTTTTTAACACCATAACACACAATTTGAGCAAAAAAAAATCGAAAAACAATTTTTGCGAACCTATATGGTTCCCTTAAAAATAGACCAAACATTTAATGAGTAAAAACCATTTCAAAACTTTGTTCAATTCTTTTTTTTTTTAGTTTGCAAACCTTTTTAGTAATCTGTTTTTATGTTTGTGAGTTGTTGTGGATGTCTCTACGGTAATCCTCAACATCGAACTAATTTTCCCTGACAGTGAGTGTGTATGTACATACAGTGACTCAACTTTTTGATCACGCTTTTTTACCAAAGTGCTTTTACAAGCTGAAACTTCTAATTTAAAGCCGTTACCGTTATGTTCCGATAACACAAAGCAGAATCGAAAAAAAGCCACGTGATCAATTAGTTGAGGGAAGCTAAAATTCAACTTTGCGGTGTAAGTTTACGAAAATGTGCGATTGGACAGCAGTTAATTTTGTACAATTTTACCATTTGATTATTAACAAGGTAAATTAGGCTGTTTATTATAAAGGAAGGCTTTCTTTTTTTAGGTAAATATCGAATTTTTATGCCGCATGGGCAGATGGCTCTAACTTCAAAAATTTTTTTTTAAAAAAACTGTTCATTTAAAGAGGAACTGGTTTCACACCGTGAAATATCCAGAAAACTACCCATTTCAGTAGGTCCTGTCTCAAAAATTTGCAAAAACATGCCAGAGAACCTGAAGGAAGCACTCCTGGGAGGAAGCCAATATTGAATGAAACTGTGCAGAGGAGGCTTCAACGTCAGATTGATCGTGTTAGACATGCAAAATGCATCAGAAATCAATGCTGATCTTTGAGAGAATCTCGGGATCCACATATCTAACGAAGCAGGATAAAAAGTTTTGAGACAAAACCATCAAAATTTGCGGCTAAACTTAACCAATAAATACAAGAATTTCACTCCTGAAGATTGGTAAGCAGTAGTAGGGTCAGATAAAACCAACATAAACAAATATCATTCGGATGGCAAACTAAAAAGGCTGAAAAAGGCCAAGGGGAAGTTGAAACGTCGCCATATTCAAACTACTGTGAAGTTCGGCCGTGGGAATCTGGTGGTTTGCGGGGCTGTATGACCGCTGATAAAGTAGGAAAGGCCATTTTGGATGACGAACTTATGAATGCGGACCAATATGTTTTAATTTTGGGTCATGGACTCAAAGGAAGTGCGACTGATTGGGTGAAATCCCTTTCGGAGGTCACTTTCCAACATGACAATGACCCTTAGCTCATTCCGAAAAAAAAACTGCTGAGTGGTAAGACAAGAACCAAATTAAGGTTTCCGATTGGCCACTGCAAATACCTTACCTCACCCCGATAAAACACTTCTGGGTCGAGATTAAACGCAAAATTTCCAATATTTCGAGTTAGGGGTCAAGTCCTGAAGATCTGTGGGCCAACGTGCAAATTGCTTGGATAAATATTGATCCAGAAGTGTGTTAAAAATTAGTTAATAGTATGTCCAATCGCATCCGAGCTGTTTTCGCTGCCAAAGGCGGGCACAGAAAATATTAAAAAATGAGAGAAAGAAAATTTATGTAGGGTCAACTAAGTGATCACAGGCCCTTTTCTTGTATTTCGCTCAATATTATCATGATCAAAAGGTAAATCCCTAATTAAATCTGATTTACAAAATCTAAAATATTTGCACTTTCTGCCGAATAGAAAAATTGTCTGGAAAAGCAATAACATCACAGATTTTCTCTATAATAGCACTTTGGTAAAAAAGCGTGATCAAAAAGTTGAGTCACTGTATGTACTTCAGATTAATAAGAATATGTTTACCTTGGGCACAAAGAGTTTAGTTAGTTTATTTAGTAACAAATTGATGAATCGAATACAAAAATATTATTAAAACTATCTTTCGTTACCATGTAACATTAATAGATGCTTAATTTTGTTGTTTTCTATTTCTTGTAACCCAGAAAAATTGACAAACTACAACTTGAATTTAATGTCAGCATACAGCGGGTTTTATTCGTTTAGCATATTAAAGTGCTGTCACTTGAGTTGTTTTACAATCACATTTGTTGTTAATATAAATAAGCGGGGTTTGAAAATTGTGTTATGTGGACTTTAAATTAAATAAAAAAGGGTGGCTTGATGGAACCACCCAACAAAATTAAAACAGATAAATAACTGTAAATAATTATAATGATTCGCATAACTTTGACGGGCTATAAAAACTGAGTGAGGAAAAACCCATAGCATATATATGTATGTGCATATATATGTATGTGCATATATATGTATGTGCATATATACATATGTAGATCTGACTCAATATCGGCTAGTTTTCCTTCACTTATGTTTATAATGAAAATATAGAAATGCGAGATGGTGAATTCACTTGAAACCTTGCTATGTTTACTGTTTTAAGAAATAAGCCTTTCAGTAGTATTTCCATCTGCTTATAAATTTAAGTGATTCGCCATAATTCTTCCCCAATTCGCACACCCATTTATTTGGTGCCTGCCTACTAACCCAGACATTATAACAAATTATAAACAAATAAAAGAAATGCGCAAAATTTTATGACGCTTCAACACTTCACCTGAGCACCCACCTAAACGCTCCTACTATTTCCCCCTCCACCTCTTCTATCACGACTTTGATCTAATCATTCGTCCCGTCTTCCACCTCGTAAAAATTATTCCAAAAGTGCGTGGCAAACAAAAACTTGGAGGCGCCAAGTAAGCGAACGAACGAGCACAACACAAAACTATTCACATTCCTCCCCACTGCCGCCGGTACAAGTAATTTGTTGCTATATGGCTCTCTTGCTCTGACTATCGCTTATGCTGTCTCTGTCTATGTCTTTGGCCTTCTGTTTTGGCATTAATTTTTGTAATTTTGTTGACAGTTTTGTCATTTCCGTTAAAGTGGTTTCGCTTTGGTCTTTTTGTTGATTGTTTGTTTATACATATTTGCACTAAAAGTTTGCGGCTGACTTGTTGTAGTGTTAGTTTTGACTATAGCATCTGTTGTTGTTGTTACTGCTGCTGCTGCCGCTGCCGTTTGTCTGATTAATTTGGTTTATCAGTTATGTTGCCTTATTTTTCTTGGGTCATACCGAGTGCGTGAGATAGAGAGCGGTAGAGCGACGGAAAGAAACAGAGTACCAAAATTGGCCAACCAACCATTCGCAATTTATTTTAATTTATTTTGTTTGCCAAGAATTTTATGGGTTTTAAGAGTTTGAATTTTAGATTGAATCGGACATCTGTTTTATAAATGTGAGTGTGTGCATGGATTGCGGATATATCGGTATTTGTTTGTGCTGGGATATAGTTTGAGAGGTCAGAGAAATAAATAATGCCCGCTTAAATCAAGTTGAACAGATTCTATGTGATCCGCAGATAGGATTTTTTAAATTAAATACCCAACAATGTAGATGAATTAATAACCTCAATACAACCAATTCAAAAATAAAAATGAAGCAAGCAAGTCCTCCCTACCGACATTGAGTATACCCTGTACCAACTAGTTATTATATTAAATAAAGTCAAACACCCTCGAAATAGCTATCAATTTCAAAAAATTTCCATTAACATGCCGCAACAGCAAACGCATGCTATCTCGCTCACTCTTATCAATACCGCCTTGGCATTTCAGTACAAAACGGATATAGGCATATCTTCAAAGTTTATTGTCCGATTTCGTCCAAATTTTGTCAGCAGGTGCAGTTGGGTATATGATTAGGTGTGCCAAGTAAGAATACGATAACTTTAATACAGCTGTAATAATGCTTTTTTTTCAAATTGCTGGGGCGGAAGTGGGCGTGGCTAAAATTTGAAACAAACTTGATCAGCGTGGACATAAAACAAATGTTCACACCAAATTTGGTAGCTGTAGCTCTGATAGTCTTTGAGATCTAAGTGTTCATACGGACAGAATGACTGACATGTCTCAATCGACTCGGCTATTGATGCTGATCAAGAATATATACTTTATGTGGTCGGAAACGATTCCTTCTGTCTGTTACATACATTTTAGCGACTTTAATATACCCTTTTACCCTATGGGTACAGGGTATAAAAATACAGATCTAAAATCTGTTACTTACCTCTGATTTAATAATAAGTAATAGCATTTAGTAAATTAAATTAAAATTATGGGAAAAACCCTTTTTACCCTTGCAGTGCGTATTAATAATAGTCAATAACAAAATTTTCATGGAGTACAATTTTCATATGTATGTACATATGTTTTCAATCCCATTTAAAGTCGAAGCTCGATTCTCGATTCTTCATTAGAATTAATAACCAAATCGATCTAGCCATGTTCGTCTAAGCAGTGTGGTTAAATTTCGTTAGATGACAGTTTAATAAATATTGGGATACCTATTGCAGTAAGTAGGAGTAAGAGTAGGTCTCTACTGTGTAAGAGAACCAAAGCAATGGCATTGGCTTCTTGCAGAGAAGAAAGTAGGGAGTGCCCTTCGCTTGCTACAAACATACATATTTGTGTATGTCCAAACAGCAGGATCGCGACGATTTGGCTTAGTGGTGGTGAAGGTAAAAAATCAGAGATTGGAACGATCGAAGTTAGTTTTTTTTGGTATTTAGTATGTAGTTTTTTCGGCTTTGTGTTTGCTACTAAAAAACTCCTCAGAAATCATATTTCCTAAGCGAAAATATGTCTCTATGCCTTTACTACAGGAAGACTTGCAAGTGAAATTATTATAAATAAGATTTGGGTTATACATATTGCAAAGCGCGTGAAGAATTGTTAAGTTAATGAATGCGAGAACTTTAAAAGAGTCACAGGATCAGATTGGTTCAGAACTACATCAAAATCAGCTATGCATATCATTAAAAAAAAACTTTTTTATTTGCCATTCACATGAATTGGAATCAATTCCATTTTTTGATCATTTAAAGCATTATTTTTATTTTGGTGAATGGCAACAGAATAGTTTGCAGTTTGTGTGGATGGCCAAGGAAACTATGCGACTGTACATAATATGTAATAATAAAAAAAAATGGAATATCAAAGAAGCTAACTTCGGCTCTGCCGAAGTTTGTATACCCTTGCAGCTTCATTGTTTTATTATTTAATTTAAAAACAACATTTTTAAAGTAATTGAAGAGAAAACTCAACTAAAAATTTTCCCGAATTCACTGAAAATCGAATCCACCAAACACCGAACCATCGTGCGACCGATCTTTACGTACTACGTCACCATCCTCACTTAACTCACTTAAGCTAGTTCGACATACATATATGTACCTATAGCAAGCGCATGGCATCTCGCTCTTTAAATTTCGTTCTGTGCAACAACACAACGCAAATGTTTCTGTCTCTCTCACACACCAATTTTTGCATATGTATGTGTGTGAGTGATTGCTTGGAATTTGTTTTTGTTTCTTTGCTGCCAAAGAAAACTGCTTATTTTACTCGAGGTACCTCCACGTTTTAGTTAATAGCTCTGGTGAGAATTATCCGATCCGACTAATTTTTAAACTTTACCTGCTCAATCGATTGAGGAACTTAACTTTTCATGTTTCAACCATGTAGCTTAAAATTTAAGCTCGAAAACGTCTGGCTAAACAGACAGACGGACAGACGGACAGACGGACGGACAGACGGACAGACGGACATGTCTCAATCGACTCGGCTATTGATGCTGATCAAGAATATATATACTTTATAATTTTATAATACCCTCTGCAAGGGTATAATAAATAAATACGTATATAATGGAAACCAACAAAAGTTCTGAATGTGGGTGGGTAGTTGTAGTTGTAGTTTGCCAAACGAAACTAAAATATCAAAGAAGCTTTCTTCGGTCTTGCCGAAGTTTGTATACGCTTGCAGCTTCAGAGTGTATAATTATTTTATTTAAAAACAAAAATTTTTAAATAATTGGTATAAATGTTCAACAAAATGAAAAAAAATGAAGCAAGCAAATCGTCCTTGCCGACGTTGATTATACCCTGTACCTAGTAGAGATATTTATGTATAGATGTATGTTTCAACAACAATCCCAAAAATTTTTCTGGATAAATATTCAAAACTCCGCCTTTGAGACCTGTCCTTCGGTGACTCCTCGCGTTGGTAGAAGAATTTTTTACCGGATCAGTAAAAAAAAAAATGCATATTTTAGTTAAGACCATGAACTAGTAAATGAACGAAGGAAAAAAAAAATGAAAATTGGATTTTTGGCAGTCCTTTTTACAAAAAAATGCAAATTTTAAGGAAAATTTCACTACATTTTTATACCCTGTACTCATAGGGTAAAAGGGTATAAGTCGCTAAAATGTAAGTATCAGGCAGAAATATACTTTTCTGACCCCATAAAGTATATATATTCTTGATCAGCATCACTAGCCGAGTCGATTGAGCCATGTCCGTCTGTCCGTCCGTATGAACACCTAGATCTCGGAGACTATAAGAGCTAGAGCCACCAAATTTGGTGTGAACATGCATCTAATGCATACACAGGTAAAGTTTGTTTCAAATTTTTGCCTCGCCCACTTCCGCCCCCGCAAATCGGGAAAATCAACTACTAAAACTGTGTTAAAGATATCGTATTCTTACTTGGCACACCTAATTGCATACCCAAACTGCTCCACCTGACTAAATTTTGCCCAAATCGGACAATAAATTTTGGAGATATACATTGGCTGGCAAGAGTGAGCGAGACAGCATGCGTTCGCTGTTGATGCATGTTAAAGAGAATTTTCCATGAAATTGATGGCGATTTCGAGGATATTCTATTTTATTTAATATAACTAGTTGGTACAGGGTATACTCAATGTCGGCAGGGACGACTTGCTTGCTTCATTATACCCTTGCAGAGGGTATTATAAAATTGGTCAGATGTTTGTAACGCATTGAAATATACGTTTCCGACCCCATAAAGTATATATATTCTTGATCAGCATCAACAGCCGAGTCGATTGAGACATGTCCGTCTGTCCGTCCGTCCGTCTGTCTGTTTAACCAAGCGTTTTCGAGCTTAAATTTTAAGCTACATGGTTGAAACATGAAAAGTTAAGTTCCTCAACCGATTGAGCAGGTAAAGTTTAAAAATTAGTCGGATCGGATAATTTTCACCGGAGTTATTAACTAAAACGTGGAGGTACCTCGAGTAAAATAAGCAATTTTCTTTGGCAGCATAGAAACAAAAACAAATTCAAAGAAATCACGCACACATATACATAAACAAAAATTCGTCACCACGCGGTGTGTGAGAGAGACAGAAACATTTGCGTTGTGTTGTTGCACAGAATGAAATTGAAAGAGTGAGATGCCATGCGTGTGCTATACATGCCGAACTAGCTTAAGTGAGTTAAGTGAGGATGGTGGCGTAGTATGTAGAGATCGGTCGCATGATGGATCGATGTTTCGTGGGTTCGATTCTTGGTGAATATGGGAAAGTTTTTAGTTGAGTATTTCTTCTTTTTTGTTTTGTGATTTTATTAAACATTAATACCAATTACTTTAAAATTTTTGTTTTTAAATTAAATAATAAAACAATGAAGCTGCAAGGGTATACAAACTTCGGCAAAGCCGAAGTTAGCTTCATTGATATTTTTTTTAAAATAGTTGTAAATGAAAAAAAAAATCCTTCGTTTAATTCCTTAAGAATCATATCTCAAAGACCTGTGCAAAATTTCATCAAAATCTGTTGGTTAGTTCTCGAGAAATCTTGCTAACCGACTTTGAAAGCACAGTTTTGAGAAAAACGCGTTTAAAGTTTTGAGCGCGGTGCGATTAGCCTTGAGCACTCGACTCCTAAAGGTTGTATCTCCGAAACTATTGCTCGGATCGATTTGAAATTTGAACACAATATTCTAGAGATATTGAAAAATTTAATAGGGCAAATAAAAAATTAGATTTTTTAAAACCGTGAAACCCATGTAACCCCTTAAAAGAAAGCGATATTTTTAATATGGCTCTAGTTACAGTGGCTCTCATTAATATTCGGTTTTTTTTTTGTTCAACTTTGAACGCAAATAACTCTTGCAAAACAAAGTAAAACAAAAAAATAAGAATAGTAAATTAAAGCTAGTTTTATTATCTTTTCATAGACGTAGTAAAACATAATATTTATTTTAAACTTAAAAAAGAAATTTAACAAAAACAAAAAAAAGCGGCGAATTCGTGGCACATTAATATTCGGTTTTTTTTTTAAAGTCGTATTTTAAAACCATTTCGCATCCCCGAATAGCTTCAAATGGCTCAAAATTGGATTTCCCAGTAAAAAGGTCCCCACTATTGACAATTATTGATAAAAAGCATACCAAAAAATTTAATTGTTCACCTGCAAATTACAATGGGCCTGCAAGGGGTAAATTCAACATTGGGGCAGCGAATACTTGGGCTCCAGTTGCATTTACAAAGGGGGACTTTTAAAGAAATTGGTCAAATCCGAAAAATAAAGCCAAACACACTCGATGACATCGTAGGAAATTCAAAAGTGAAGGAAAAATCACCCGAATTAAGCAAAAAGGACAACCGAAAAAATTGACTGAGTGCGAAAAATCCGAAATAGGGAGGAAGATAAAGCAAAACCACCGGATTAGTTCACCAGAATTGATAGCCCATATCATTGCCAAGCACGGAAAACCCGTATTAGCCGAAAACATAGGTGTACCAAAAAAAAAACGGGCTGTGCATCGGCCGAGTTGTTCGAAAAAAGCATTTCCTTTCTGAGTGCAATCGGATATTGAGGAAGATTTTTGGCCAGGAGTACTCTAAGAAGGCCCAAAACTGGTGGGACGACGTCAAAAGCAAGTTTATTGACTTTGGAAGTGACGGCAAGACAATGGTTCGACAGAAACCGAACATAGAACTGCAGGTGCAGGTCACGTTATGATTTGGGGGTACATTTCGACAAAAATAGTTGAAAATCTGGTGTTTATAAATAGTATAATGAACCGGGATACATATTTAAACATATAAAAAACAAAAATTTAAAACAATCGGCAGGGAAATGGGAATTTCCCAAACGTTTATGTTATACCAAGACAACGACCCAAGGCATTAGGCTTATAAAGTAAAGTCTTGGTTGATGTACATCTCCCCAAAAGTTTTGGAAACGACGCCCCAATCGCTTGACCTCAACCTAATATAAAATTTGTGGAGTGAGTTGGACCGCCGGATGCGTAAAACACCGATTTCATCAATATGGGACTTCAAACAAAGGCTTCAGGAAGGGAGGGTCAAAATTGGCAAAGAGTATAATGAAAAAAATTTTAAAAATATGCCAAAATGCCTTAATGATATTACTAGAAACAATAGATATCAGACAAAATGTTTAAAAAAATTTCTTTCCAATTAATATTGGTATAAAGTATTCCAAAAGAAAAAAACCGAATATTAATGTGGCACGAATTTGAGGCCTTTTTTGGGTTTTTGTTAATTTTCTTTTTTAGTTTAAAATAAATATTATGTTGTTGTACGTCTTTGAAAAGATAATAAAACTAGCTTCAATTAACTACTTTTATTTTTTTGTTTTACTTTGTTTTGCAAGTGTAATTTGCGTTCAAAGTTGAACAAAAAAAAAACCGAATATTAATGAGAGTCACTGTATATGTTTTTTTCTAATTTCGGAGGCGGAAGTGGGCGTGGCGAAATTTTGAAACAAACTTGATCTGCCTACACACTAGATGGAACTACAAACCGAATTTGGTAGCTCTAGTTCTTATAGTCTCCAAGATCTCGATGTTCATATGAACAGATGACTCGGGTAGTTATACTGATCAAGAACATATATACTTTATGGGGTCGGAAATGTATATTTCTGCCTTCTACATAGATTTTGGCGACTTTTAGTATATAGGGTATAAAAAGAGCGAAAAAACATCTCCAAACATCTCCATCTTTCACGTCATCACCGAGAATCGAACCATTATCAGAGCCAAAAACAGCGACCGGTCAATTAAGCCATTTCGACATACAAATATAGCAAACGTAGGGCATCTCGCTCTTTTAATTTCGTTTTCCGCAAGAACACAAGGAACATATTTTGTCTCCGAGTGTTGATGAATTCTTGGATGAGTATGTGTGTGTGTGAGCATTAAAATAAATTGATTTTATTAGAAATTTCATTTAAATTATTTGCACCTTTATCTAGGTTAAACTTGGTGCAGGGTTAGGGTGTATGGGTACAATTGAAATTAAATGCAGCAACAAAAAAAACAGTATTTTTATATAATTCTTAATTGGTCCCAAACTTGGTGGATAGGGCTTTGGTACAAATTAGATTTATGGGGCAAAATAAAAAAAGCAAAACTTTAATTTTAACTTTATTATTTATTACGCTATTGGATATATGTATCATATAGTAATCCGATCCGAACGATTTAAACTTGACCTGGATACACCTTTCGGAAACTTAACTATCAAGTTTTAACTACGTAGTTTAAAACGTAATTTAAAGCAGATGGATTTGGCTAAATCGACTCGGCTGTTGATGCTGATCAAGAATATACATATATATTTCTATGCGTTACAAACTTTTAACCAGTTTTATAATACCCTCCGCAAGGGTATAAAAAGCGGAAGCGCCTTAATTTAGAAAATGAATACTAGTACCTATGGCATTTGTTCAACTTGTTAGTTTAACAAAATAGTCTGTCTGGTGCAACATTCCCACGTCAGACAGACAAATGAAATTGACAAAAAATGAAAAAAAAGATTCAAAGCAAAAAAAAAAAAAAAAAAAAAAAAAACTGGAACGCAATTGCGAGTTGCAACAAAAACGAACTGAAAACAGATGTTGGCATTGTGTATATGTATATATATGTATATGTATGTACTATGTGGAAGCTGCTGGACAACAACAACAACAACAAAAAAACACAAAACACATAGTGTACACAGTGTGAAGGCTGAATGAGTACATCTAAACTGCATTTTGGGGCCGCAACACACCAGTTGATCCGAGTTCAGTGTTTTATTTTCTACTGTCAATTTATTCAGCTGGGAGATTCTCCCCCGTTTTTATTTTGGATTTTATTTCTGAATGTCGATGGGTTGTGCTGCGCATACTAAAACCACTGAAAACCTTGGCCCTGAATTGGCTTTTCGGTTGAAAAAAAAAAACGATTTGATTCGGTAAAGAATGTTAAATGGTTTATGATTTAATAAGCCGAAACTGGTTTAAAAGCAAATTAATGTTTTCTTTATAAATGTATAAATACACGTCAATAAACGGAGAGTTAAAGAAAGAAAGGCAAGTGTGCTTCATTCAATATATCAATCACATATCGGAAAATAAATATTTTATATATTATTTATAAAAAAAAACCCTAATGAAGATAATCAGATAGTGAATGTTAATTTGGGTAAATTTCTTTATCTTCAATTTTAGAATATAGCGAAATACTTTGATTTTGAGATTAATCAATAATCTCTAAATAACTACTGAACGGAATGCAGTTCTCTTGCTCAGCATTCTCCAGCTACATTCATCTTTTCTATAAATAAATAAATATATAAATATATCTATATACATATGTATATATATACACATATATGTATATACATTAAAGTCATTTCAACTTCCGTGTACAATTCGATATAATCTGAACACACACTTTCTGGTGCATTCATTCGGTTTAGTCTCTTTATTAACAAGCCTCAATCCACACATACCGACAAGATAACAAGACAGACAGACTGAGAGATGGAGAGAATTTTCCACACTTCACGTGGCTAATTTTGTGTCATTTATTTATTTTCGAATTTTTAGGTATGGTTTTCTGTACACTTTAATAAAGTTTAAAATTTACATTTTTTTGTAGGTTGATTTTGTAGTATATTGTTTCATATATTGTTAGTTTTACTTAAGGAATTTGAAGAAGAGTGGCTAAGACAAAATGGTTGTAAAACGAGAATAGGAGAACAAATATTTTTCAGTGCATGGAAACTTCGGCGTTTGGTTTCATGGTTTTATTTATGATGATGTCAGAGTTTTCTAAAATTAATCGTTAAAATGAATCCAAAAATGATTTTCCCATTCAGCGTTAATCACGTTTCTTCTTTCTTTTCCCCTGGTAACAAGTCGGTCCCCCTTATCTGTTTTCATTGGCGAAATCGTCTGAAAAATTGTACAGAACAAACAAGTTTGCCAAAGTGAAATTATAGAAAGTTCAAGTACAACATAAAAAGATAAAAACTTGAAACAATTGTCAGCCAAGTGGCAAAAATGGCAGTTAATTATTTTCTTTAACAACAAAATAAGCAGCTTTATTGCTACACTTTCAATTGTCTTAAAACAAATTCAGCAAAATACATGATAAAAATGGAAAAAGAAATGAAATAAAATGAGAAATAACATCACCGATCCAACATAAATTCATGTACATTATCCACAACTACCCACGCAGGTCTCTCTTCCCACATCATAAAAAGAGAAGAAAAGGCACTATTAATAGGGAATTTTGTTTGCCAATTCGTTCAGTGCATCAGGCTTTGGTCTTTTATTGTTGTTTAGGAAATCGCACAATACTCGCAGAGAAAATATTGTTATTTGTGATTTTGAAATTCCTCATTGTTTGGTTTTGGCCTTTTTTTTCTATTGGCTTCTTTTGTTTGGGGGCATTTTCTGTGTCAGTTGCCAATTTTGTTTATGAAATCATTTATCTGGGGCCTTTTAAATTGTAACTGCAAATATTTGCCGACCTAATGATAATCACATCTTGAATTGTATAATTGTCGTGTCTTCAATTTTATTAAGCAAAACACCATGGAGTAAAGACAACTTTGCGATTTTATTTAAATGATATTTATTTTTTTTTTTGCTGAATTTTAAATTTTTTGTTCCCATTTCGTATTGCAATAAAAAAATACTCTTAATGTAATTCATGGTCTTAATTACAAATTAAAATGTTCTTTTTTTTAATTTTTGTGGCTTATCGATACTGCTTTTCATTCGATTACTCTTTTACTCTATCAGCAGCTAGATATTCTCTAACATTTAATGTAGAAGTAACGAATACAAATAAGCAATCTTTTGTTGCATTTTCCTAAGAATGTCGAGGGAAGTCTTATCACCTTTGGCAATTATCAAATAAAAATTATCAAATAATTTGTATGTATTGCTTTTACACCTTCATAAACTTGCACTTGAAAATTGAAAACCAAAACAAAAAGATAAAGTATAGCACGAAAAACTTTGAACGATAGCGGAAAGGAACGGACAAAAACTATGTGTAGACGTAATGTAAGCAACTTGATAATGAACGATAATGAATCCATTACATATATAAACACAGTAAGAAGAGCACAGATAACTATTTAAAAATAATGCACAAGTGACATGAAGGTGAACACTTTATTAATGCTTTTCAAACTCGGTGTGGCTTGGGGATCTGAGGAAAGATGGAGCGGAAATTGTTGAATGGAGATAGCTGAACCGAGTTAACGAACTTAGCTTGAGCCATTATCTGGGAAATAAGCTAAGAAAATGCAGTTCCAACGCATGGTCAATAAATATTTATTCCGCACGTTAGTGCCGGACGGACTTCTTGCCAAGTCGAGATATCGGAAATGCCCTATTCATGTTCGAGTAAAAGACTAAAATAACTCTCAACTTTACGTTTGTACAGCAATAGCAAAGAGGAACAATAATATTATTTTGTTTTCCAAAATATTACCCTGATGGTTCGTACGAACCATTGGTCGTAGCTGTTTTTCCAGTCTTTTTAGACTTTTTAATCTCTTCAAGTGCTCGTAAATTGTTGACCACGCAGCAAGCAAGTCGACCTTGCCGACGTTAATTATATCCTGTACCTAGTAAAATGTTTAATGTAGGCAAACACTCTTGAAATTGCCAGCAATTTAATATAAAGTTCACCTAACATGCGACAACAGCAAACGCATGCTGTCTCGCTCAGTGGCCCTATGATCCATTCTTTTAAAGGAACAGGAGAACATTTGCTTCGAAGTGCCTTGATTTTTTTTTTGCATTTGGCTCATCTTGGAACACCCACTCGTTTGATGGCCGTTTAGGTTGTGGCTCATACGGATACATGCAGTATGACAATTAATTGTTCTCAGCTTAATTGATTTTGTCAAATTGTCAAAAACTACATAGTTTTCCAAGCATTGCTAAATCAATGAAATTAGGTAAGACATTGACTGTTGAGATCCCAAATCAAGAAGAAACAATTTGGTGATTACATGGTAATGTCGTACATAATCGTTTTTCTGGGAATTCAATGTTCCGTTGCAAAGCTACGGATCTATTTTGTATTGTCTTTACATTTTGCAAAGAATTAATTGACAGCGCGAATTTCGACGAATTTTCTTTTTTATGTTTTTTTAAACTATTGTGGATGAAAGTTAGTTTTTTTTGCTTTCTACAGCTAAAGTATACTTAAATCTATAAGTTACAAAAAACTAGAAGAATGGGCTCTCTTTGGGCGTGCATACCCTTGGAAACTGTTATTTAACAATCAGAAAAAAATATTAGTTACAGATTTGACTCGGTGGCGTTTGCCTAACAAGACCAAACACAGAGCCAGCTGATCTGGGAATGTTTTTTCTACTATTTACGTAGTTCATTACACCTATTAAATGGAATAACGAATGAAGAAATCAATGGGCAAATATTACCGCATTTTTAATCCAGTCAAAAAACGGCAATTGCCTTGCAATTCGAGTGCTATTTTTGAAGCCGGCTCAGTCCAGTGCTACCGAGTCAAATCTGTAACTAATATTTTTTTTGATCCAATCACCTTTTCCAAACGGTAAATAACTAACAAAACATTAAAAAATTTTTTTTTTTTTTTAATTTAAGAAAGTTTTTGAGGACATCGGAGATTTTCGCTCGACTTGGGAGGGAAATTCGTCGGTTTAAACTTTTTTCCAGCACTTATGGGAAAAAAAGAGATGAAAAGTAGCAGAACAGATACCATAAAATAAGTTACAGCTAATATCGGCCTTTTAAAATGTTTGGCAGGACGTTTTCACCAAGGAAACTCTGAAAATCCTCGCTGAATCAATGCCGTCAAGGATAATGGCGGTTATAGTGGCTGGAGGGGCGTGACACCTCATTGATATTTTTTTATTTTCATTTAACATTACTTTTTCAATAAGTAAATAAGTAAAAAAGTAGTACATTAAAGCTAAACGAAAAAAATTTTTTTTTGTCTAAAGAATGAATTTTTTCGAATTCGCCTATATGTTTCTATATAGTGAGAATCAAGCAAATCTACACTTTGGAACTCAATTTTTTGATCCACTACCACTTTTTTTAAGTGTTTAATCATATTATTAAGAAAGAAACCTTATTCTTTCATTTTACTCTGAATGATTTTAAAAAAACATGAAATTTTTAAATGGTGCGGTTTTCATGACCGTCAGTGTAGACTGTATCAAATAAGCTGTGAGTATTTTTATTGTTATTTTTTCTGTTTTGTTATTTTCTGGCTATTGAATAGCTACTTTTGATTAAAAACCATTTGTTTTTGAAAAGTAGAAGTTATTCCCTTTAAAATGATATTTGAAGTTTATAGTTTTTGACTTATGGGGACAGCGATTTTTGAAAAAGAGCTGTATCAAATAAGCTGTGAGCCATTATATTTATAATGTGACAAAATCATTAGAATGCATTTTTAACAAGTCAAACCTACATTATACATATGTTAGTGGCTTGAGAAAAAAAGTAATTTGAAAAAAAAAAATATCAATGAAGCTAACTTCGGCTTTGCCGAAGTTTGTATACCCTTGCAGCTTCATTGTTTTATTATTTAATTTAAAAACAAAAATTTTAAAGTAATTGGTATTAATGTTTAATAAAATCACAAAACAAAAAAGAAGAAATACTCAACTAAAAACTTTCCCATATTCACCAAGAATCGAACCCACGAAACATCGATCCATCATGCGACCGATCTCTACATACTACGCCACCATCCTCACTTAACTCACTTAAGCTAGTTCGGCATATATAGCACACGCATGGCATCTCACTCTTTCAATTTCGTTCTGTGCAACAACACAACGCAAATGTTTCTGTCTCTCTCACACACCGCGTGGTGACGAATTTTTGCTTATGTATATGTGTGCGTGATTTCTTTGAATTTGTTTTTGTTTCTATGCTGCCAAAGAAAATTGCTTATTTTACTCGAGGTACCTCCACGTTTTAGTTAATAACTCCGGTGAAAATTATCCGATCCGACTAATTTTTAAACTTTACCTGCTCAATCGGTTGAGGAACTTAACTTTTCGTGTTTCCACCATGTAGCTTAAAATTTAAGCTCGAAAACGTCTGGCTAAACAGACAGACGGACAGACGGACGGACGGACAGACGGACAGATGGACATGTCTCAATCGACTCGGCTATTGATGCTGATCAAGAATATATATACTTTATGGGGTCGGAAATGTATATTTCTATGCGTTACAAACATCTGACCAATTTTATAATACCCTCTGCAAGGGTATAAAAAAAAAAAATGTTCGTCTAATTGTTCCTATAATAAATAAATATACTTTGTTTAATCGCTTTCAAAACACCCGATCTTGACCCGATCGTTAATACGTTATGGAAAAGTTATGGAAGTTTAATTCTATTCTCGACCGATCGTTCCTATGGGAGCCATATGATATAGCCATCCTATCCGGACGATTCCGAAATATGCAATGCGTGCTGCAAAAAGTAGCCTATGTGCAAAATTTCAGCTCTGTAGCTTTAAGGGTCTCGGAGGAGATCGTGTTGATCCAGACAGACAGATAAACAGACTGGCACACAGACGGACATGGCTATATTAACTCAGCCTGTCATCGTGATCAAGAATATATGTATATACTTTATATAGTCGGAAATGCTTCCTTCTATGCGTTGCAAACTTCTGACCAAAATGAATATACCCTTGCAAGTATAAAAATCTTTAAAAAAGCTAATGCAAATTGATAAAATATAAAATAAGCCGAAAAATGTACTCCTGTTACTTTTTCCTTTTGCAAACAATTAATTGACATACTGTATATCCATATAAAAATCATTTGAAGCACTACGGTCGAACATTTTAGACATTGAGCGATTGATAAGTTATGGAGTACTCAAGAAGAGCAATCCTTTTTAACAACTAGGTGTTCCAGCAAAATTCAATGTATTAAAGTGGAGCTAATGTGCAGAGATGCCTCCATTCCACCATGCATATGTTACATGTCGTACACAATCAATGTTTTGTGGCAACCAATTGTGGGCGACCTTCACGGACTTCAGCGACTAGTCTACAACCACGATTAAATTCTGCAAACCAGCGCTACACTGTCGCTTTTGATGGTGCTTTCATCCCATATAACGAAGTTTATTGACACATTCTTATTGGAATAATTCACGTTAAAAGTTGTAAAAAATATTCCAACAAAAAACCTTTCGAGAAATTTGATTCTTTAAAGTTATTGTAAATGAAACAAAAACCAATTGTACATAAAATCGTTGTACGTGTATACAAAAACGACCGATTATTTTAGCTTTGCCCGATTTTACGTATTGACCTTAAAACAGTGGACCCTAGGTTAGCGCTGTGTATCCACACTCAAATTTGTATGACAAACGTGTTGCGTTTGAAGCAAATTTGAACGTGGATAGTGTTGTTTGCAGTAATTTTCGTGTTTGAAGTGCGCGTTTGACGAAAATAGAAATGGTTTTATCTTCGACGTGTTTGACAAATTTGTCATACAAATTTGAGTGTGGATACACAGCTTAACAAACGCCTTGAATAGCGAACAATTCGCATGACGAACAAAAAAGTTTCGGCTAACGAACAAAGTTTTGCATGACGACCAACAAAAAACGTGGAAACCTTAATTGCATGTAAAATTTTCCGAATACCCATTATAATGGTGTCCTGTGTGGACGTTTTACCCATTTCAGATGTCACCTTCCGTCAAATACATATTCAGTTTGTTAAAATTTTTTTACTTTGTTTCAATAAGAGCTGAAATTAAAATAAAATAAACCACCACCTAAAAGTTTTAACCACCAATATGGTTAAAATATATATCAGTTCTTTAAAAGTTTTGATTTAATTTTTTTTTATTTTATTCTTTCAATTATTTTAATTTAATTTGATTTGTAGGGAAATAGTGGTTTCGCTCAACAAGCGTTTCTTACCCAGGTCTATTATTGCTAATTTCTGTAATATAAATACCAGTCCTCATAATAGTTTTATGCATGTGAAAAAGCAAAATAAAATATTTTTCAAATAAGCAAAAGTTCCAGGCCAATTCTAAGAAATTCTTAGAAAAGAAAAGAAGGCCGACAAATTATCATTTTTATAAACTCGCCCCTGTTAAACTACTGACAATCCACTTATTTTAAATTTGGGTATAGGGTATTCAAGTACTCGTTCAGCTAAAAGCATTGCTATATCTCTTAGATTTGTTGTCATACATTTATAATTTTGCCTAACACAGCAACCCTGTCACATCAAAATGATTGCATAATAGAAAAAAACGTTACCATTTTAAACAAATTAAGCAAAACAAGAGACGCACAACAAAAAATATGTTTTGTACTTTCAAAATGCAACGCAAATACGAGTCATTACCGAATCGCCGTCCCTTGAGGGGGTCCGCCTTTTGATGCCTGCTGGGCAATGCTGCATGCAATATTGGGCGTTTAAAACGAGAGACTAACCGAAAACTTTTACTTGCTAATGATGCTGACTTAACAAAAGATCATTCATTTAACAATAACGTAGATTCCGACGCCCATTGAATACCCTGCACCGTATAGTAGCGCATTAAGTGCTACATAAGACTATCAATTCTGAATGGAAACAATAAAAATTTGCAAAAATTTATCTATAGCTTTTACTTTTGTGAACGTTTTTCATAGATAAGTCCTAATAGGCTTTTCATTTTGTCTGTGTAACAAACTAAAGGCACAAACCTTGCCAAAGTTTTCATTTTGGTCTTAATAACTCACAATATCATTCACTTGCTAGCCGAAAAATTATTTAAAAGGCATTGTATACGAAAATGAGTATAGTAGATTTTTATTGCATGTGCACTTGCTCATATACACATATGTATATTTCTACAAGTACTTAACAACAACAAGATAAAAAAGTGTTGCAAAATGCGACCATTTGATTGACATAAAAACTGGTTATGTCATATGTGTCAAGAAAGGCGGCTCCAAGTCTCTGTCGGAGGTGGCTAGTTTTAGTCCCAATATCTAAACTGCGATTTGACTCCTAGACACAAGCTTAGATTAGGCATATGTATATATACTATACATATGTATGTCCGTGTGTCTCGCCCCAATTATTCAATTCAATTTTAATTTAAACTGCCACAAAAACCTCGCTTTGCGAATCGCCTCGTGTTGCAATTAGATTTTGTCGTGCTGCCATTTTGCCATGATGTGTCGAGCACTGTATGATATCCGAATAAAGTGGAAATAATATACAAATGTTGTTTTTTCTTTTTTTGTTTGCTTGTATAACTTCTGAATTTGACTTGTTGTATAATTCTGAAATTACGACATTGCTACATTTTTATATATTTTCGTTACTTGTTTCGTTATTTAATCACACATGTAGTTAGTATTATTCGCATTGTCTATTCTATTAATCATTTTTTATACTTATTTGTGTGTGTGTTTACACAGTTGTGCTTTTTATCATATTTTGATTGCTGCCAAAGCTAGAAACACAAAAATCGCAAATGAACGAATATTGAAGTATAATTATATACCTTAGCACTTCTCAAGAGCGTACTCCACACGAAAGTATTGAAAGACACTTAAAAATAATAGATGAAAAAGCAAAATTAAAATTAAAGTACATAAGCACATGGTCTGGGTTTAGTTAAAGACCAGAAACCAGAAAAAATGGAAGTTTTGTTCAGCTGGGCCGAATCAGAAATAAGATGGAAAACTTCTACAATGACCATCTTCTACACAAATGCTTTTGACTTCCGGCAAAAAATTACTTAATTTTTAAACAAATTGTATATGAATTAATTTTTTACATTTTTGTTTGAGTTAAAGATATCTTTAAATTTCAAATTGTATTCACTTTTGAGTTCTGTTTTTGTTGGTTAGAATTACAAAAACAAACAAATATTAATTATGAATGTTGTTAAGGATTTCAACTCTCACATCAAAGTAATTAATGAAAAAATAAGGGCACGTCAATTGGCAAATGCTTTTGCAAATTTCGATTTCATTACTTTATTCACTGCTTTTGCTATTGCCAAATACGTAAAGATTTGCCAAATGCAAAACACATTTGTTCACTGTAATAAAAGTTGTATAAAGTGAAAGAACAAAAGCGTAACGTGGCCACGTGGAGGTGCTGGAGTGGAGGGGCGTCAGTCCTGGAATGGAAAAGATGAATAAAAAAAAAAAGTAAAAAACATTTTCAGACTCATACACGCGAATCGGATTCAAAAGTCATTGAACGTTGTCATGTCGTCGTCTGTGCAAATGACTTCATCATCGGATGTGGCCAGAGTAACTGGGAGATATATAGAATTCGTGTCTGTATCTCAGGCTGCTCAAATGTGATGGTAGATAAGTTTGCATTGATGTATCAATAAGTATTCAATTGAATGAAATGTTCCCTATGCCACAAAAATAAACAAAGATATCTCCACATGCAGAGTATGGTATGAAAAGTTTATAACAAAAACTTACTTTTAGTAAGAGCCATGAAAAGGGTTTTTAAAATTGCTTGGAAATGAAATCGTAAAAATTTCTCTACTTTAACTAATTGCAGATGATAAACAGCGACAAAGTGAACGTTTCTTCTAAACAATGTTTTCATATGAAGGCGCAAGTTATTTATTTACCACATTTAAACTCTCGGCGGTCGAGTGTCTAGGGCTCAAAAAAACACGCATGCATTCGTCTAGACAACTAAAAGATGGCCTCTCTCATTAAGTAAATGAAGAAAAGTTGTGAAAACTTTACTCGCAATTTCGCCCTTCATCCCACGAATGTTGTGTTTGTATAAACACCTACGCACGCAATGTGCAAAAAACAGTAAGAGCATTAAAAAAAAGCATGAGACATTAATTAAATGCGAAAAACAGAAGCAAATGATAAACTAAGCAGATGGCCGGCTATATACGTTTCTACCACATCCCCCTTCACCACTTCCATCCGCTTCGAAATCCGTAACCAACTGGGCACTAGTAATTAGCCGAATTAATTATCGATATATGTACATATATACATAAGTAAATACATTAATATATATTCATTAAATGAAACTGAAAACGTAAAGTTATTTAAGCGAAAAGCTTTTACATGTTTCGGGGAATCAACAATAATTAAAACAATAGAAAAACTAAAAACTTAAGCAAAGTTAAAATGGAAATTGAAATGTGGCATTAGCACGCGAATTGCTTTTCCACGGTGCGTGCATTTTTCAATGTTTCAGCATATTAGTTGTTCCTTTTGTTTGTGGTATAAAATTCAACGAACCAGAAATGATTAGGAAAACAAGTTCAAAGTATATGTATGTATGTACATATACATATGTATGTAAGTATGTATATAAACAGCAGACATAATATGAAATATAAAAAATTGTATACCTTAGATATAAGAAAATCAAAAGTCACAATATCCTTATCTATAAATTTATCTATAAATATCCACATACATACAATATATTTTTCCGTTTTCATTTTAGGTAAGCCTTCAAAGTTAAAGATCTTTCTAACCGTAAGTAAACTGCAAAATGTATTTCACCATAGCAACAAGGTTATCTGCAAGGTCACTTCATGCCTTGTTCTGTTCGCTGTCATTGTGTATACTATCTGGAAATGCGAAAACTTAGTTTTTTATCTTATGAGACCATAAAAGTTCGACTTAAAGTTATTGATATTTGAATGGCTCGTGCCTGGAGTAATAATTAAAATTCATAGATTATAGATTACATATTGATAGATACATATATCAATTAAAGCCACGTTAGTTGCTCCCACTGGTGGCTATAACTGACTCATCGCGCAAACAAACAACATGGTATTCACATTAAGTTAGTCATTTATATAGAAATCCAACATACATACACATATGAAGTAAATACCGTGATTCGGAATGTCAACTGCAAACCTCTGCAAATAGGAAAAATAGTTGTTACTAAGTTTTTATACCCTGTACCCATAGGGTAAACGGGTATATTAAAGTCGCCAAAATGTATGTAACAGGTAGAAGGAAGCGTTTCCCACCATATAAAGTATATCTATTCTTAATCAGCATCACTACCCGAGTCGTTTGAACATGTCCGTCTGTCTGTCCGTATGAACATCGAGATTTTGGAGACTTTAAGAGCTAGAGTTACTAAATTTGATTTGTAGAACCGTCTAGTGTGTACACAGATCAAGTTTGTTTCAAATTTTTGCCACGCCCACTTCCGCCTCCGCAATTAGGGAAAAGCGTGTAACTAGAGCCATATTAAAAGTATCGCATTCATATTTGGCACATTTAATAATGTGGCCAAAATATATTTGGTGACCAAATTTAGTTGAAATCGGTCAATAAGCATCGAAAGATATACGAATATACGTTTTGTCCTGAAACGCCAAGGGCGACATTGGCAGGCAGGAGTGAGCGAGACAGCATGCGCTCGCTGCTACTGCATGTTAAGCGAACTTTACAGTGGCTCACAGCTTATTTGATACAGTTCCTTTTCAAAAATTGCTGTCCTCATAAGTCAAAAACTATAAACAATATCAAAAAACTTTAAATGTCATTTTAAAGGGAATTACTTCTACTTTTCAAAAACAAATGGTTGTTAATCAAAAGTAGCTATTCAATAGCCAGAAAATAACAAAACAGAAAAAATATCAATAAAAATACTCACAGCTTAATTGATATAGTCAATGTTAAATGATTAAATTAAAGCCTTATGTAAATTTTAGTATTTAGTGTGCCTTCCCCCAGCTTTACCAACTACCTGCAGCATGTTTGGCGTGGACTCTACTAATTTTTTGTGTAGCTAGGACTTATTTTTGAACATTCTCCCAACAAGGCTTTGTTCAGTCCTCTTTGTTGGAAATTTTGTGTTTCCTGATTCCATTTTTTAAAAATTCTCTCAAATTCTCGATGACATTGAAGTCTGGAGACTGGGCCGTTCGTGTCATCAGGTGGGGGCAGGTCCAAATGAGCCACGTTTGGATAATCCCGGCCTTGTGCTTGGAGTCATTATTTTGGTAAAACCGGGTATTTTGGCTTGTTCTCATTTTTTTCAAAATTTGGACCAAGTTTGACTTATCTGAAAATAATACGGTGTTCCAGAAGGAAGAGTTCTTAAAAATATGTTACTTGACAAATGAAATTTTGGAGCAGATAACTTGGCTTATTAGCTTTAATTTTTCTCACAATATACTGCTCGTCCGACTTGGTAAAAATTTCATTTGTCGCTTTTCTACCTTATTTTGCACACGGTACTCGTGGTTAACGGGCTCTATTATATGCTGGACCATAGAGGAACTAAAATTGACCAGTTCTGCAGTTTCCCGGACACTCCCTCCCTCTTTAAGATTTTGGATGACCGGTTAAAGCTGTTCGAAAGTGATGTGTGGACACATTTTGAAAAATCTACTTTTTTGGTGGACTTAGGGTTGCAAAATTTTTAAGCAATTGCTAAAAATATTGTCTTTTATGTTATCCAAACATAACAAAAAAAATCGCAAGATAAAACCACCTGGTCGTTGGTCATTTTTCTTACATTGGATTGGCTGTATCAAATAAGCTGTGAGCTCTAAATCGACCATCTACCCGTAATATTTGCAGCCTGCGCCAAAATTTCTGGAAATTCCATAGCTTAGAGCTAGTACTTTAAACATACATCTACACAACTGCATTTCAAATTTATTGATAAACCCAATACTTTCGACATAAAATTGATGAGAAATAAAAAAAGTTACTGTATCAAATAAGCTGTGAGCCACTGTATATTAATCTTCATTATCTCGTCTAGGTACAGGGTATAATCAACGGCGGCATGGAGGACTTGCTTGCTTCATTTTTACAGTAAAACGAGAAGGATGGGCTAACTTCGGCCGTGCCGAAGTTCGTATACCCTTGCAAACTGTTTTTTAACAATTACATATTTACAATTACATTAGACATGGCTATATCAACTCAGCTTGTCGTGCTGATCAATAATATATATACTTTATATAGTCGGAGATGCCTCCTTCTATGCGTTGCAAACTTCCGACCAAAATTAATATACCCTTTTTGCAAGGGTATAAATATCATGCTAGGTGGAAAATTTTTTTGTAGAAAAGAATTTTAATTGATGAAATGCGAAAATTTCATTTAAGTGAAGTCACTCACTAGATATAGAATATAAAAATGATTAAATAAAAAAAAACTTTTGAAGAATATTGAATAATCAAGACTTTAGCAAATATGCGTCAATTTATTAACAATTGTCCGAAAACAATAGCGATTGGCCCTGTAATTAACAAATGGCCTACAGACCATGAAGGTTTATTTTACTTTCGGAATAGTATTTGAGTTAACTTCTACATATGTATGTATATACATATGTACAAGTAAGTGCCAAGTATTTAACATTTTAAACATGTTATATTTTTGGAAAAGTGAGTTATGGCCGCATGAAAATGAAATTATTTCTCTTCAGAGTGATAATAAAAGTTCTGAAACGAGTCTTCATTTGCCCGTTTACTTACCAATTAAACATACATTATTAACTAGCCTGGGACTGAGTCACGTCACCGATATCTCTCTGTTATTATCGTGTACTTAAAATAAGAAGATAAATACGTACAAATATATAAACTGATTAGTATATGTTATAGATAAGCATTTATATAGTGTTGACTTGTGTAAGATAATATTTAACCTTGACATGAGCCAATTTTGACTATACTAATTTGTTTTTCTCTGAATTTGAATTTGGTTGATTCAAAAATTCAAAATGAAAAAATATACTATATTATAAAGTTTTGCACTATATATACTATATTATATTTAGTTTACAACAAAATCTCTCTTAATGTATGTATATATTTCACTACCAAATACACCCAAGCACTCCAGCAATAAGGCAAAGAATCCGTTTTTATACCCTTGCAAGGGTAGATTAATTTTGGTCAGAAGTTTGCAACGCACAGAAGGAAGCGTTTCCGGATATATAAAGTATATATATTCTTGATCAGCACGACGAGCTGAGTTGATATAGCCATGTCCGTCTGTCCGTCTGTCTGTCTGGATCAACAGCTTCTCCTCCGAAACCCTTAAAGCTACAGAGCTGAAATTGCACCCTGGCTTCTTTTTGCTGCAGGCATTGTATATCTCGGAATCATCCCGATCGGATGACTATATCATATAGCTCCCATAGGAACGATCGGTCAAGAATAGAATTAAACTTCAATAACTTTGTTGTTTTTCAATCAATTGTTACGAAATTTGGGGTTCATAAGTTTAATACACCTTTAAACAAATCCACCAAGTTTGATCAGAATCGGTTGACTATATCATATAGTTCCCATAGGAACGATCGGTCAAGAATATAGTCTTAGAGCAATAACTTGGGTGTTTTGAAAGCGATTGTCACGAAACTTGGTTTTTGGAAGTTTAGTATATATAGAAATGTCTGTGCTAAGTTTCAGACAAATCGGTCATCTATATGCTAGAGCTATAGCATAGGAACAATCGGGCCAAAAATTTTTTTTTTCGAAATACTTTTTTTTCTCATGCTACAAACATTTAATGTAGGCTTGACTTTATATGCTTTTTAATGATTTTGTCACATTATAAATGTGTAATTGTTAAATAACAGTTTGCAAGGGTATACGAACTTCGGCACGGCCGAAGTTAGCCCATCCTTCTAGTTCTAATTTAAATTCGATCGAAATTTAAGCGCATAAAAAACATTTTTAGAATTATGTATTTTAGTTTTTTTATTTAGAACTAGTCAATGAAAAATAGTTATGTTTTCATATACTCATATATGTACATACATACATATCTGTACATATTTTCCAAAACGAAATAAAAATTAATGAAGCAAGCAAGACGTCGCTGCCGACATTGAGTATACCCTGCATGAATTAGTTTTATTAATTAAAGTCGAACAATCTCGTAATCGCCATCAATATAATACAAAATTCCCTTTAACATGCAGCAACAGGGAACTCATGCTATCTTGCTCACTCTTGCCAAACAATATACCCTTAGCATTTCAGTAAAAAACGATTTAAAACAAAACTTGTAAAATTGTGTAGTAACAGGCAGAAGGAAGCATTTATGGTCCCATAAAGTATACATATGTATGTATATATTCTTGATCAGCATCACTAGCCAAGTCGATTGAGCCATGTCCGTCCGTATGAAAACCTGGATCTCGGAGACTATAACAGCTAGGATGTTCACACCAAATTTGGTAGCTCTAGTGTAGTCCCGAGATCTGAATGTTCATACGGACGGACAAATGGACACGTCCCAATCGACTCGGCTATTGATGCTGATCAAGAATATATATACTTTATGGGATCCGAAACGCTTTCTTCTGCCTGTTACATACAATTTAGCGACTTTAACATATATATATTTTTACCATATGGGTACAAGGTATTAAAATGTTTTACCATTTATGTATTTATTTTTAACTTTTTCTCTTTGCTGTCGTTTATGCCAGTCGTGCCTTTTTTTTTCCTGTTTTCCCTCGCTCTTTGCCTACTCAGGGTCGTGGAATTTTCCTTTTCATGTGACTGCTCTATATAGATGAAATCTTATAGATACATGCAAGCATGTGTCAGATCATTGGACTTTTTGCTTTTCATCAGCTTTTGAAAAGAGACTCTATAAAACTCCAAAATCCTTTCATGATGAGGGAACTCTCTCAAGTACAGAAAGGAATCGTATCATATTATTGCAGACGTGCCTCGGCGTTTTTTAACTGTAATTTTAAGAAAAACTGAAAGAAAAAATCTGAATACGAATTAAAAACGAACAGCAAAAACAATTTGATTTACATTGCCAGTCACGTACAGAGGAGACATTAGCGAGACAAAAAATTAAAAAAAAAAAAAAACTATTTACCTAGAGCATTTCGAACTTTGAAATTAATTTGTTGCTTCTATGCAAAGCGTCGACCGGACCTCTAGTAACTCAGTGGAACAAACTTAACTGAATTCATACTCGTCTGGGCGGATGTTTATGCAAATATGGTTGCGTTTGGGATTTTCAGTGACCTTTTTGGGTTGCTAGCAATGAAAAATGAAACGGAAATCGCATTGAGCGGTTGAAATCGAAAGTGTAATGATTTGGTTGCTTTTTGTTTTGTTTTTTTACTGCAAAAAGGGTATATTAGTTTTGAACAAAAAACAACAAGACTAGCGGAGTTCATCTAGCCAAATACTCTCTCTTTCGTACGATCGGAAATGATTGAATTAATATAAGTTTGTACCTTAATATAAATAACTCTTAAAATAGACCTAGTAACGCTTAGAAAATCTGCTAGGGCATTTAAAATTCCACTAGGACGGAACATCTTTGGCCTTCTAGTTTTCATTTACAGCAACAAAATATTGTTATATATTGATCGAATGCTAACATGAGCATTGGATATAATTAACTCAACAGTGAATTTAACTGTGTAGTTAAATTAGATTTAGATTAGCTGGAAAATTAAAATGCAGAAAGTTGGTCACGCAATGTGCATTCTTAATTTAGAAGTTGTTAGAATCCTTTTTAGATGAGAGCATGTTTTGGTCAAAAAACGCAAACGAAAATGTCAATAATAATTACAACACACATCCTTAAAGAGGCAAGCTTATAGTTAGCCATTGCGAAGTCGATCTAAATTTAAAAAAGAAGTAAACGCTGTATTGAGGTGTTGGAAGGACTGGTATAGCACGTTATATGCCTTAAACCCCGCCACTATTAAGAAAAATAATTAAGGTGTTCGTTTGTTTATCGTAAATCTAGATCAAATACCGATAACCTTTGGGCAACGACTCTGAAGACTAGAAACTAGAAACGCAACAATGAAGAATCTAATATCGGCCTTGCCGGAGTTATTTTTAAATTTTTTACATAGACGTAAGTTGATTATGTTAAAGATATATTTTATTAATTTATCCCCGTAATATTTGTTTGATTTGGATAAACTTGGTGCTTAGGTATAAATATGATTTATGGGCCAAAAGAAAAAAACATTGTTTTTATTCTACACCGATCCGACCAATTCTTTTACTTTTCAAATACACACATCTAAAAAGCTTATCTACCACAGTTAAAAATCTAAAAAGTCTAAAAAGTGGCGACGGACATGGCTAGATCGACTCGGCTTTAGATACTGATCAATAATATACAATATAGAAATAAATCAGACTTCATTTTGTTTACCCGGTTCCAAAGGATGTACACATAAGTAAAGTTATTTTCACTCGGAAAAGTGAGAAAGAGATAGGGACAATTTGCTGATAGCAACACATAAACTTTGTTTACAATGACTGAACTAAAGAGATTATATGAAATGCAAAAATAACAAGCTCTAATCCGGGCTAAATTTACTTTCCTTCCTTAACTCTCATTCACCCACACAACTTTCCTCCTTTCTTAGACTGCAACTACGCTTTGATAATGTGTTCCTCCTTTGATAAGTGCACTGATAATGAAGCAAGCGATTCGTCCCTGCCGACATTGAGTATACCCTATACCAACTAGTTATATTAAATAAAGCCAAACACCTTCGGGGTAGCCATCAATTTAATACAAAATTTCCTTTAACATGGGGCAACATCAAATGCATGTTATCTCGCTCACACTTGCCACAGCCATTTTCGCTCTAGCTGTTTCAGTACAAAACGCGTTTTTGTATATTTCCGATGTTTATTCTCCGATTTGGACAAAATTTGGTCAGCAGGTGCAGTTGCAGTATATATATGGGTCAACCAAGTAAAAATACGATATCTTTAATACCTCTCTAGTAAATCGTTTTTCGTAAATTGCGCGAGTGAAAGCGATAATTTGAAACAAACTTGATCTGCCTGGACATTAGGCGGATGTTCACATCAAATTTGGTAGCTCTAGCTCCTATTGTCTCTGAGATCTAGATATTCATACGGACAGCCACAGACTCGGCTGTTGATGCTGATCAAGAATATATATACCTTATCTGGTCGGAAAAGCATCCTTCTGTCTGTTACTTACATTTAAGCGACTTTAGTATACCCCTTTACCTCATGGGTACAGGGTATAAAAACTTCATCGAATCTGATCCACGTAGACGCTAGTCGGCATACTAAAATTAATAATTCTTAACGCCAATTAAATCTAGTTGTTAATACCGATGGATACATGGTATATGAAACAGAGTTGGAAAACCACAAACTAACTCATATCAATGGATATCATAAGGTCAACTTTATTGCGGCAAGAAAATATATTGCAATTTTCGTTAAAACAAAAAAAATTATATAAAAACTTGTTAACACTTGCCAAAAGGTTTCAAAAGCCATTAAAGATCTGAAAAACGCGAGTATCTTTTATTGTATTTATATTTTATCATTACTCATACGCAGTGTGAGCTGACGCAATAAAATCCAACCAGCAAAGCAACCCCTTGGTGAGATACTTGTGTACATAAGTATGTAGCTATATATGAGAAAAAAGTGAGGAAGGGGTAGAGGTTGAGACTGCCAGACAGTGGGCTTCCGTTGACCCTGGTCCCCTGGTCAATAAACTAGAAAATGGCGAGTAAATATAGTATAAACGAGCAAATAGAATATATGTGTCAATAATGTACAACAAAACTCGGACGAAACTCATTAAAAATACTTCGATGTTATAGGATAGCACTAAGGTAGTCAGAGTGAAGGAAGTTGACTGGGATTCATAGTTAAGAGCAAATATTGACATGTGAAGGATAAACATTAGAACAACAGCAACCTTCAAGAGGGCTTACATTTTTAATTAGGCTTAATATAGAGAACTCTTTTTAAAAATGTCAAGGAAAAAACTTTTGAACAAAAGAGTCAAATTGGTAAATTTTTTAAAAATTGTAAAATAATCATGTAAAATACAAGTATACTGCTATAAAGAGACAAAATCTCTCTTTCTACATTCAGTCATACATATACAGTATAGTATATATGTATGTATGCTGATTCGGTTTTCCCTAGGAGAAAAATTGGAAATTCCCACATTATTGTTGTTGTTCATTTTGGTTTTGGGTTTACACAATTCATTTGTGCTTAATTTGCACAAACATTAAACTGAATTTTTGCGCTAAGTACTGCCAACCAATGATCTTAGCCATACACTGATGACGTTGGCTGCTCATTCGAGCCACGTCATAAACTGTTTATCAATTCGCAAAACGCAATTTCATGTATTTGTGGGTGTCTGTGTGTTTGTTTGTGTGTTTCACCCCAATCATTATGATGACGTTGTCAGCCGTCCTCGTCTCCGTCCTCGTGCCCTCAACGCTGTTTATCTCAACTGCCTGACAGTTCAATGTATATACATACATTCATACATACACATAGATTGTATATATTTATATCTAACTATCTATCCGATAATTCCGAGTGCACATCAATAAACATTCGTTTGATTTGTCGGAATTTGCACATAAACAACAACAGTGCGATAAAAATAAACTGTTATCGGTTTTACTTCTATTTGTATTGTTTTAGTGGCTGTAATATGCTTGGAAAGTCATTAAACAATGAACATAGAGCCAAGGTGGGAATTAAACATGCTGCTCACCAACAACTGTTGGCTTTAAGCTGACTTTCAGTTCATCTTGGTCATCTAGATACCTAGATTATTAAAGTCATAATTGCATGTATGATATAACGAGGCCCAGACGCCTCATCAAGTTCAAGTCACGCTCAGGTCGCACTGCACATGTTTCTACACATTTTAAAATGATGTCATAATCACATCACATCTCATCCCACTTCATTTCCTCTCCCGGAACAAGAAAAGAAGAGAAGAAAAGTTATCAGCGTCACTTTTATCGCACAACATACAACACAACACACGCCACACAATACACATAGAGAAACACTGTAATACTGAAATTGAAACTGAACCTGACTTTTGACAGTGAAACACTCTCGTTTCAAATGTTTTCGTTGTTACTTGTCAACGACAAAAGCCCGTTCTGGATAGTGCGATAAGTTTATATTCTTGTTTCTATGGGGCTGAATCAAAAATAGGTCCACATGTATTACAATTTTTTGATAACTGAAAGTTAGTTGTGCCTTGGTCGCGTCGGCGGCAACATATAAATACAACTTGTAAAAACAAAACAATGACCGAAAGTTTTGAAATGGGAAAATATTTCCAACATAACGCTTTGAACTGATTAATACGGAAAATAAAGTGTATAACATAAGTGCTCGGATATATACATATATATTATCTTAAAAATCAATTAAGGAATAACTTGTAAAAGATGTCACACAGTTGACATGCCCACTTCTATAATTTTTAAAGTCTTTTGGTTTTCAAGATGGCACTCATTCTCTTGCCCCCGTTTTTGGATTTAATGTAGACTTGCTATCATGCCTGGCGGTGCGGGTAAGTTGACACAATTACCCGTACTCTCGAAAAATTCAGGTGCCACGTTACTCAGGAGACGAAACCTCATTAAAACTCTTCAGCGTGGAAGTAAAACAGTGCAGAATGGGGGATAGTGATATTAAGTTTACACGCTTAACGACAAGAAGCTGTCGAGTGAGCACTGTGCGAGTGTTGCGAGTTGACTATGTCATCCTCGTGTATGGGGGTTCTAATGACCGACCCGACACTCAATGGCGACAAAGCTTTATTATGAAATTAATCATAGCTACGATGAGGTTGACTATGTAGTACAGTCGGCAAACCATTTTCGAATATTGTAGGTGGTGAACTTATTTCTGCGCCAAAAATTAAAATAGAATAAACAGAAAGGTTTGATAAAGTTAAAGTTTTGTTTTTGACTTTAAAATATATGTACTTTGTTTACTAAACAGGTCAAACGTTCGTCACCGAAAAGGTCACATGCTTGTAAAATCTCTTAAAACTTAGGTAAAAAATTCCCACAAAGTGGTTTCCATTGGAGCTTCGATTGTCAAGGTCAATGTCTCGCCATGCCTCGTATCTTGCATCGCTTTTGTATGTTTCTTTTGATATTTTTGTCCCAGACAAAACGAAGAAATCACTCAAGTAGCCCGTTTTTCCATCAAGACACGTGATGTTGGTTGGCCTTTCGTTTGAACTTTGCCAAGATTTCGTTGTTGTTGCTGCTAAGTCAATACGCTTTTGCTGAGGCACATCTTAGGGTTAAATTGTCTAAAACAAAGTGTGAGAGGATTTGTTCATTCGGTTTCACAGTGGACCCCAATTGTGTTACCATACCGATTTACATTCCCTTTTGATCTCTTATCTGATGCATTTTTTTATGGTCATTCTACGATTATGGCTGATAATAGAAACCAATTGTATGTAAGTGTATCGCTTTCAACATATAAATTTAGCTCTGTGTGGCTGCTAAGTGAAACAAGTTCCGTTATGTTTTTCTTTACTTCATGTGGGTCTGTCACATTTATTGTAAGATATATTTTTCGGGCGGTATGAACATTAACTAATACCGAAAGTTTCAGAGCAGAAGTTTCCTTTATATGTTGTGCAAATTAGAACGAAGGAGAAACCGAAGTACAAGCAGCGAAAGCAAATTCCACAATTTTGAAATAACGAACAAGTACTTTGCCTATATAGAAGCTATCAAGAGGAAGAGAACCGCATATATATGTACATGTATGTATGTTTATATCTCGTAAGCCCATTAATGTATGTATGTATGTATATGTATGTTTCTTGTTTCCAGAAAGGAATTCGTGTTAGTATTGTAGCTTTAGGCAAAGAGATCTTATAATGCATATTATGACAGCGCTAAAAAATTAGCAATTATGAAAAAACCAGTAAACAAAAAGAAAAATCACTTAAAGCAATAATCCTTCAATCCAACAAATTGTACACCGTCACTAAACAAAAGAATGCAAATATTCAATACCTATGATATTCTGCATAGTCGCTAACGGTATGAAATTAGGCAACGAAGGGATAATCAGTGAAAATTCAGTTACAATTTACAATAATAATTTTTTGTAATGAAGAAAAAATTAATTCCTTTCATTTCACAGTGACTGGAAACATCACAGTATTTTTTGCCAACCGCCCGTCATCAGCTGGCGCCAGCTCTTTGCTGTTGTTGCCGATGTCGTCGTTGCCATTCACATTTTAGTGTCAAGTTTTTGCGTTACCATCAAGTGAAACGATCAAAAGGGGCCAAGAAGAGTCGGTGGAAATGATGATAGTCACACCCAAGTTAAATAAAATGATTTTATTTATTTTGATTTGTGCACAACGTTTTATTTCTGTGCCACGTCATTGTTGATAAATGAAGAAATGAATACACAATTTTATTTAATTTGTAGCAATTGTGAAGGTAGAGGCAAGTGTAATGCAAATAAACAACACTGAGCAACAATTTTTGGTTATATGACTCTAAATTATGTACAAATATACAAAATATAATATTTAAATCCATGGATCCATAGAGAAGTTAAAGTGTCAACTCTAAGATACTCCTCATCAAACAGAAAAGTAACTATTCCCACCTTTCTGAGAATTTGTGTGTCAAGTGGTTGTATGAAAAAAGATTTTAAAAAAATTCCAAAGAGGACCGAAATTCTGTAAAAGGTCTTCAAAATAAATGCTCTAACAAAATCATTGCTGCTCGACTAATGAAACTTAATTTGACAAAATCAGTTAGTTGGTTAGGAGGTTTAAAGGATTTCCGTGACACTGAGCCATAGCTCTTATACTTACTATTCGATATCTTAGAACAATGAATCAGTTCAACAGAAAGCGGGAGAGAGGAAGAAGCCATACTCTACGAATTATAGAAAAAAATACAATGCTGCACCGGAAAACATAAAAAAAAATCGAATCTTTTCTATTTGTTGCCGAAAAATTCAAATTTCCCATTTCCCATTTCCCATATGTATGTATTCTAAGAACACATCATTCTTGTACTCATGTTTATATACCCTGTACCCATAGGGTAAAAGGACCTGGTTACCAAATTTAGTTGAAACCGGACAATAAACATCGGAGATACACCCATATCAGTTTTGTACTGAAAAGCCAAGGGCGACATTGGCAGGCAGGAGTGAGCGAGGCAGCATGCGCTCGCTGCTGCTGCATGTTAGGCGAATTTTATTTTAAATCGCTGGCGATTTTGAGAGTGTTTGCCCACATTAAATATATCTACTTGATACAGGGTATAATCAACGTCGGCAAGGACGACTTGCTTGCTTCATTCTTTTTTTTTTTTTTTTATCGATTTCACAGTTTGTTTAATTTTTAAATTGCGATTAGTTGAGAGCTTTTTTGGGTGCGGTTCCAAGAGAGGAAATAAACAATAAAGGCCAAAAAAACAGCGCTTGCAGGGAACTGTGTCCGATTCGTCCTGAGGGCATAACTGGGTTAATGGTTTTCTATTATGATTGGGTTTCGCAATGTTTACCTTGCCGACTCAGTTGATCGGGGAAGGGTTAATGCGGCAAAATGGACAAACCTATTGGCTGGGCAGCAAAGTTTGTTTGATTGCTAAGGTAGTTCTAACGTGCCCCAATATCATAGTCAAAGGCCATGAAGAAAATATATGAAAATATTGTTAAGTTAATACAGTGAAAGCTCCCTTGGCCGAACAGCGACGGTACCAGTATTTTTGTCCGCCCAAGGGAGATGTCCGCCAAAGGGAGATGTGAAAGAAATAAAGCATTTTTTTGGCTATCGAATAATTTATGTTTAGATAAAATTGATATTTATTTTAAATTCTTTTTTTTATCATATACATACAAATGTTTATTTTTTTGTAACGTTGTTTTTAACAATTTTGTGTTTTAGAAAATTGGTCAATTGTAGACTGCTTAGAGTTCTCTTGCTTATGCTTAAGATGTAAGTGTTCAATGCGACTTTGAAAAACGTTGAAGGATTAATAAGATATAAAATCAAGGCTCGCTAGGTAATGGCTGTACAATAATCTTATCATCTGAATCGCTTATATCAACTTTACTGAGATTAGTTGTATTAATTTCAATATTGCCGTCTTCTGTGGTCAAGGATTGTCTTTCCCAAAATTAGAAATAAAAGTCTTGCTCAAAAACGCTGCAAAAAGAATAACGGCGCCAACCGCATCGAATCGTTGTTTATTTTGCAGCATCGCGGCGAATCGTTGTCCGCCTGAAAGAAATGTTTTGTATAAAAATGTCCGCGTCCTGCCAAGGGAGCGTCCGCCCAAGGGAACGGATTTTGTATGAAAATCATGCTAAAAAACTTGGGACTATAAAATTCGTTCGGCTAAGGGAGCTGTCCGCCTGAAGGCGCTGTCCGCGAGTAGAGCTTTCACTGTATATCAATGTTATATTTAAAGCAACAAGCTCATAAATCACTTTCTTTATTCATTCATTTTCCATTTTGGCTTTTTTTGTTTTGTGGCCAGAAAAGACACTGCATGACAACAGAACTTTTCCAGGCGATTAGTCACACGGTTATTTTGGACATTCTTTTCATTACTCTACGACGTAGAGTCTACGTAATAACTTGCAGATTGTAAACACACGGTAACAAACAATAATTTCAGAGGAGGTAAAAACATTGGTTCGTGATTGTAATAAATGTTTTCTTTTCCTTTTATTGAATAATAAGGGGTAAACGAAATAAGTTTAGCTGTTACCACTTTTTGCTGCAATTCAATGTAAAAATGACTTGTGGAAAATTCTTCCTTTTTTGCTTTAAAAATATTAGAACTATCAATATTATTGGATATTATTAAAAAAATTTTAAACTATCAAAGTAATTCAGTTGCCCGAAAAAATCAGCAATTATGGAATACTAATTAATCTGTAAAGGCAGGTCCAAATTCGTGCTGCATTAGTCATTCATTGTCGTTGATTTGTTTGCCGGCAGTCGCAAAAACAAAAAACATTTTGCAAATTGTTGTTTATCTCTTTTTTTTCTTTTCTTTTTTTTTGTTTTGTTTTGTTCTAGGTAGTCATTTTGTTTGCATTTCGTTTCAACTTAACTTTGGGAAGCATCTTTCCATCTTTTTATTTAGATTGATGACTAATTGGTTAGTTGGGTTTTTCATTTTGTTCTCTTTGCCTGTGTTTGGAAAATTTATACACACATTTATGCTTTCCACATTAATCAACTCAACATGCAATCAATTGAGTTTATACATAAGTAATTAACTATAACTGAAATTTTTTTTTCAAATATTGTATTGTATCTGTTAAATCACTTTGAATCTTTTCAATGTATTTTTCTGTTACAGAGTTTCTACTCAAAAACCAAAATCAAAAAACACAGCAACATAAAAGAACAAAAAAACTACGGAAAACTAAAAACATAATATTTAAAAAGACAACTTTTATATTTCATTTTAAGTAAACACTTTAGTCCAATAAGTTTGCAAGTTAAACCTTTTGTTCCATATCTAATTAAATTGTTTTTATTTTTCGCAGTTTGAGGCCTGAAACCGCCGCCAACCCACAAAAATGGCAACAAAATAGCAACAGACATCATAAATTATAAACAAACAAAAAAAACAATAAAATAAGTCAAAAGAATTAAAAAAAAAAACTAAAGCAAAGATCACTTCCAATCCTTCCAAACAAAAAAATACCGGACGAGACAAAAAAGGAATAAAGTCGAAGGTACCAAAAGGCGCGAAAAGGATATCCCAGTATTTTTCTCGTCTTCCCGTGAGTGGCAACGGTAAATAGCCACGGATTGTTGGAAAGAAATTGATGACACTTCTTGGGCCTAGCGCCCCTGGCATGGCCTTTATGATGAAAAAGAAAAAGTACAAGTTCAATGTGGAAGTGCAGTTGCAGGACTTAGTCGAAGTGGCCCTTGTTAACGAGGTACTTTTTGCCAAGATACGTCTACTGGATGGCGGTTCGTTTCAGGAGTACAGCAGTCGGTAGGTCTTGGCAGTCATGCGGCTGAATACAACATAACCCTAATTAAATCTATTGTACTTTAAGGGAGGAGGTGCGCAACCATCGCGTGGAATGGAACCGCAGCTTTGAGTTCCCCTGCAAAATGAGTGCAAATGCATCGACTGGCGTTCTCGATCCCTGCCATTTGCGTATTTCCATACGCAAAGAGATGAAAGGAGGACGCAGCTATTATAAACTAGGCTTTATCGACCTAAATCTTGCCGAATTCGCCGGCGCTGGGCTGACCTCACGTCGCTTTCTACTCGAGGGCTACGATTCACGCCATCGTCTGGATAATTCAATGTTGAGAGTTAGCATTAAAATGCACATGCTAAGCGGTGACATACTTTTTAAGGCGTAAGTATCTCAAATTGGTATCCATTTTTCGGGTAGCCTACGATATATTTGCATCTGCCTCTAGTCCAACGCCCAGCCTGAAGAGCAAGCAGAGCAAACCATCCACAGATGACTTATCCAATGCTGCCACCGGAGTTGGCTTGCAAACACCAACAGCAACGGCAATGCCCAGCATTGGCAGCGGCAGTGGAGGTACAGCTATACCCCTGGGAGGATGTGGAGCTACATTGGGTGGCGTTTCCAGCACACAACTGGTGCCCGGAACCAGACCCGTTTCCGCTTCGAAAGAGGAGGGTATGTAAACCAATTATGGCATGCAAGTTGTAGGAAAATGTATAACCTTGCTTGTATTTCGTCTAGAATTGGATGCACAAGCTCTAATATCGGCCATTGTGACTGATTCGGGCCTGTCGGAGTCCTCGGAATCGGCAGTCACACTAACCACGGATAATCTACAGCAGCATGCCGCCTCTTCCTACTCAAATGCCACAACGCCACTTACCCACGCTCAAGTCTTACCTGGATTGGGCATCATTGGTAGCAATAATTATGGCACCACTGGATTGACAGGTGGTGGTGGCGGGGGCAGTGGCGTTAGCAATATAAACACAGCCACTTTAATGGAAATGGGTCATTCCAGAAATTCCAGTAATACTAGTCAAGTGAGTGAAAATATAACATATTTATATGAAATAAAAAACTTACTAACATCACATATCTCTTTCTCTTCGCTCAATCAGATGTCGAAGGGTTCGGGTTACAGTAGTTTTTCGCACAGTCAACATTCGCGGCAAAGTTCCGAGGGGGACTCGGGGCATGCTAGGTAAGTGACAGATCTCCCTTCGTTTATTTGTTTTGCCACATTTTGTACAAAAAGTCTAGGCCTATATATACTTATTTTGCCTTCAATTCGCATATCTACGTATTCGACTTATCTATTATTTTTAACTCTTTTGTTAATTTTATATACAATAATATTATGCTCTAATTAATAATATGCGCTATATATGCTAAAGCTCCTATATAAATAGAACTTATAAATTGTGTCTAAAAATGTTATCTAACAAAAAAAAATTACAAAAACAAAGAACACAAAAACGATCTCATACAAAAAAGAGAAAGAATATTTACTTGAATCTAACCAAAAAAAAAACAGCTCGCTCAATGTTTACTAAAAATTAGTTATTTTTCTATACAAGAACACACTCATACACATACATACACTCACTCGCTCACAATCTTGAAACTAAGTTTTCGTTTAGTCTTACTTCGATACTTTATTAAAGTTTACTTTAGTTTTAGTTTATCAACATAAATTATATATAGTACAGTACTTTTCAAGTTATGATTAGAATATAAAGACATCTAGAATATAAAGAGATCTAGAAGCATTCTCCATATACCAACTATCTAGTTTGAGGGTTTTCGAATGATTTCCTATGTATATCTCTCTTCGTTTGTATCAATACACCCTTGCTATATACATACATATGTACATATTTGGCGATATGTATTTCAAACTAGACTTTTAAACATGTGCATCAAATCCGCACTGCACCTCAAGTTAGTCCCGATCCTTTCAAGTTACTCTGCTTTAAAATTATATTTTAGTATTCTTACTGTATTTTATATAGTTTCGGCCTATCAATTACAACTGCCTTATATGGGCTAAACACATGTACACATAAATTGTTATGCAAAAAACACAGAATTGAAGGGCGATAGGATTTCGTTGCAAAGTTTAAGGTCAAATGACGACAACAGACATACAGGAGCACTCGCAGCCAAACACACATTGTCATCTCATGTCCTTGGAGCTGTTGTTGTGCCCCAGACCGACTGGCTGGATGAGTGACTATATGGCTCCGCTGCCTTTGCATGGCGGGCTGGGCAATGTTTTTACATTTTGGCTGCATTTCAATTCGTGCCTGATTAGTTTGTATAGACGTGGGAGTACTGTGCGGGTGTGTGGGTGTAGTGAATGCACAATGTGAAAATTGTTGAGCCAAAGAAAATTTTTTGACTCTGGCTGATGACTTCATCAACTGGTTGGTTGGCGTCAAGTAGGGTCGCTACCCCTTTCATATCGCTTAGGATTTTCTTGGCCTTTGACCTACTATACTCATTTCATTTAAGAGAGTTAAGTAACAACTTAATATTTATTTCTATGTAAAACTAATGATTTATTTATATGTTAACTATTGTATATGGTATAGAGGTTACATCCATCATGGGAGTTTTTTAATCGACTCTGGTTTTATGGTAGCTTTTATATTTTAGTTTTATTTTTTTTTTTGTTTTTAATTTTGTTTGTCTATCTTAACACTATTCTGTTTAACTTCTTTTTCTAACCCGAAACGAAAATCTTTTTATTTTGTATATAACATCGGGTGAACGGCCAACTAACCTAATCTACGTACATATTTCAAACGAACGTTGCCGAAATCAAAAATGCCAAAAACTATAGTCGTTTTAGAAAATCCGTTTCTCTACTCAATAGACTCAATCAGAGAGCAATAAATGCCATGAAATTGAGCATACCAAGTATGCGTCATCGTCAGCAGCAGGAGCATGCAAATGGGGCTTTCAAAATGGGCGGAACCACCACCAGCACTGCAACCAATCATCACCACCCAACCCATACTCATCTCAGTCTCAGCACTACCATTGAGTATGTGAGCGAAGAGATGCTCTATCAGACCCCAAATGCCACAATGAGTGGTGGCGGCAGCGAGCAACTGAACTTTGAGGACTTTCGCACACCGCTGGCGGAGATGCCTATGCCACAACTACAGGCTCATTCTTATTCTGGGGGTTTGACGCCCTGCTCGACCTATCGCAGTGCTGGATCACCATCGCATGCCACCACACAGTATTATGACAGCGGAGAGACAAGTGAAGCCGATGAGTACCTGAACGAGGACTCGGCTGATAACGATTCCGGATTGGAAGAAAACTATCACACACCCAGGGTGGCCAAAATTAAATCCATGGAGAATTTGTCTATACTTGAAATGGAATTTCACAAAGCCTCAATGGAACTGGATCGGAATTCTCCGCGACGACTCAAACAATTGGCGGAGCATGCCCAAATACCCAAAATGAAGTCACTAAACAATCTCTGTTTCGATGACTATTCCGAACAGGCAGTGCGTGAGGAGTTTCAGCGCATTCGAGAGCAATCGCTGGAGGAGCGATTACGTTTTCAGCAGCATCATCATTTGGGCTATGGATTACGCAAGAACTCGACCACCTCGAATGGCTCCTCTGGAAAATTGTTTGTTAAGCATCAACAGAGCCACCAAACTCATCATAATCAGGCTAAAGTGGGAAATGCTAAGTTTATTGGACAAGATGGGAACGATAGCCCACAGATAACGACAACGTCACCACACTATCCCATTCAAAAGATGAGGTCTATGGGCACTATTCCCGATGTAGTCAGCGAGCGGGTTGAAGCGGACCCATTCCTCACGCCCACAAGCGAAAGAAGGCCGAGCTTTCCCCGGCTTATTCAGTCGGCGGAGAAACCCGCTTTAGGTACGAGCTATGTGAACCGATTGCTCACTTACGATGTTGTGGATTCACCGGCTATGGACTCATTTGTCAACTCGGTGTCATTTATGTCACGAACGCCATTCGAGCGTGCCTATAGACGTAGTATGTTGCACAATACTGCTTCCACACCACTCCAAGCCACACAGGAGGCCTTTGTGGTCCGGCCACATTCCACGAATGCTGCCTACGAGCTAATGAGGTGCGTCGCGCATTTTCTTTTTTCATCTACAACAAAATTAAAAAAGAACATCATAAAAAGAAGAAAACTTAAAACTAGTACAGTTCTCAACTAGCAAGCGTTACTCGTTATACGTTACTCGTTAGACCTCTAGTCTGTGTTTTATTCTGCAAAACTTAGCATAAGTGCTTAGCTCAATTCATGAACATGGAGTTCTTGCCTTGGTCCTTTGTCCTCATTCAATTGTTCTTCCCTTTGTTTTCGTTTAAATTAATCACTTGTTTCGTTTTTGTTTGATTTTATTCTAACGTTTTTCGTTTTTTGTTTTGTTCAAGTTTATACTAATTACTTATTTTTATTGGTTTGGCAATTGTTAAGCCGCATTTTAAGCTAAATATAGGCTACATATAAACAGCTAATCATAAGATATTCTTATAACAATTTAAAATTTGTGAAAATAATAGATGCTATGGGTTGCAAAATTTACTCGCTAAGTACACATTGGGTGAGATTGAATCTAGTCCAAGATACGGTTAACTTCAACTAAAACCACTCGGGGAACTACACATTACTTATCTACTCTGTCTCTTTCCCCCGTCTACCTTTACCTGTTCGACACTTCTCTCGTAGCATGTTGGCTATTATTTTTTTATGACTCTTAAATGACCTTTCTATCTCCTCCTTCTGGCTTGACATAAAACAATCAATTGATTTAAAAACCAGTTACCCTTACCTATAAAGAAATGTCCACTAAACACGGCTGTGTACACGAACGTTGAGACGGAGCTTTTGAGGTCAACACACATATTTAGATACGCTCTGAAACTGGGGCAAGGATGTCTCTAGAATTTTGCTGGTCTTTGCTGCTTCAATTTACCTCTTTTTCTTTTATGCTGTGAAAATTTTATGAATTTCGCATTTGCCCCTTGGCGCACTCTCGTAGATTTCGTAGATACAAGGAGCAATTTGAAATTCAATTTAAGTCAAGTCTGTGATGCAAATTTGCATACAATGTGTAAAGTCAAATAGCGAACAAGAGCCGAGCGGAGTCAAGTTGAGAACCAACTAGCGCAGAGAAGAGTGCAGAAATTAGAAAGAACCTACAAATTCAGGTTCGACGCTTTAACATGTTTATGTGACTGTTCTGCCCATATCTGCATCTACACTTCCCCCCCTGGATGTCGGTTTTGTCCCATTGAGAATAGTAGGAATGTTTGAGTAAAAGAGGTCAGGGTTATTTCAGTCGGAGTGAGATCTGTATGCGTATGTGGCCATGATAGTTTGACCGGCACATATTCATCTTTATAAATTAAGATGGGGCTAGATTACAATCTCGTTTCCATTTTGACATTTACCAACTATCCAAAATCTTATGTATCAAGGTGAATGTAAATATCGGAAACTGCCAATAAGTTGAATATCAATATGAACAACCCTTAATCTATATAATGACCATTAAGACAGATCTCCTCAATTTCCTTTAAAAAATTGGTTTGATCGGCTTACACCTTATTAACATTGTTTTTGGAATTACATTTTAAAAAATATTTACACAAACACCTAACACAAACAAACACTCAACATTAGTCAGATGTATTAAAATCAGAACAATTTGCTCTTATCATATATACAACGCATAGATCAGAATCAGATGGTTTATTACGGCCAAAAAATTTTTCATTTATTTAAGTTTTACGGAAAAGTATTTTGACAATTGAACGTTGACAATATTTTGCAAATGTTTTTTTTTTTTTTTGTTTCTAATTATCTTCCACAAAAAAAAAAACCGATAATGCCCTGTTTATAAATAAAAAAAAAATAATAAAAAAGGAGCTTCAGTGGTGTTCCGCGACGACTCTTTGATGGCAGTGCCAGCAACTCAGCCTGCAACAACACCAGCAGATCTCAACCCGGAGGCGGAGGCGCCACAACAGCAGCGACAGCAACTTCCTTTGGGCTAGGTTCTAATTCATCACCATGTGGCACCTTGGCCAGCATACACTCCAACCATTCGGCTTCTTCCTCAAACGGGAGCAATAGCAGCAGCAGCGGAGCAGTGATTACCTTCCACTGCAACCCCGTGGGATGTGTCAGTGGGGACGATACTGTAGATGGGATAACCAGCGTGTATCCATCGCAGCAACCGCAACAGCAAGTGATGGCAGTCGGTTCACCCAATGGCCAAGGCAACAGTCCTCGGCTGGGCAATGTAATGTCCGGAGATGCGCTTAGTTCCTTGGCCGCCAGCCCTACAGATGCCTGTAGTATACGCTCCAATCCTTCAGCTGCATCGCTACTGCTTTCCACCTCAGCTGCGGCAGCAGAGGCTTCTGCGCTAACCTCGGCAACCACGATGTCTATATCGGGGGCAACACTTTCACCACTGGCCACCACCCAGATCATAAGGCGCCCCAGCATCACCATGATGTGGGTTCAATTCACGTTCCGCAAATAGAAATCCTTTTGCTTGTATTAATAGTTTTTAAGTTGGTGTCCTACAGATAAATGAATTTATTATTTAATACATTTTACGTTTACATTTTCTATTCTGTTTTAGATAACATTTATTATTCGAATTAACCTTAAGTCAAGTGGCACTATCCAATCATTTGTACATATCTAAACTTGCAAATCGCTTCATCGCATTTATTTTATCTCCCGCAGATCGATCCCAATTCGATCGAGCTGTTTTCATTTTAGGAACTAACTAAGACCGTATAGTTCCATTACATTGATTTCTTATTTCTTAGTACACCCAAAGGTTGACCGGGAAACATTTTGTGTCGTTGTATTTATTTCTCTAAGACTTTTTAACCATTTTTAATCAATTACCTACGTATTTACAGCTACTTGATGCTATATATGAGTTCATGTTTTTTTTTTTTCTTTAAAAAGTTCTCCTTGGATTATGGTTCTAAGTAAATATATATGCAGTTTTAGTTTTTTTTTAAATAGACTCCTTTTTAAGACATTTGTTCACATCCAGCAGTTAGCTGAAATACTTTTAAGATTGTCTTCTCGTGTCTTTAAGTTTTCATTCTCATCTCTTTTCAGTTGTCTGCCCTCTGATTTGCATAGCATGACCAAAAGTTATTGCCCTTTATCTCCCTTTTTTATTTTATTTTTTTGATGTGTATGTGTGTGTAGTCCCGCACGTGTCATTCAGCATTTATTTTTGTTGTTGCTATTGTTGTTGTCGTTGTTGTTGTGTTGTCGTCTTAGAAGACTGCCAATGTTCACATACCACACGCTAAATAAATGGGTTATACCCAGGTATCACCCAAGAATTCCCGTACTGTATGCGCCTATTTTTAAACGACTAAGCTTAAGAAGAGATAATTGCCAACATTTTTATATCATCGATTGCTTTATTCCAACAGGAATCCCAGTTCCGGTTCGTTAGTCATAAGTGAAACAGGATCTCTAGATCGCACGAAAAGCAGCGGTGAAAAGCGTAAGAAAGGAGCCCTGGACGATGGTCCTCGCGTTTCAGATCGGGTTGAAGAAACTCGGGTCAATCCAAATTCGTTAATCGATGAGATTTTGAAGGATACAAAACTGGATCAGCTTGAAGAGTCGGCAGAGAGTAAGTCGTTGTTCAGTAGGGATTTTACTATTTAATGATCTCATTAAACTTTCTTTTTTTTTGCAGCCTCTGGTCTACAGCTCTATATAGCGCGCGATGGTACCGCCTCTTTGGGTGGCCATGAGGTCAAGTCTAGTGTGCGAGCGGGAGCTTTGAAGCAGGTGGTTATGCAAGATCGAAGATAGTAGTGTCCAAATCATCTGTAGGGTCTCGACTCGCAACTGTTTTTGTAAAATGTATTAGAAGACTAACAACTACAACTAGAGCGGCATTAGCAGAGAGTGGAATGAAACTAAATAATTTAATGTATAAATGAGTTTACTTGCAAACTAAAAGTGAGAACAATATATACATACATACATATAAATATGAAAGTAGGCTACATATATATGTATAGATATATATATGAGTATTTGAAATGTCATGTCAGAACACTACACTATTATAAATGTAAAATCGTCGTATGTTTAACTAATTAGCTACATTTGCGCCAATATACCGATATAATATTGTATGATTATCAATGTATAGTTCAGTCAAAGGCGAAGTGTGTGGGATCCACTAGAAACTGGCTGCTTAAGCTTCCTTTTTTTTATATACTAAAACCAAACGTTCTTCTTTTATAAATTGCAACGGTGCTCCCACGCATTTTCTATGCGACTATATTAATACAACCTGTCAACCAAAAATGAACAGTCAAAATTGATTAAAACTAAATGTTCGCACCGTATTCAAGTTAAACAATTATACAAATTGTGTCCACGTAGATATTTATGTGTGAAATACAAAACTTTAAATGTCTATGCGCTTTATGATTTACTGCTTCCAATAGATATTCCGAAAAATTCAAATCGAAGAACAAAATCCAAATTTGCTGATTATTAAAAAAAAACCTAATAATGTACAAAAGAAATATCATAAATATTGCTTCTATAAAACATAGATAACGTTCATTTTATGAATAAGCGATACATATGTTTAAAATATACATGTATATAGATAAATAAAAAATATATATGTATATATATATATTTATCCAAATTAATAAAACAGGCTAGGAAAATTGCTTCGTATGCCTAGTGGTTGCCGCACATCGTAAAGTAATTTTGCATTTTGCGTTTTCAAGTGATTTGAGTTAATTTATGAAATAATACATTCAGCTAATATGAACTGATATCTGCTCATATTCTTGGCTAGTAGTTAGCATTTGAAATTTATGTATGTCTTCTTCTCATAGACCACATGCCACAATCAAAACAATTATAGAATATTTGAGAGAAATATCTATTGATGTACTATATACAATCAAATAAAAAGGTGTTTATTTTTTGTATGATTCATACTAAAATCAAGCAGAGTGTTAAAGGAATGCAATTAGTTCTTAACTATAGTTTATGTTAATAATGCGTGTCTAAAATTGATTTAGTAACCTTTCGATAATTTGTAAAAAGTGAAAAAGAAACAAAAAATTTAAAAGTTTGATAGCTTTAGAAATTTGCAATTGTCATAAGCCAATTTGAGTCGCTTGAATGTTATTGGTCGACAGTGGCTATCAAAGGTCATAATTCTTTTACACAATGCGGAATGATAGTGCTGATTATACTATCTAAAGAATTAAATGTCTAGCTGATAGCTGATAGTTAGTTGTCATCGACATTTAAGGAGATTACTGATTAATAAAGTAGAGGTAACTAATGTCGCCCTACAAAATTTATTTTACTCAAACGGCAAATTTTTCTGCACATTTTTGAGCTGAACAAATAAAAGTTGAAAATAAATGATATGTGAAAAATAATTACCAATAAAAATTTAAATACAACCTGTGAAAGAACTCTTTTTTATTTGCTGTTAAAGTAACTCCGGAACTTATCTATGGAAATTCAAACAATTCTTAGCTTTTGGGATGATTTTATTAAAGTTGATCTTTTACAAAATTGAGATACGTGCCTCCAGCAGCAGTCAACACAAATGATTTGGGATCAAATTTCATCTCCGACAGTGTCTTCTTGCTTTGCTCCACACGATAGTTTTTCAATATGTGCACGAGTCCAACTTTAATTTCCAATAGACCCAGCAAAGTCCCTATGCAACCTCTTGGACCAGCACCAAAAGGCAAATAGGTCATAGGTCTGTGCTGTTCACGCTGTTCAGCTGAGAACCGTTCCGGATCGAAAGTATTAGGATTCTGCCAGTACTGAAAATAAAAAGTCGGCTTTTAGCGATTTGTCTCCAAGAAGAGCTGGAAAGTTAAGTGTACTTGTGCGTCACGATGTAATCCTAATACGGAAATGTATACCGGTGTACCAAAAGGTAAAGTCAAAGGTTCTCCGCACTGCCATGAAGACAGATCGTAGCCTGCTTGAGCATTACAACAACGATCAAGGAAAGCTGTGGGAGGGTACAGTCGCAGCACTTCGTCTATTACTTGTCTTAAATAGGGCAAGCCACTTATACAATCGTAAGATAGGCGTTTTCTTTGGCTATTACGTAAAGCGCTTCTCAATTCTTCTCTAAGTTTCTGCTGAACTTTCGAATGCTTTGCAAGCTCATACAAGGCAAAGGTTATACTGGACGAGGATGTGTCAAAGCCAGCCAAGAGAAGAAAAGCAGCCTGGGCCACGAAAAAGTCGCATCGATGAACAATGCTCTCCGCTGGCTGAGTTTTTTTTAAATGTAGAAATATATCTATTAAATCGTTTCGAACTTCGCCGCTTTTCTCCCGCTGGATGAGTACAAAATCCATTGAACGACGCATAAAACGCTCGTATTCATCTGAATAAAGATGAGTGCGCAGTTTGCGAGAAAAGCGAGGGAAGAAGAACATGGTGAACAGATGAATCAATCGCTTAGGTCGCGGATCATTGACCTCAATGCACATGCGACGAAACTCTGCTTCGGGTTGCTGCAAACTGTGTGCCTCAATACCAAATGCTAAGGAAGCAATGATGTCTGTGGTAAAAAGCGCACACATTTGCTTAACTTCCAATTCAATGGTATGTTCACCACCCAAATGTGTTTCCATATGTTTCTCTAGTTGATATCCAACTTGACTTAATAAATCGTACATCTGCCGCACTTTACTGACGGAAAAGAACGGCGCAAAAATTTTGTGTGTCTCTCGCCAAGTCTCGTGTTTGGCAAAAAACAAATTCTGTGCACCCATTGTGTCTCCAATGGGGTCTGTAGTCTCAAAACGACTGGAGAACATGGAAAAGTCCTCCACCAATATTCGCTTGATAAGAGCCGGGTCTCGTAGCAGTATTGCATGATTATGAAGTACATGCATTCCGACATATGCATGGCCACGAGCTGACTTACACTCATACAATTCTCTAAACTGATCCCCAAAACAGCAAGCACCGCGCAGTAGACGCCATACGTTACCCAAAAAGGGCGTGCAGGGAATGTAGGGAACACCCAACCGATTCCAATATCCAAAGTGACGGTTGTGCCATAACCAGACGAGTATTATGAATAAAAACCAACTTCCGCTTATGGTTATAAACAGTAGTATCAATATTCCAAAAATAGCAATTACAAAGAGTACAAGTAGCACGACAATCATTTCGGTAGTGAACAGAATGCCAGTCGAGAGACAACTGACCGTAATAACAACATTACACTTGTAATGTATACTTTTTTCAGTGCACGAACACTCTCTCTCTCTCTCTTTCGATCACTTAGCATTCCTATCTCACATGCAAGCACAAACACAATCATTCAAAATTACAACGTAAAAAGCAACGATCGCAGTTCAATAGAATCATAAATCATAAATCTTTTCTGCTTTTCTTTTCCGGTAAACGGTTTTTTTTACTTTGATCAGATTAGATAAACGACCTCTTCCACGTTTACACAGTCCATCACAAAGGTATGCTAAAAAAGATTTTTTTAAGTACTCCTGAAAATAGGCAGGACCTAAGAAGAACTCACCAATCATGTCAAAAAATTGTAAAATCGTTCTTTTATTTTACACTTATTTTATAGATTTAGTAGGCACAATATTTGCTGCAATATACTCATATAAAACTCCGATTCTGTCTATATTGATTTTGTACAATTTTTCTACTCCTGCTATGTTAGGCCAGGACAGCAAACAAGTTAAACAAGTTGTTAAAGAAATAAAACCGAATTGAATAAATTCATATCACGAGCCGACAGTTAGGATCCATGCAGATTGGGATGTTGCCCACTTGAGTTTTGGAGTGCTTTGGCAACCTCTTCTTGCAGTGTACTAGGTGGATCCGACACAATGTCTGTGTGCATGGATAGGTACTTTAATTTGTTTGTTACAGCTGCGGAAAAAGTATAACATAAAAAATGGTGTCTTGATTTATAATGATTGTGCTTACCGGGTCGAAGGTCTATGAGTGAACAGTGTTGATCAACCCAGAGAAAGGCGGTGCGTCGGAGTTCATCTAAACTAGCACTAGAGACAGTTGAGGTGTACGAGGCCAGTAGCGGTTCCAAAATAAGACCCAACTAAAAAATGGAACCTTATTAAATTTAGAAAAATTTAAAGATTCAGCAATACATACTATCCAAAACTTCCAATCGTTCATTGTGTTATAGCGAACATAAATCTCATACAATTGTCGTACATGTTCGGTTCCTTGTCTCGTCACGGGAGCACCATTTGCCGGCAGAATTGAGTGAAGATGCCTGAAAAACAGTTTATTGAAAAACTCTTTTAGGCACATTTAGGTAACCTTTTCAACCAGCTAAGTTATGACATAAAAAATATCGCTTGCCGAGGAAACAATTGCAACGGAAATTAGAAATTCTTTCTAAATTGAAACTCTTTCGTTTTCGACACTGGTATAATGTAAATATTTTTGGTGGATTTTCATGCTGCCAAATGCGTTTCTTATTTACACTTTAAAGATTAATGGCGGTCTTACGTGAGCGAATTATTCAAAGCGTCCCGTTCCATGCGCAGTGACTCTATCTTGTCTTTAAGGACATTGCGTTCTTGCCGCAATTGCTTTATATGTTCGGCGCCTTTCTGCAACATGGCCGCTTTGCTTAACTTAGCATTGGGATTCTGCTGAAGTTGCGGTATTAGCGAGTGCAGCATATCAAAGCCATTCTTGATGTTGTAGCGTCGTTTCTGCTCGGCATGGATGTGTCCAGCACGTCGAGTCTCACGAGGCTGATACTTGAGGCTGGGTGAGGGCGATAGGGGGGAGTCCTGAGAATCGAGGAAAGGAGAATCTGGCGAAAGGCTCAAACTGCTACTCATATTGTTGGTGGTTGGGCCGAAACTGAGCATTTTACTTTGAGCAGCTTGTCCGGGCGGACTGTGCAATGCAGGCGTTATGGGGACGGGTAGTGATGCGGACTTCTTTGGTGAGTGTTGCTGCGTCGGTACGGGCACCGAGAGCGGCGTGGCAGCATACATAGATGGATTAATGCCGCTGTTGTTGCCACTGTTGGATATGGCACTGGCGGAAGAAGAACTTGGCTGCGAGCTGTTGGCCACAGCTACAGCCTGCAATCGTGTATCTGAGGAAAAAACAGTTTAATGGGCTTAAAATATGCACTAAAATTATATTTACTCGACGTCAGCAGTTGGGCCAGGGTGCTGTTGAGCATGGGATCGCTGCTGGCCTGTTGCATTTGCTGGGTGACCAACAGGTTACTGGAACTGGTAGAGCCGACAGACGCTGTTCCACCACCGGCTCCTGCCACAACTGTTGTATGTTGCTGATGCATTGAGTTGCTGCGCACTCTTGACTTGCTTTTGGCATGATATTTAGGCACGGCAAAAGGTTGCTGCTCGTGAATTAGTTGACGACCATCAGGTAGCTTGTTTAGCGAGACGTTTAATGGCAGGCTGTTGGAGCGGTGCATCTCTTTGGGCAAGATAGTATTGGGTGTTACCCAAGTGGCTGTGCTGACAGCGGCGGGTTGCTGTTGCTGCTGCTGTTGTTGTTGTTGAAGAAGGCTAGCAACTGTTTGCTGTTGTGCTTGCTGGGAGTTTACAGGCTGTTGTTGACGCGTTAACTGCAAAAGTTGCTGGGTACTTAGGCCTAAAGGTAACGATTGTTGCATCTGCAACTGAGGTCCTGGTGTATCTTGTTGCATGTATCCCTGTTGCGACTGTTGCTGCTGCGGCATTCGTGGAACATTGAGAAATGTGCCAGTGGATGCAGACTTTTTAAATTGTGGATAGGGCTTGTACCCAATAGAGGAATTATAGGAGCCGACTCCGACACCTTCGTTTAGCAATGACAATACGTCTGTCTGCAGCGGCTCCACCTTAACATTGAGTTGCTGTTGCAAATGCTGCTGTTGCTGGTAGTTGTCCGTGAAATTGTTGAGGAAACTGTGATTATTAAACGTGCTCTGCTGCTGAGTGGGAAAATGTTGCTGCTGCTGGGTATGTTGCTGCTGCTGAGCATGTTGTTGCTGCTGGGCATGTTGCTGTTGCGTATGAAACGTTCCAGACTGCAAAACAACTCCCCCAGTAACATGCTGCTGTTGCGCTTGCTGCTGTTGATTTTTATGCTGCTCCGCCAGCATCTGTTGATAAATATTGGTTTGATGCAAAGTTGGCTGTGCTTTGTCATAGTTATGGGGCTCTCTGCGAAACGGACGCTGTGTTTTGGCAATGCGCCCATTGATCACACTCTTGCCGGAAATAGAATCGCTTGCCAAGCACCGATTGCTATTGTCCCCAAAGTGCTTCGGTCCATGCAATCGGCCGCCTGGCCCCTCTCCGCCACCCATTAGATGAGAGTCTGTGGGTTGTTGGTGTTGAGTTTGACGCGCCACCCCAAAACGCTGTTCAATTTCAGTGTATGCCATGCTATTGATGGGCGTATTCAGCTCCAGCATGTTGGCATCAATTTGGCTGGCACTAGAACTGCCGCTGTTGCTGGCAACCACTTCCATCATGTTGCTGTCGTGACTGTAGAGTGTGTGAGGGGCACCTACTATGGCAGGCAGACAGTAGTCGTCGTTCTTAAGCATCTCAGCATCGGTCCCCTCCTCAGGAACGGGGGGCAAGCGTGTAGTGGGAAGCAGATCTGCAAAAGCAAAGGGCAAAACATCAGTATAATGATACAATTCATGAGATTTATAGATCTTACCTGAGAATGTAATGTCGATATCATCTAAATTCGGTTGCAATGGTCCCAGACTGGGTTGTATAAAGTCCGCTATGCCCGCACCTCTAGCTAAATAATTCAAAAACACACTTTGAGTGAACATTTTTTTGACTCTACAAATCAGGGTTTACCAATTTCTCTGGAATCCGGAAAAGGAAATGGTACATTTATGGCCGAGAAAAGTGTATCTGTTGTCCAGTCGTCTGGCATCAAATTCCTATCATTTAGCGGTGACCATTCCAGAAAGTCCAATTCGCTTTTCTATGTGTGTGAAACGATTGTGTCTGGGAATTAGTTTAACTATCTAATGGAAAAATCTTATGCTTTGCTCTAATTAAATTCCTCTTCGGTTAGAATTTGTTGGGTTTTCAGTCTAGTTTACGACTCTCGGTATGCAGGCCACATTGCGGAACTTTATTAAATGTCAGCGACTACTTTCGCTTGGTTCTATCGATTTTAACGTTGAAAGGAGTCGCTATGAAGTGAGAAACAGTTGGTGCTTTTATTTAAGACTCTTGCTATTATACTCAATATTAACTAGTTCCGCGTACTTTGTGTTCATCTTTTGGAATAAACCCTTCGAATCAAAGCTTACTGGAATAACCAACCACTATGGACACTTTTTAGGAATCTTTGAACCCTTTTCGGTCGTCGTGATGACAATTTGGCTATATCTTCATAAGCATAACCAGATGTTGTTAATACAAAAAATGCATAAACTTTCTTCAGTTTGTGGGCAAACAACAATTCCCCCATGGATATTCTGGATTTGGCTATCTTCAAATATGTTTTATTTCCCAGCCAGTGTTGTCTATTTTTGGATAGCTTATAGTTTTTCATTTGATCCCTATGTAATTCTCCCACTGTTGACCTATGCTCTGCGTCATACATATTTCCACTATCTGGTATCCTTGTTTATGGCCATAGTTCATGTAATGAAACAAATAACATGTTCTCATCGGGACGCTTTGTCGAAACATCTGGAATCGGAAAATCCACAGCTAAAAGAAGTCCTCTTGGACACTCTAGATGCACTGGATGAAATCATACTTTTATGCGAACTGAAACTCAATGTCGTGTATGGAGGACCACTAACTCTTCACGTTATTTACGTTATTTTGAGTATAGCTGCAACTGGTTACAAGTTATCACTGGATCGGTACGACATACAGAATATTCCATATCTATTAATTTGGGAAACACCGATCGCCGTGTATGCCATCGTTTGTCTTGTTTGGTGTAATGGACTACAGGAAGAGGTAAGTGTTTTAATTAAATTGTTTAATTGCTGTGTACAGGAGTTAAGGTTCCCCAATGAATTCGTCGAAGAAAATACATACTTTGTTAGAACGTCAATACTTTTCACACAGAAGCGTTTAAGAGACAGTCAATTCGTCGTTTCTGTCATGCAGACAACTTTGAACGCTTATATAACAATCCTACGCCATCTGGCATTAACCACTGCTGACCATGATAAGGGAGGAAGTAGTTTCTATCAGCTTCAATATAGCTGGACTTTTTACCTGGTCCACTGTGTCTTACAGTTCACCTTGCTATGGAACGTGTACTACATCATGACCGATGTCCTCTTGGCACTCGCTGACACCACGGTGTTTATAGAAAAGTTGATTGCTCTGACAGAGTCGGCTTCGCTAATGTTAAAGCTACTCTGGATGCTGATTATGCAACGCCGTCAATTAAGCCTTCTGAATGCCCTACTGCGGCTATCTACTGATTTTGGGGATTTAGTTGTACCCTGCTGGATGCTATTTTGTTGGCTAGCTGCCACTTTGATTCACTTTCTAAGCGTGGTTTATTGGATCGTCGCCTTTGCTCTTGAGTTTACCCCGTACAATCTTTTGCCGCTGGTTACGTATCTGGGACACTGGGTTTACTGCAACTACATGGTTACTTTTTACATGGCACTAGTTTATCGAATGTGTCAGATTTCACGCGGTAATTGTGAGAGACTTAACCAGGATGTAAGCAAAACAGGCGATCAGTTAATGAAGGACTTAATAAGGCATCTGAAAGTGTACGATAAGATTATCTTTCTATGTGGAAGCCACATGAATGTCATATATGGGCTTCCAATTAGTCTGGATATGTTCTATACAACCATTGCCATTACTTCTAACTTTTACTATGTCTGGCTGTATGGACTCCAAGTACTAGATTCCTTGCAAATGTTTATTCGGATTGGCACCATAACCATATTTATGGTATTGCCGCTGTGGTGTAATAATTTAAATTCCGAGGTGAGTTTTATTTACACTTATTATTCCTTTTTGATTTCGTCTCCTCTCCTGTTATCTGACCACTCATCTGGATTCATTACTACCTACTGTGTTTGAGAATTTTTGCTCTATACTTCTAGTCTCTAAAATCTGCCTCTACAATCTAGAGACATTCCCTTAAGATTTGTAAAGAATCCTTGGATAACACTTAGGACTAAACGATTATGTGATGATATTCAATTTAGTGCTTGGTATTTAAAGTTTAAATTTATTGATCCAGGCTGGACAGAAAGGATAGCTGAGAGCTTTAAACTGATTTGTGTGTTGCAAGTAAATCAAATTGGATTAATAAATTGGTTGACTGTCAACTAAAGTCAAGTTGTGTATAGAATATATAACTCGATCAACTCATCACTTGCTCTTCTTGACCATGTGTCACAAGAAGCTACTGAAATAGGGAATTCCTTACGCAGCACTACACTAGTCTACGCACGTCGGTGGTAAATTTCAAGTGATATACTCGGTAATATTATTTACTAATTTAATTTTAAATGTTGTCAACTGATAACGTATCAGTGGGTAATCTTTAAATGGTATACAATCCATTTATGATGTCATCGATTATTAATTATTTTATGTACGCTTTTCAATTAATTGTTACAAACTTCAAGTCCGTATTGACGGACTACTGTCGCACCGTTTGGGAGCAGCTCTGGGCAATTTGGCTAAGTGGACTGCTGATGTTTGATAAACATAATTATTATATACTTGTTGTGTTTTCAACGCAAGCAACTTTCAGACGTCAAAGCCAGTTTGTTGAAACAAGTGAATTAAGCGCATTATAAAAATGGGGCACAGGCAACAACGGATTGTGAAGTTCCTGCATTATCAACGTTACTTGGGTTTAACCGACCTGGAGTATTCCGAACCACTGCTAGGCTATCACAACAATGGAAGCTGGAGTTCGCTGGCCACACAACTGCTTGTCCAGGGTACTTTTTTATCTGCCTTCTTGGCCACTTTAACGGAATCATTGAGCTACGTAGAGACAAAGTCAAGGACGGGTGACATATATGATCATGTGGTGATTTTGGCAGCTCCAGCTACTCAGTTTCTGGCAAATATTTGGTTTCGGTGCCATCAGAGCACTCAGTTAATTCTTATAGAACGATTGGGTCAAAATTCAGGCCTTTTACAAGTTGATACCTTGGCTCTAAATTATCCTCAATGGTTCTTTCGATTGTGGCTAGGTGTCTGTGGCTATTACGCCTTCAATGTCATCTCGTTTGCGATTACGACTTGGCTAATAGAGCTAGACATAGCCCATGTATTGTCGCTCATTGGGTTTACTTTACGCATGCTTTGCGCCAACTACATAACAACTTGTTATATCTCCTTGGTGCATGTGCTAAAGAAATTATTTCAAGCCCAGGCCAACCAACTAAGTGACCTATTAACTGAAAACTCTGAGTTAATATGTCTAAATAAAATGGCAAAGAATCTGCGCACACACGATGAGCTTACCCTATTAGGCCAAAGAGAAATGGTTCAAGTGTATGGCGGCACTTTGCTTTTTCCCATTTTGTATCTAGTTCTGGATGCCACATCCATCCTTTACACATCCACCCTACAGTGGAGGCATTCTCACTCGAACACATTAGTTATGACGGGATGGTTCGCTCCACTAATTTTGTACCTCTGTCTGCCTTTGCTGATCAATGACTTGACCGAACAGGTAAGTAGAGACTCTCTATTGTTCACAAATCAAAACAACACTTAGCCAATTTAATTAAGATAATGGGGAATGGTTCATAAAGGGTCGCCTCGTTAGTTTTCCATTTAGTATATGATAATCAGTGTCATGGACAAGTCTGAAATAAGTGAGCTGTATGTGTTCTATCGCATCTGCCGCTACTTGGGCATATTCTGCATTCATTATAACTTCCGGAAGGAGCGCTATCGATTGCGTCGCAGCCTCTTCTGTTACCTCGTGCACTTTGGTCTTCAGACCTACTTAGTGACCTGCATGACGATACTAGTGCTCTATTGGAAATGGTGCTTTAAATCTGAAATGACCGCGACAGGGAACCACTATGATCGCCTCGTAATGTTTCTTGCTTTGGGTATGCAATTTATTCAAAATGCCTGGTTAATTTGGCTCCAAAGACCTCATCTTCGCATTGTGCGGCTGCTGGAATTGTACCGACGCAAGTATCTCACCCATATGCGGCTGTTGTTGCCCAAACGCATGCTCTGGATAATTGTAGCTGTCAATCTACTTTACCTCATGAACTTTCTAAAATGCTGCGTCCTACAATGGTTTTCTAATGCCTCCCGTCTCTTTGTATTTAGTACTCTGGGCTTCCCAGTGCGTTGCCTAATTACCAGCTTTACCATGGGCACATACTTAGGTCTAATTAATATTCTTCTTCACATCCTGCACTGGAACGAATCACAACTGGTCCTACTGGTCGGTCAATTAAAGCAACCAAAGCGCAGCTGTGACACCATCCTTCGTCTGCGCAGTTGTTTGGATTTATACGATCGCGTGGTTCTCTTGTGTAACGATGAGATTAGTTTGGTGTACGGCTTCATTGCTTGGTTATCGGTGCTATTCGCGTCTCTGGATGTCACCGGTATAATCTATCTGACAATGGTTATTCAAACGGATAAAACTCTTAGCGAACATTTGCTCTTCAATATCGTATGGCTGTCACCTACCCTGATGACCTGCGCGGCGGTTCTGATGAGCAATCGTGTGGCTATTCAGGTATGTTAACCCAAACCTACTAGTTCAGATTGTATCAATCGACCATTGTCTCATTAGCCATAACTACTCGTTTCAATTGCTCCGATTTTAATTAATTTTATTACTAAGAACGTCTGGATGTGAGTTCAGTTAGTTAAATAGTTACTCTGCCAATGTCATGTCATTCGGTGCCGAGCTGCGTATTTATTTGATTACCCTCAAGTGTTTAGGATTGCTCTGCATAACACATGATGCATATTGCACCCATGAATCTGATTTCGACCACATGGTTGCATTGGCTGGCCTTGTCTTGGCTCAGTGTTGCTCGGGTATTGCCTTGGTCCATCTGGTGTCCACTTCACAACAATTTCAAATGCATACATACAATCACGTAGGAAACACTCACATGTTGGTTAATTACGGATTTGCGTGGATAACCATTTCGGTGCTTTACATATACTTCTATTTGCGACGTCGTCGTTTTCTACTGCTTATTTCATTAATGCGGTATCACCATCGTGAAGATCTGGGAAATTGCCACAACTCACAGTTCCTTCGCAAGTATTTTGTATACGCCGGACTATGTGTGATCTGCTGCTTTATGTACCACAAGGCCTACACTCACTCTGACTTAAACACTTTACCCTGTGTTCTATTAACTGCCACATTTACCTTCAGTTTTGTGCTATTTGGACTCGTAATTGTCTTTTACAACTGTCTGGTTGAAATTCTGTCCAGTCTGCTGCGGCTCTACAACGATGATCTGATCAAATCTGCCACAACTGTAATGTCATCAACAACAGTGTGGCGCTTACGTCTGGAGCAACGAAATCGCCTGATCTGGGCTTGCCACGAACATCTTAACTCTGATTTTGGGCTGGTTATGGTAATAATTATGGCCTATGTTCTATTTTCTGCGCCGGCGGCCCCATTTTTTCTAATAACCATGGTCTTCGAAATGGATAGGAGTGTACCGCATGCTTACATGTGGCACGCCTTGACTACGTGCATAATGTGGAACCTGCCGTGGCAATATGCTCTGATGATGCTATTGCGCACGGATGAGGTGTGGAAAGAGGTAGGTGGTAGGCCAACATTACTCCTAATCAATAGAAATCGTCAATAGGCAATGTGGGTCAATATTTGCTTAGTCTCTTGGGAGTTCTGCCATTAAACAAATTAGTTGATTTTGCTTACACTCCCCCTTTCACTCTTGAGAAAAGTTTATTTTACTTAAATTAATTTGTTGATTGAAAACAGATCTGGTATTTTTTTACTATACAGAGTTCTAGTGATCTATACAAAAGATTTGTTCATATATCGGCAGACACAGCCGTCGCCCAGACTTGTGCCAATATATTGAAAATTTAATTAACCTTTAAAATTTATTGGGCAATGGAGGGGAGGGTGGGATTACGTTAATAATTTCAAGTAAAAGGGTCTTGAGTGCTTTTATAGTGCATGATGGCGGATATGAACCAGCTGCAAAGGGTAGGGAGCGCCTAATTACGACTAGGGACATATTGTCATTATTGATGCAGCTGTCACTTCATCAGTTTCAGCACTGAATAAATCAACAATCTAATGTCCCCCAATTAGGCTGAGTACTTTCGTAGCCAGTATACATAGATGCCATATATCAGAGTATCAGTAACACAGTAATAAGCTCGCTAGCATGTCTGCCTGTCGTGATTTGCGTTTGTACCTTCGTCTGTTGCATGTCTTGGGAATCTTGTGCTGCCAGGTGGATGCGGGTCGCTGTCTGCTAATAACAACACCACGAGAAGAGCGCTATGCCCTGAGTTACACTATGGGCGTGATGATGACATCCTTGGCTTGTTTTACCTACGCTCACCTGGAACCGCACCGTTTTTACATGCTGATTTACAATCGAACTGGGAACTTCTACGAAACAGTTAATTTTCGATCCTCTTGTCTGGTTCTGGTTTTACTCTATGTGTGCCTTTATATTAGACGACATCGGCATATATCTCTGGTGCAAACTCTATTGACCCTCAATCGCAAACACCTTTCATCCAGCTTGGATCGTCGCTTTCTCAACAACCTAATTCTCTACGGAGTTCTTCTGATTCTCTGCTTCGGGAATTACCTAAATGGATATTGTCAGGCTGGAATGTCGACTTTTGCTTTAACAGTCTATGTAACGATAAACACATTCGCCTTTGTAGTCCTGTGTCTGCTGCTGGTGTTTTTTGTGTGCCTGAAACAGATAATGGCCGCTGGTCTCCTCCACTGCAATCAGCAGCTTATGCAGTGCATCACGAGGACAAATTGGACCATGACTCTAATGGAAAGACAAAGGCTTTTGGCTCTTTGCGCGGGTGATCTTAATGAATGTTTCGGACTGTTAATGCTCCCCATTGTGGCTCTTGTGCTACTCAAGATGCCATCGGGTCCTTTTTATCTTATAAGCACTGTGATGGAAGGTCAATATGGGGATTCCCTACAATATGTCTTAATGTTTGTAACCGCTTCGTTTTGGGATGTCCCCTGGTTGGTGGTCATGATCTTGATGCTAAGAACTAATGGCATCGTTGTAGAAGTGGGTTCTTGGTTTTATCACATTTTTGTTTCTATTCATTGTTATCTTATCGATCGTTTTTTGTTTTTAGGCAAATAAAACAGTCAAGATATTAGCCAAAATCCCCCGGACTGGTACTGGCCTGGACAGAATGGTAAGTACCCATTTAGTTATCTCCCGCTTCTAAGCGCTCTTCTTTCGCCAGGTGGAAAAGTTTCTCTTAAAGAACCTAAGGCAACAGCCCATACTGACAGCGTATGGCTTCTTCGCCTTGGACAAAAGCACACTGTTCAATGTAAGTAATGCACATTTCCCACGCGTCAAAGAAGAGATTGACTGATGAAGTCGCCCTTTTCCAGCTCTTTACAGCTATCTTTACGTACATGGTGATATTGGTGCAATTTAAGGAAATGGAGAACTCAACCAAGGCCATACAAAGGGAGACGGCAGTAGCCCAACAAAATATTACTTACTGAATCATATGTCAAGCAGCCAGTTGCCTTCGATCTATAGTTTTTTCTCCATTTCCTATATTCAGCCTTGATGACAGCCGAATGACGTTTCCAATACTTGCCCTCAAGTACAACGGTCTGTGGAGGGATAATCAGAAAAAAATAAAAACATATTAAAATGGTTTGAACAACTCAAACAAAAACAAATATTTATTAAATACAAAAGCACGCACATATAGACGCTATATACACACATACATATCTGTATAGAAACCCAATTATATTAAAACCTAATCAGTTGTAAAGGCTAACAAACGTCAAAAGCACACAACTTGTATGTATGTACATACATATGTACATATATAGTAAATACCTTGCACATTTTTCTGATACCTCCGACTCGTGCGGCGCACTTTTATAAACTGATTTGTGCAAAAAGCAAAGTCAATAACTAAAAACCATAGACTAGTCAAGTCACATATACACTCACAGATTCGAATGTCTTTATTCTCTCAAATTGAAGAATGCAATAGACAATCGTTTCTCTGAGTGTACAGATACGAGCCCTCAGTTGTAGTAAAATTTTTCACATAAAATCAACTTGTAAACCCGATAAGATAAATCTTTTAGTGGGTACAGAGTCAAGTAGTTTTTTGGTTCTTCTTTACGAGTGAGTGGAGGGTAAATTTAGACCTCAAGCTACTCTACCGCCCAGTCGAAGCGCTCTCAGAAACCTCACAATCAAAAATCACAGCGAAGTGCAAATTATAAAATGGGTGTGTTTTCTTTCGGAGGCTCTCCCCTTTCTAATGTGTTTGTGTGCGTTAGCTATGTAGCTTGAACTGCAACAAGTCTTAATCGTAAAAAATATTTGTTGATAAGCCAATTTAAAGGTATTGCCAGAGATGTGCAAAAAGTAAAGGTTCTCTCGTTTCACTATATATGTATGCACATTACACGATTCACATACTAAATAATACAAAATAAATGAAAGATTTCAATTAATGTAGACGGTTGAGTAAAGTTAAACTATATTGTTGTAGCATGGTGAAATCTTTTGGTAAAAATTCCTGGGATAAGTGTGGACAAGGATACAAATTACTCGGATTACTTTAATTACTTGACACCTTTTAAGTGTTAAAAGCTAAAGTTTTGTTTCTGCGTCAGATAACCTAAAGGCGAGATATTTCTGTTTGAATTATTTTGTACTCCAGGTCGCACACCACAGTAACATAGATTGTTTCCTACGCACACACGTTTGATAGAAATATCAATCTATAAATAAATTTGCTTGGTCGACAGGTTATTAATAGTTAACCGTATCAATGCAAATTGTCAGATCTTATCACGTTTTGTCCAGGAGGGGGATGATTACGCGAATGGTAACGGGAAGGAGTACGATTGGGGGCCAGTGCTGAATGTCTCTCAATGTGTTAACCCATGATAACCATCGAACGACGATCACGCTTTAGGCAAATGATACAGCCGTGTCCACACGCCACAACCAGCTGCATGGGGGTTCTGTCAAGTAGTTTGTTGCGATAACTAAGAAACGAGGAGATCCCAGGCCAACTGGGTGGAGCATGCTCCAACAGTGCGTCAGCTGTTAGAGTAGTTAGTCTTGGGTTGATTACACAAGCGGCCAACGAAAAGCAGTTTATACTTGTTTTAAGATTTTGATTAAAGGTATACAAAAAGGAAACAGGTTTTTTCTAGCACTTTTTTCACAAGGATATTGCCGAAGAAGAAAAGGTAATTACAATGCGTGCAAATTTTGAAAAGTCAACCCTAAGCTTGATTGCCTTGGAATTAAAAATAAATGTCAAATGTGTCCACAGATGTTTCATCATCAATTTTAGGAGTACCACGAAAATCAGACGTGCTATGCCTTATCACAGGTCAGGAACCAAACGTGATCGTGAAACTTTTTAAGAGTTTGTAATTGAAGGATGATTTGGCACGCCGTTTTCGGTAAAAAGCAGTGACGATTGAACAACGGAGTGCAAAAACTGTTGTACGATACGGTTCGGCAACTATGCAACTGATAGCTAGTCAAGCTATTTAAGTTAAGGAGAAAATATCAACTTGCTTTTGCCTGATTTCATGGAATAAACCTGTACTATTCCTGTTTAAGGAAATCCACTGGAATCCACTTATTGCCTTAGTTAACTAAGTTGCACTGTTTCCAAATGCCCAATGGCAGTTGTTACTAGGGATACTTACTTGAGGGTTACTATGTATGTCAACGTCCAGCGGCGATGCGAATTGACACACCGGGGTTCTGCGCTTTTGTATAACTGAAAAAAAGGAAAAATACTGATTAATATAGAGAGCGCGCCAAAAAAAAAAATGAAAAAAAAAAAACCCACACACACACAGAAACGGAAAATGGAATTTAAAAAGTGATAAGATTTCATTGAGAGATAATGTTTTGTTGCCTGAGAGAAGTTAAGAAGATGCTACCAAATGCTGTGACAACACGTGTGGGTCTCGCTTCTCGGTTTCAGTTTCTGATGTTGTTGTTGTTCTTTCTTTTTTGTTTCAATGGGTTAGATATCTTGTATGACGTGGTTTAGGCTCGTTTCACAACAAGTCAACAATAATTAAATCTATATCTTCTGCATCCACACACTACACAATAAAGGCAAGGAAAATAAATAGGCATCAGAGCTTAAGCCGCAATGAAATGCTAGACAAACACAATTTACTTGTGAAATGGAGTGTACTAAATTATACCCTCGAAGAGATACGTTTGTAACGCACAGAAAAAATAATATCCCACCCGTTTGCCTTTTTTCTAATAATAACAATGAGTTTTGTATTGTAGCTAAAATGATTAAAAATCTTTAAAACGTTTAAACTTGGAAAAGGGATTATAAAATTTTTCCAAAATTTTATTAAACCATTCTTAATCGTCGTTTATGTATTTAAAACAGAAAGGTTTCGAGAGAGTTGGATTTACATTATTGTAAAATAATTTTCCAGTATTTGGAAATAATACTTTTTGAATTTAGACATTTCCAATTGGTGAGAAGGCCCGGTAGGCTCAACGCAAAAAGTCAATATCCAGCCCCACAATACAAAATACATCTATAAACACACACATTTAGCATATATGTATGTATACAATTATAAAGTATAAGGTAGGTACTAAAAGTCAGACAAGAAGTAGGTAGGCTTATAAGATATTTTTTTGTTCTTTAAAAATAGACCTAAAATTTTCCATTTGCCTTTGTTGCCTTGTCGCCCAATGGAGAGATAATCACTGACGACTCTGGTAATGCGGCGTTCGACATTGTAACGCTGCGCTGTCGTTCTCTCTCTTTCTCAAATGATGTAACGGAAAATTTTGAAATTAAAAAAAGTCTACCGTGAAGTACAAATCAGAATGCTTTGGCATTTTGGAAATCTACAAAGGTACTGCCTATACAATTGTTGTAAATTGTTTTTGTTTGATATAGTTCGTTTTAGGCTAATCAGCAAACAAAAAAAAAAACACTTGAGCGCCGTCTACTGAACCTTTTTAATTGTGTCTGATGTGAGTGGGAAAATTTGACTAGACAGACATGTACTAACATAAATAATACTATTAACAACTTAATGCTAGACATACCATTTGTGCATAGGTTTGTTCCACTTGTATTACAATTAAATCGAAATCGAAACAAAATGACAATGTGAAGATGTCAGACCAGATGATAAGGAGGCTGATAAGACGAAATATGGGAAAGTGCGTCGCCATATGGCGCTTGGCAACGTAAAACGACAAAGTCGTACATTTAATATAAAGTACATCTCTGAGATCACGCCCGAGTGTTCCTAGTCCAAGTTTCGAAAACCCAGTTGACAGTTCACTACTCTAGCTTTTGAAGCTATCAAATAAAACTTCTACGTATGTACTTTTCGCAGAAAGCTATACCGATTCCTCTCTGTTAGAAGAACTAAACGAGGGAATGAGTAATACATTGTGTCGTATGTAGGTATACTACACACAGGGCAACTGATCGGACGCGAACGTGTGTGCTTTAAAAGCTCTTTTTCTCAGTGCGTATGGACACATACTTATGTTTTTTTTTTACCAAGTACCCCATAAAATCTAGGAGTATATTCGTGCCTCTACCAAATGTACATATTCTTTATCAAAGTCAACGGACGATTTGATACTAAAAATTTTGTACGTAATGCATACATCTATCTTTTTATGACAAGGGGGACAGGCTGTGTAGGGTATACCAAATCGGTGACTTATCTTAATTAAATTGTCTTAATTGTCTTGCATTGTTTAATTTACATGTGTTCGATTCAAGGAAACAAAGATTATAATTTTTAACTAATTCTTTTATGAAATATTTATTCAATGTTGAAGCGACAACGACAACCAGTGGATTATTTAATATGTGTTTAAATATATCTAAAATATTTGGACAAAAATCGTCTTGGAATGCGTTAGTATATATTATATATGCTAAAATCAATCAAAATATTCGTCAGCCGTCTTTGACTTTGGCCATTCGTCTGAGATGTGTTTTGGTCCGAAATTTGCTCAACTAATATGTTTTGGCGTTTTGGGTTATGGAGTATATTGTGTTTTGCCAAATTAGTTCGCGAATGGGTCCTGAGAAACATTTGAAACAAACCTAACTATGTATAGTAAATTTGGTGGATATAGGTTGATTTCCGAGATTTTGTCTTATTGCATTGGGTTTATTGATGCTAATCAAGTATATACATATGTACTTTTTAATGTCGGAAATGCTTCCCCCTGCTATATCTTTTACCGTACTTATGCAGAGTATTACAGATGCATACATATGTTTGCACTTGAATACTATAAATGCAAGCAATAATAAGAAATAGAAATAATATTTATTTGAACGTTCGAATACAATGTTACTGTCGCTTTTCAGTTCACATCATGTTTATTTTTTGAGCCAAATGAGCTATGTTAGCATCCGATCGCGGGGATTCCCAAAATCTATAATATGGGGAGATTCTACCTTTTAGGGGAGATTTAGATAGGCGGCCAAACACGAATCGGATCAACTAAGTCTGATTGATTACAAATGTATGTCAATCGATCAATATATTTTATGTACCTTTTTACCCTACGAATACAGCGTATTAAAAAGTGTTTCAGGTTTGAACAAAATCGATTCAGAGATTATCGAAAAATTTTCAATACGTGCTTTTAAAAAGGGTTTGAGAATTTCCCCCTATAACTTGAAAGGTTAACCTCAATATTTGAGGCAATGCTTTTAAAAATTGTTGCTACTCACATTGCATATGCCAACAACGCCAGATGACATTGTTTAAACGTATTTTGTCCTTCCAACGCAATCGCACTCCCTTAAAGTGATTCCATTTCGGCGATGTAAGTTTTTGACTGCAAATGGAAATATAAGAATATATTATCAGGGCTGTACTTCAAAACTTTTATCAAAAATATCATCAAACTTGAAGTTGGACTTCAATCAAAAGCCAAGAAGTGTGTCAAATAATTGCATACCACGTGGCTCAAGTGTGCAAACTGTCAAATATCAGTTCCATAATGAATTAATAGTTCACCATAAAAACAAGTGGATTTGTTTATAAATAAAGTAGATAGGAAGATTATGATTACTCTAAAAATAAACTGGCCCCAACCCCTACAAAGCCGCAATCCAGCCAAATTCGAATAGGAAAGATATGAAAAGGAAACCGACGTCAAATTTTCCAGCACAAAGAACGGCAATTACTTTAAATGGAAACCCTAAGAATGGCTATCTTGGATTGGTGTTTGGATATATTATTATAATTATGAGTAAAATACCCTTACATTTCTAGTTTCTCTCAGGATTTAGATGTTTGTATATCGATAATATATACGTTAAGTGTATTTAGATTCAGTTAGATGTATATATTCAAGTGTATAGATTGGCAATGTATATATGTATTAACTTTTATCATATACAGGGTACAAATGTAAATACACCAAACTTAATGGTCAAGTGTAATAAATTGGGTAGTTGATTATTAGGGAATTGCATTCCATTCGACGCTCAGTTGTTGTTGCTTTTTGTGGAGCATCAGCAACAATAAATCCAACGCATATCAATATCAATCAACGACGTAATAAACACTAACTAATCAATAAAGAGAGAGGGATACGCAATATGTTGTTATTAGTACTATCTGCTTTTTCTGTCTTTGTAAGTGATTCATTTTGAATTGTTTAAGTAATATTAGTTGCATATTTTGTTGTTTTTTCGCTTATGTTTAGGTATTATTCTTGGCTCACACCCCCAAACCGAATAACAAACCACTCGAGAGCTCTCAAATGCCTAACCTGCATTCATTTAGAACGGCTGGCTGCCCCCTGGAAGTCGTTATCTCCATCTATCTCTCTATCTCTGTATTTAACTTATGACGTTGTGCTATTGACTTCCTGTATTAGCCATGATATAATAAATAAGAATAGCACCCCACACATTGGTACAAATTCAATTCTTTATTAATTTATTTTTCCTTAGATCATTTTTCTTTTTTTTTTTCTAAAGGGAAATTTCCATAAAATATAAATAACCGTTATAAGTTTATATTTTTTGGGTTGCAGCCCACAATTTTACCATATCATCATTTGTTTTAAATTGTATCATGAAAATAATAATAAAATGTACATTGATTTATTTGAATGAAACATGGCATAAGAGGAGGGTTTTGATTTTATTATAACCAGACGGTCACACCTAAAAGAACTTATTTTTTTTTTTATATTGCTAAGAAAACAAACACAAGCGTCAACGAATGGTAACAACAGTATTGTCATCTAGTATTTTTGAAAATACAATGGTGCCATGCAGCGTTTGTCTAGTTCATTCATGGGAATAACTTTTTAAAATGATAATCGGAAAAATGCAAAACAAAGTTTCCACCACTTCAAACAACTGTACTTACTTTGTCTCCCTGGCTTTGCCTTTTGCGCATTATCTATGCAAAAACGGGAACATCGTAGTTTGTTTAATAAATATGAATACATACAGGTATATTCATATATAAAAAACACTCACAACTCACACAATAACAATAAAACAAAGCAAATCTGGCCGGGAGTGGAGAAGTCCTGCTGTACCACGGGGGCAAGTGGGTTGATAAGACCTATCTGGTTGATAAGACGCGGCCGTAAAATATGTTAAATCGCATGCTGACAAACAAAACAACGAGAAAAAGTGAAGAGAGAGGAGCGCGACGCAACATGTGGCTAAAAATAGATTGGAATCAACAAAAAAGCCTCGTACGATATTTCGATGACTAAAATTCTGAATGAACCTGGCACCCTAGAATCCAATCATTATCACTTAGCCGCGGTAGGTGGTAATCATTTACAAAAGAGGAAAAAGAAATAGTCACTAAGTTGGCAAAACATATTAATGTTGCAGGCTGGTGAAAGTTGTTTAACTCTCTACTAGAACTGCTAATTCTATATATAAAACAAAAATAGTTTTGACATTATTTTTCACCACAAAGGAGGAATTCCTGCTGACATTTGCAGAAATGGGAGACCCGAGACTCAGCTAAAGATATATACGTTCATTTCATCAAGCAATTAAAGCGAAGTTTGTGGCCAAAGTAACCCGAGCAACGGCGTCGACGTTGACGTTAGCGATTATGCGACCGCTGGCCAAGCTTTTTTCATATTTTGTTTTTGGCCAGTTTCATTATCACGCCTTTTGCTCGTGAACAGAAAGCGGTAAACGGGAAACTTAACTGAATTTTCGTTCGGCACGTGTTTTTTTGCCAGATTTTCAATCACTCACCTGTAAGCCAGATTCATGCATTTGAAGAGCTTGGTGAGCGAGGTCTCAATCTCTAAGTGGGAGGCGATCATGCTCATGCTACTCTCGTCGCCGCATTCTTGGTCCATACCGGATCGAGGGAAATGAACGATTGTTTGTGGCACATAGAGCTGAACGTCGCGGCAGGTGTTTGGAGGTTCACCGCCTTTATCCAAGTTGGGATCCTCGGGATCCAGCATTTTGACTTCGCCATCGTCTTCGAGATCATCTTGCGCGTCCTCGGCCTCAAAATGTGAGACCATAAATTGCCCCGAATGTATTGACTCGCGTTCGGCTTTCAGCATGGCAGCGGCAGCCAGTTCTGCGGAAGTGCTGCCCATGCCGTCCAAAGAGCCACCGACAATCAATCCAGTTAAGGATCCTGGTGAACTTCCAGGTGCTTCTGTGTATTGTAACGAGGTAAAGTTGTGTGGCAGTTGCTGCTGTTGTTGTTGTTGCTGCTGCTGCTGCTGCTGAAGCTGCTGTTGCGGCTGCTGTTGTGTATGCGGAAACATTTGGTTTGTGCGTCGATAACAATCGTATTTGTTCAACATCATTTTAATTTTAAGCTGAAGTTAATCGCAACTGACGGTGGGGCTGTAGCTCATTAGTTACATATATTGCCTGTCTTCTACAATTTTTGTTTGTGGATTTTGTCGGGGATTTCATCCATTTTGACGCGTCACTTTCAATGGTTTTTTAATGTTTCTCTCATGGCAACAAAAAGATTTTTATTCTTTGCGTTTTTTTTTTTTTAGATTCTGGTATTTTCCGCCGAACCTTTCAAAAGAAAAAGGTGTAAAAGCACTGTTAAAAACAATTTTCGACACTTTAAACAAATTCAACTCAATTAGTTTATTTTTCTTTAAGTTTAAATTTTTTTCAATATTTTTCTAATTCGATTAACACTTTTATTAATATTTTTTTGACTTATTTATGACTAAATTTGTTTTTCTATTTTCAATATAGTCTAATTAGCAATATTTTCTACAATTAGCACTTTGGTATTTCGACTTGAACAACTTAATTTTGATATTTGAATTTATGTTTTTTTCTTTTTAAGAATTTTTGAAACTTTTTCTGCCTCTTATTTCTAACGGCAAACACGCCCCGTTAAATGCGTCACAACAATTATAACAACAATCACACACTCACTCACACATTTAGGGAGGCAGAAAGAGAGAGATAGACATACAGAGTGAGAGATACACACGTGTGTACAAGACGTCAGTGAACCGCCTTTTCTTCCTCTACTTTTCCAAGGCAGTTACTGATAATAAAAATTTCAATTGCTGCTGTCGGCTATTCCATCAAAAGGTACTCACGTCAGCACGCGCCAAATTGTTTATTAAATAAAATGTAACGCCGCACTAGCAGACGGAGCGTGATGGCTTTTTCATTTCACAAACGGAACTGATCAAATGAACGGAGACTGAGGCGGAATGAAACCTGTGCGATTGCAATCAAAACATTGAACAGCTGATGGCTCTCCCTCTCTCTCTCGCTCTACGATGCGAGCGATACTCTCTCAGGCCTCACTTCTCGCTTGCACACACTACAGCCTTATCAACATTGGAATTTTCTGTGAGCGAAGAAGACAAACATACACAAATATATACGAAAATATACACAAACACATGTACAAAATCCACAAACCAAAAACGTTTCCATAATCGAAACTTATCCGATTTATATTTGTTTTCAATATTATTGAGACTTGCTATGTTGGTTTATAATTACAATACAAAATTGTCTTTTCGATAATAACGTTTTTTGCTCGCATCGTGCACTTTTGACCTCTACTCTGCCTCCTTTTTTTATACACAAACACACACACTCGCACTTGCTTTTGGGGGTTCGCCATTCTTGCTTAAAAAACACCCGCAAAGCTCCTACGTCATTAGCCCCCAGCAAAGACAACTTTATATGAAGATTGACGCAGCGAAATTCCAACACAAGCACTTATTGGTCAAAAGCATTTTAACACATTGGCCATCATTTTCTTTAACAAACTAACTTCGATAAATATTTGTGTTTATCGATCAATCGAAACAATAATAGGACCAGAATTTAACTTTATGATGTGACCAGAGAATTTAAATTAGCTTATACATGTCTACACAAAAAGTTGCATTACATAGTTTCATTTACCATAATGATTTGGTTTGTTAATTTTAGTTTAAAGGTCGATATTTATAAAGAAAAATTTACCAGTAGCAACAATATGTCAACTAAAATCTTGGCGGTAGTCAAAATAACAAAGCCTACTAATCAAGGCTAACGATTTTGCGTTATACCCATTCTGCGTTTTGCGTTAGATAACCAACTTGATGGCAAAGCAATTTCCGATATTAAATGTATCGCCTATCGGAATCAAGTTATTCGATTATGTCTAACTTAATCGATATACTTTTCATTATCGTTCCCAAATGAAACGCAAAAAGATCCAATTATTTTTAACCGAGTTTTTTGCATTTATATTAACGTGAAAATGGATTTATAGTTTGTGCGCAAGCAACAACAACACGCACTTAGGTGCCCAAACACAACAATTAAAATGGAATCGTATATAGCAAAACGGTAAGTACTGCCGTATTTTGCAATTCCTTCACCAACACACGCGCGTCTTACAGTTGCAATTTCGTATTTGTACCTGTTGTGTGTGTGCCTGTGTTGGTAGATGGAATAGTAGTTGGTGGAAATCAATTCTTGTTTTGTGCCAACTCATGGTAACGTGGCAAAAATCACAAAAAAAACATGACTACTGCGTCGCGAGACTTTTGTAGCATGCAACATGCATACATGCCCCTAAAGCAGCTGGTGAAAATGGCTGATGCAATAATTGGCGGTACTGAGTCAACAATTGTGCCACATGCTGCAACACGTGCAATACAGTGCGAATGAGAAGGTGATAGAGAAACACAAAAAACAAAATAACAGAAAAATATGAAACACAAATATCAATATAAAATGAAACCTCCCTTAAATGAAGCCTTGACATCGCTTACAATCGATTACCTACCAATTACAAATATTATCCACAATTCGTTTAATTTTGATAGTTGATAATAATCTATTGACATTGCTAAAAAGAAAGAATAATGTCCAACAAATAGTTTTAAGGGTTCTAGGAGTCATTTGATACTCTTATGCACTGTGCAATCTGACGCAAAACTTCAAATATACCCATTGACTGACAGGCTTCAAATAAAGGAATCGAAGATCCTAAACAGATTTCGCGAAGGCACCGGGAGGAAGCATTGGGGTGTATGTAGGTGTTCTGTAAATTGAGCCTACTTGAACCGAGATCAACAATAGCCGAATGCATCCAGGGAAACTGGTCTGGTCTTTTTAGCTTTTGGTTCAGATTTTTACTCAAATTGAACAATTCCTTCGAAAATTGTTTTTTTTTATTAAATATTTATTGAAAACTGAGTGATGTAAAGGAGTTTATTTAATTAAGGTAATATTACAGCTAGTTTTAAAATTATTAAAAAAATTATTAACTTGAGCCGGTGAAGAAATACAGTATATAAAGTGTCATTATTACTGTAGATGTCGAGTGACTTTGCCCGGAAATTTGTGAGAAAATTGCTTTAAAGAGCGTTAGAGGTAGTTAGAGTTTTGAAAAAAAAAAAAACAAATGACATTAAAATCTTGCGCTTAATCAAAGAATTTTCTTTTTTAACTAAATTTCTGTTTTTTTTTTTTATTAACAATCAACTGTTGTTTTTTATCCCCGAAAATAAAAAAGCTTCGATTAAGCACGAGATTATTCAATTATCAATTTTTTGAAATGGTAAATTTTTTACTCCTTTGACTACCCCCAACCCATTAAAGATTTGGTCCTAAACTTAAAACGCAATGTTTTCCTCAAGTTCAGTAATAATAATTACTTTTAGTTAATTTGGTCAGAATTGAACCGAAATCCCATTAAATTTTCTCTTGTTGCAAAACACACTTGTTTACGAAAACACTTAAAACACATATTTGTAGATGCTTCCTAAAAAAATAAATAGTTACAGTCTACATTAGTGCATTAAGAAGAAGGAAAGTCTTACGACTTTATTCAAATTGCGCAGAGACGGGGGAGGAGTAGTCTACCTCAATCGCACTTACCTTATCAGAATTGGACGTCCCGGTACCAATTTGTTTGTCTCAGATTGCATTTTCAGTTGGTTTAAATGCGCGGCATTTAAATAATGCCTTGTAATGGTTGTTAATTTGTAAAATCAAGTTTATTAAAAATATAATTTTTCGCATTTCATTCCACAGTGCCATCATGGCATCCTCACAACAACAACAACACCAAGCTCAACAGCAACAACAAAAATCATTTAAATCATCCAGGCCGGACTTCATCTATTCAACATTTGGTATATCAAATTTAAGTTCTGATTTTGACTCTGACTATTCGCACTATGGACACAGACACATCATTCCACACGACCATGGAGAGTTTGGATTTGCCCAGAGATTTGTACTGGGATCTCAAGCTGGAGCCACACTCCCCACGATCTGTAGTGGCCAGCGAGTTGTTTGCTCTCAATGAGGCAACAACTAGTGGGCCCATCTGGCTTTATGACGATAATTTTGCAACTGGTGAGTGCAGTAACTGTTTGAAATGAATTGACTAGCAATAATAGTTGTAATTATTTCTGCTTCAGGCATTACCTTGCTCGGAGATGCTGAAACTGAGGACTTAAAGGAGAGTGAATCAATGGATCTTTTAAGTGGTGAAGATTTGGTTGTCGAGTTTCTCGATATCGAAAATAAAGGCAAGTTTATAACACTTTTTAAAAACCAAACGGGAAACATTAACTTAATAGTTATCAAAGAATATTTGATAAATTTGTTTATTTTGTAAGCTAAATTTGTATGTAAATCGTAAAAAATTTATATTGTTAGTGTTAGTTCGCTCTTTATTATGTAGTGTTCTGTTAAAATAAAAAAAAGTTTTTGAAGTAGAATAGAATAGGTATATTAAAATAGTTTAAAACTCTTTTTTCCAATATCAGTAGAATAATGGGACTTTGGGCGGCTTTATGAAGTAGCCTGCTGGTTTGTTATTGCCACATTGATTAACGAATAGAATTGACCAATGAATAATAAGTGAACTGCAAATTAGTACAAATAAGATTAAGTTTGGCAGCTATAGGCATAGGAAAAGCTACAAAAAAAAAAATTCTTGGATCTTGTTTATATATCGCTTGTAGTAGTATAGTACTTTATAAAAGCGTAGAATTAAAAAAAAAAACGTGATTGCAAAATTGGTTGCAATAGATTTATATATATTATATAATAATACAACCATCAACAAAATAAAAGCTATTAAAGTTTCAACCATAAAGCTATTAAGATTAGTTTTTAAAGGAGTTGAACGGCCTGTGACTCAGCCGTAAATGAAAGAAAAATGAAAGTTGATTTAGACGAAAAAGATAAAAAAAAATCTACACATATACATATATAATAATGTCTGACTAAAGTTTCTTTAAAAATTAAGAAAATTCGTCTTATAAAACTGCTGTAAAGAGATCGTATTGCCATTCTTTTCAGCACTGATCTATAAAACCTATATGGATTTGACAAAAACCATGCGTATTTATCATTCACGAAAAAAGTGAAAAGCAAAATCCAAAACGAATATACGATTAAAAATGTAATCGAACTTTGGTCGTCTGCAAGACGATCGCTACATGATAGAGAAAATGCTGAATATGCGTGATACGTTTTAGGTTTCAGTAGATATTTTGGGATCTCGCCACATCAACTCATTCGCTGGTGGTGTTGTAAGGGGTCTGGCCACCCTCCGCATACATCTTTTAGTAAATTTTTTTTTCGATATTTCCGAGACGAAATTGGCACGCATTCAATTCCAAAGTTGAGAAACCGGATCGGTTTTTGTATTTCGGTGATCACTTTGTATGTTTACATTCATTTTGGTTGCTTATTAGTGTTGTTGTTTTCACCAATATCTCCAATCGCCGTAATTATTGTTCATAAACGTGGTCAACAAGCTGCGCGAGACGGTAAATGGCTATGCCAAAGAGAGCAATGAATTTGGTGGAAGCGTTTTTGTACCCTGTCCCCGTAGGTTAGAAGGGTATATTCCGATTCGAATCAATCGCATCATAAAACAATTTGCCAGGCAATTTTAAACAAGCAAGACGCTTCCTTAACGACCGTATTAAAATAAAACGTTGGTAAAATTTTGTACTTGCTTGGTAGGTAGATTTGCTTACAAGGTACTCCGAAGTCGGCCTTCTGCTTACCACTCCGCATTCTTTGTGTTTTAATTTTGGCTTGATCACGCATTCAACGAGTGATCAATATGCTCTCTCATTCCTCCACTCTCTTTCTCTCTTTATTTCTGTTGTTTTGTTTGGTACACTTGGTATCTCCTTAGTCAGCTGATGTCTGATATTGTTTAAAGGAAACTAATGGAAAATAGCTTTAAAATCAAATGGCCAAACGACTTTAAACCTTTCAAGTTTTTAATTGAAGGTTAACTCTTTTTGTTTTACGCATTTTAGTTTTCTAAAGTTCACCAGAAACTTGATTTTAGATTTTTTTGTTCAATAAGTCAACGCAAAAAGGTCTTGAATAAATGTTTATTTGTCAGATATTTTAAGTTAAACAATGTCTTTGATTTACATTTCTTTGTGGTTGTTGTACTCATGTGTATGTAAGTTTACCTTTAGGGACGTGCCCCCCATTTCTGTATTACCTCTTTTGAGGCTTGGCACTGTTTTGAATTTCAAAGTTTCTTTAAATAGCTTTTATCTGCGCCAGAAGATGAAGAACAAAAAGCGGGAGAGTGAGTCGGAGGAAAAGCGTCATTGAACTTTGTCAAGGGTGCATTTTCCTGTATCTCTGATCGTCAAGGAAGGGACTATAATATAAGTAGACATAGTAACTATACGATGAATCTATTTGATGCGTTTCAGGGGTCAACGAACCTGGGGGGGTGGTTCCGACTGGGGGTAAAAACTAGGATTAGGTTTCCGCTTAACACTATTAGAATACCAGTTTATTACAATTTAATGAAGGGCTAGTTCATTAAATGTAATTTTAATTCATTAAACATTCAAAAAACTATTGCAGTTATATATATATGTGCATATATACACTAAACCCGTAGGGTAAGCAACAAAACAAAGGGGCAGCACAGTGTCAATAGACCCATCTGAAATATTTCAGAGGACAGAAAGTAGAAACTTCTTCCAATATTTCATTCGATTTTCATAAGTATTATCGTCAATTATATCGCAACTTTGAAGGATTTCAAAAAAATTACATAACATTGTTGGATTTTATTGTACTATTGAGAACACTTCTTAATTAACATAAGAATAATTGTTTATATTGTTAGTGTGCTTATCTTAAGATTAATATGATAAAGTTATACATTTAGATATATATTTTATTTACAAGTGTGTACAGCTGTCATGAGCTTTCCCTTCTACTGGTTTCACATTCATTCAGAGCACAATGTGCAGCAGTAAACCGCGGCGAGTCCGTTGGCTTGTCCAGCATCTCAAATCGGGGCTCGTGCTGTGAACACTTGTTGATAGCACTAAATGCTCACAGACACACATACACATGCGAACACACACACTTAAGCAGAAAGACAATCTCGACTTCAGATTGATCTTGTTGCAGGGCGCTGAGATACATTCGCTCTTTTTCGCTCGTTCATCTCTCACGTTCTCTGAGGAACTTGGCCAAGGCAAAAACCTCAAACTGTTGTCGAACTGAACTCAGTACAAATTGCTACTCCGACGCGTGCACTTCAAGACACACAACCTTAAATAAAACTCGACTTGGATTTCCAACAACAACAACAATAACTGACATAACAAAGAAACTGGCTAAAGCATAAAAACAATAATAAAATCACGTTTTGGCGTTTTGAATACGCGTCAACGGGAGGAGGAACGAATCATTTAACCAATTTCAAAACCTTCTATAACATTTTCATTAGTTTTGTTCAGTCTCTTTACATGCTTTGGATAAATGCAATGATTACATTGCAAATAAATTAATAAAGTTTCAACAAAAGCGTATAGTTCCGTTCCCAATTCCAACCAAACAATATATTAATTGAGCGCTGTTCAAATTGTGCACAGGGCTTGACAAACCCAAACTAGCGAAACGGCGCCAAACAAAAGAACAAAACGCGTACGGTTAAGGCGATCATCGATCATCGTTAGCTAACTGAGCCATATATGTAGCCAAATCTTTGAAACAAACTGATTCGATTGTGAGCCGAAAGGACTTTGTGAGCATGATACCACACTGTGGATACCGTTATATGTGGAACCGTGAAATTGTGATCAATTCTCAAAAGTTGGTGAAACGACGCTAAAAAGGGACGCGCGTGTAAGAGATCTGATCGGACCGCGGCCACGCCATTCGAATTTTGCGGCAGCAGTTGATCTAGGATCAGAAAGAAAGTTTATCATTTTTGGTTTCTTTTTATTTCAAATCACCTGATACGTGTACTTGTGCCTTGGACTTTGTATAACTTGAAACTGTTTATATTTGTTATTACTAATATTTACTTGGCCTAAGTGCCTTACTTGCAACAACAACAACAATTGAGATTTGTAATTTCGATTAATAGATTCAAAATTTGCTCTGTGATTTTTATTTACGTTTTCTGTTGCAAACATACAGTTACATATATATATATATATATATAAATATAAATAACTATATATTTTTTATATATCTTTTATAAAGCGCATCTCGTTAACATAGCTCTTAGTACTTTTTTTAGCTACTAGTTTTGTTTTACACTAATTTGTAGGTATACAAATAGCTAAGGTTAAATTCGTGCGTTTTTAACGTATTTTGTTGAGAATTTTGTTTTTTATTATTCTGCAATATTCATAACTCCCTCGTACTGCCTTATCCGTATTTTCTTTTTTTGCTCTGAATCTTGAGAGATTGTAAATCACTGCTGCCGCAAAAATGAGCACCTACATATTTATGCAACAAGCCTATGGTTAGTATTATGATATGAAATAAAGTCCCCTAAATGTCTATACGTAAGCAAGTGAAACACCCAAAGTAACATTCGATGATGAAGTTGGTTGTAGTTGTGGTTAACATGTTTTAAGAGTTTTTATAGAGTATATTATAAAAAAAGCTATGTCGAAAACAAAACTTTTTACGCTGCTGTCTTCTCTTTTAGTTTAATTTTAACACCAGCCTCTTTTCGTCTCTTTTTTTGCTGAACCCGAATGAACTGTCGTCGCCTTTTGTTTACATATTGATCATCTGACTGACCAACAGTCAGCCAGCTGCTGCACCTTATCAATGCATATCAGTGGAAAAGCAGCAATAACAAATCATCATCGTCATCCACGTCATCATCATTTAGAGGCGGAAGCTGATGAGGGGATGGATGGGTACAAAGTAGGGTTGGGAGATGAGGAGAGAGGGGGATAGTCGTTTTCACATCTTTATTTTCTTTCTTTTACCGCACCCTCTTTTGTTTGCCAACTGGTAAACTCTTTTACCAAGTCTCTCAATGTCTGGATGTTACTTAAGATGACTTTCCGGTCAAGCAAGTTTACCCAGCGCTTTCAGTTAAATATTTATAAATTTTATTTGCATGAAGATTGCTGACTGGTGCCAGTGTCTGTGTGCATTGTTTTTGAGAATTTAGAAATATGTGTTAAGAGATGAAAATAAAATAAGAAAAAATAGGACCATGGATTAAAGTAGTCAAAGCCTGCAAAACCAATGATAATTCCCAATTTTCCAAGACCTTGACCTACTGAAAAATCACCTTTTAGTAAACATTATTCTAAACACAATGACAAACGAGTGAAACAAAAAACCCAACAATTCTTATTAAACTGGGAATTCTAGAGTGTGTAGTTTCCTTGTTGCACACTGGATTTTCGTAATGAACGAGCTAACTAAACTAGACTCTATATCAAGGTTGCTTTAATCATATGCCCCCATTAATTATTAATACATTTTAGTTTTATATGTTATACAAATGATTGTGTAGAATGGCATTGTGGTTGTCTCTCGACTTTTGCAACATTGTAAATTCCTCATTTGTTATGAGTTTTTAATCAAAGCTTCAAGTGGAAGCCATATTGCGTAGTATTCGAGCTTGAATAGAGGGCAAACAACATTCAATGTGCGTAGAGACCTAATTGAAACTTTTTCGCTTGATTTGGAGGCAGCGGAACGAACAAGCCAAGTTTTAAATTGATTGCCAATCCTTAACTTTAATTACGATACCAACAAAAACAAAGAAAATACAATTCGATTCAAACGAGAATTGAAAGAAATTTAAGAATAAATTTTGATAAGCGTATCTCAGTTCAATTGGGTTTGAGCCAAGGTTTTGTTCGTCTCTCTCTCTCTCTCTCTCTCTCTCCCTTTCTCTCTAAGCATTTATGGTCGCATTTACCGATTAGCAATGCAAAGAAAAATTTTCCATTGTCGTTAAATTAAATATTTTAATAAGATAGTTTACTATACTACGATTGGTATTGCTGTCGTTATTTTGTGTTGTTAGGCGTGGCTGTGCACTGGAAAATGATCAAACAAGATTTTATGTAAATAAATTTAATGCAGTTACAGTCTGCTTTCTATATTTTATATACCCTTACAGTCAAAGAGTGCCTATTCGTTAGAGGCAGAATATGTACAAATATGTATAATTACACACACACGTGCACAATTAAAAAAAAGTTAATCAATCAGAATGTCCTTTATCCTTGCCTTGAATCTCCGTGCTTTTATTTCGTTGAAACATTCACGTGAATCGATGTGTATGTCAACTTGGTAGTGCTGCTTGGTAGAGATCTGTTCCTATCAGTAGGGCATACAAACTTCGCTACAGCCTCTGTCCTTTTTTTTTTTAATTTTTTCATATGGTAAATTGGCGCGCAGCTGGTGGAAAACATGTTATGCTAATGATGAAATCGAACAACTCCAAGTGGGAAGGAGGAGAATATGTGGCCTAGCCCAAGGTGTCGGTCAATTTGTTACACATTCAATAAAATTGTTGTCGAATACTGTTTCTATATCGCTCGTTTTCTCTATCTGTGTGTATTAATCTGACTCTTTCTCTATCGCTTGCTCTTTGTCTCTTGCGCAGAATTCACAAATGATAACCTTTCCCTTCTCTCATTTAAAAATCAACTCTCCATCTCAGTTGACAACGTAAAAAAATGTAATCAAATTGATTCCGATTGCCTGCGCTAATTTTAATATTTGCCGTCTTTTCAATCTCACTCACATATGCATTAAAAAGAAAAAATCAATAGAAATAAATTGAAATAGCTACCAGATACCCGATGGAAAATGTGTCAGAATCAATATGCATTACAATCAACGTGCAATATGTTTACTGGTTGTAAAACGTCCTTCACTTACATAGAAACGGGCCCAAATTTTGAACAGAAAACAGCGAACACACACATACTAGCTGTGTTTAGAATGCGAGTAATACAGAATTAGATAAAACGTGAATAAATTTAAAAACTTTTAGACCTTACAACTTATATACCCTAAAAATGGGTCACATTCATAACCAATGAACAAGTTCATTCAAAAACTGCCGTTTGATCACATGGATCTTAAGAAAAAGCTATCCTTAAGCTAACTGACCTACATGCCTGGATCGGCCCGTTTATTAATGCTGATCATAAATTTATATATTTTTTATCTATACTTTTAATTTTATTCTTTCCTCTATCTTTTAATTCTGGACTAACTTTGGCTCTCCTCCATTTTTTTGCGTCTTTACAGAGTGCCTTTTAGAACAAAAGGCCCCAGTGAACTACATCGACTATCAGACCAACCAATATGCTCACATTGATGCGGTGTCACAGCCAATTATATCCACAACCAAAGTACAAGTTTCAGCGCCAACCACACCGGCTTCAACTCCAGGTTTCGCCCCACAATGTGAGGACTCGTCCCTTATATTGCAGCAACTGACGCCGCCACAGTCTCCACCGCAATTCGATGCCTATCAACAGCAACAACAACCGCTGCTCGTCAAGGCTGAGCAGAAGGTGGTAAGCAAAGTCTGACATCTTTCATTGAATATGATCTAATCCTTTGTAAATCATCCCGTCTCGTCTAAGCTATCCTATGCCTCTGATGCTACCAGTTCATCGACGTCAGCTGCTGCCACGACTAACTTTCAGTTCAACAGCTGGATGGCGGGCAATGAAATTGCTCGAGAGATTCAACTCGTTGACGACATCGTAAACATGCGAGCCCAGGAGCTGCAATTGCCTACAAACTGGCAACAGTTTAACGATGATTGCGAATCGCAGGCGTCGTCCTCGTTGGAATGCAGCAGCAACAATAGTAGCATGGATGAGGAATGGCTGCCAGAACAGGCAACGAGCAGCAGTACTCAATCATCTCCAGCTCACACTCATGTTGAGGAGTCGTCGCAGCAGCAAGACCTGGACTTCGATCTGGACTCGGATGTGCATCAGAAGACCTCCAAAAAGCGGACACGAGCCTATGGCCGTGGCGTTGAGGATCGCAAAATTCGTAAGAAGGAGCAGAATAAAAACGCCGCCACACGCTATCGCCAAAAGAAGAAATTGGAAATGGAGAATGTACTGGGTGAGGAGCAAATATTGGCCGAGGAAAATGACGCACTGCGTCGAACTTTGGCCGAGCGACGACATGAGCTCCGATACTTACGCCAACTGATCCGAGAATTCTATCAAGGGCGCAAGCATTAAAAAACAAGCAGCAAGAGAAACATTTGTCTAGTTGTAATGCCCTTTGCAAAGTTATCGTTATCTTTATAAGAAGTCAAATCCAAGCCCCTTTCCCGCAACTACCACAGAATATTGTAATCCTCCCACATAATAATACAATTTTCCTGTTTTCAATTAACTTGTATGGAAATGATAACACCAACAATATAGCAGCATGTCTTGATATACAATTCTGGGCGCTCATGAAAAGTCTCAGCACTTTGAATCCTTTTCGCCAGGATTGGTCAACGACCAAATTAGATCGTAAAAAGCAGCACTGGCCAATGTGTCATTACTTTTTAGTGACACCAATAAGTTGCAAGATAAAAATGATTAAGGAAAACCTTTTTGTATCAATCGTCCGGTTATATAAGAAAAGCAATACCCAGTGCTGCAACTGCTGCGTCCGAAGTTCTATTTAACATTTTCCAGCAATTTTTAAATTCCTTTCTTTAGCAATAAAAGTTACATAATACAGAATGGTTATTATATTACATATATCAACAATAAATCAAAAGGGTTTTCATAAAATTGGCGTTGTCATTGATTTATTGTTTTTATTTGTTAATTTGACTTTGAGCTCATTTCGAGATTATTTTAAATTTAGTTTAATTTCCGCATCCACTTTAAGGAGAAAAGGATATGTTTTTACGTTCCCCTGGTAAACCTGATAAACTTCATCAATTGACAATCAACAAGTTATTATCCTTTACAAGCCAACCCTGTAACACACCCCCATTTGACGTCGGTGACGTAGGTATAATCGGATTATGATTATGTCTGTGCGCGAGTTATTAAAACTAAGTTGAGTCGAGGATGGATCTAAACTCGCCCACTTTGCACACATGACGTTGGCACAAAATGCATTGAAATTAAATCAAACAACGATAGAGAGTAGGGCAATTAATTGAAAAAATTGAGATTGATGCAGGAAACTTGACGAAAAAGAAGAGATAAATGCGCTGCAAAGCAAAACAAAACAATTTCTCAGATTGAGTTTGGGTCCACTTTGGGATTTGCACGCCAGGACATTTTGACTGATGGGCCGACGACGTGAGACATAAAGTTGACTCGCCTTCGGTGCGGCGCCATTTTCACTACTAAACTAAATTTTCCACATCGTTAATTTATATTAATATGATTTCTGTGTCAACGCTCGATGCGTTTCTTGTCTGAAGCTCTAGCCAGAGCTAGCTAGGCCAAGAAGAATACCCGGTATGACGCCCCATGGAGGTCGTGTCGCCGTCGCAATATTTATCTAAATTGTTATTTTTCACACTCACACGCAGTTCAATGATTTCGTGAAAATTACGTTTGGGACTTTGTGTTTGCTCGGTTGGCGTCGACGGCGACGACACTCCTTCTGTAGACCGAGTCCAAGAACGGGCCCAAAACCTGCGTCTTAAAGCTTGTCAGCGTATATTGGCATGAAATTCAATTTCCTCCATTGTGTTAATCCTGTTATTAGCTCGCGTTGTCGCTTCTGAATCCTTTTTCGTGCTTATTTGTTAGGTGTCAAATGAGAGCCTTGAGCGGCAATCTCTTGGCCTAAGAAATACAAGTGGTACGCCAAAGAGGATAAATAGAAAAATGTATTTGCATTTAGTGGTAATGGAATGCCTCGACTTTCTTTTGACATAATGTTAAAGTTTGGGTGAATAACTTTATCCTTCTCGTGAAATACTTAAACCAATATATGTATTCTGGAGACCTAAGCAAGTAATCTTAGATAATTGCATGTTAAAGGTTTATTTATTTTAAAAAGTCCTCTAAGTACATATATTCTGATTACCAGCTATGTATTATTGGTTTTTTTTTTGTGTTCAACTAACGACAAAGTTGCCAATTTAAGAGTAAAACGCTTCAAAAGGAGCTTGGTTTTTAACTTTATATTTTGTTTACCCTTGCAAAGGGACTCAACTTAAACTTTGGAAAATGCGAGAATTGGTCGGATCCAACTACTATAAGATATGGTCACTTTCGCAATAATCTGTATAGAATAAAAATATTCTTGTTAAATAAAACATATTTTGAAAATCTTATTTGAATCAAAATACCATCTACCAAGTTTAACCTGAAACGGATAGGTATTACTGGTATTAAGCAATAAAATGTATCTCTAATATAATCAGTTCAGTTCAGCTGGAAAAATTAAAAGAAATCAGCCTTACACAAAAGATGTATCGAATCCCTACGTGGGACGAAAAAAGGATACAATTTTTTTTCTTGAGTTTCATTTGCATCTTTGCGCCATACACCAAGTTGAAAACAGATCGGATAAATAAATCTATAAAGAAATCTGTAACTTAATCAATCGACGGGCAGAGTGTTGAAAATATTTGCAATGTATTATTGCAGAGAACCAAATTCGATTTGTTGTAAAAAGGGTTTATTAATGCACATAAGGAAGCATTTCCGACTATATGTTCTATATATATTCTTGATCAGTACGGTAAGCTGAGTTGATTAAGACCTGACCATCTATCTAAAACAGGACGACTTCCTCCGAGACCCTTTAAGCTACAGTGCTGAAATTTGTTTTTGATCACGTTTGTGCTTCCTAACAATTCTTCTATATTATTAATACATAATCCTTCTATTTTTTGTCCTTGATTTTCTTATAATATATTTAAAGCATTCATTTTAACTATAGCACACATAGAAATAGTTAGCTTCTTTGATAGTATTTCTGTCAAATTGGTTTCTCTCATATTTTTGTTTACTTGCGCTTTTGATTAATGTGCTTTTTTGAGCCATTCCAAGAATAATTACAAATAGTTTGTGTTAATTTTATATTTTTATTCTTTAATCTTTTTTTTTTGTATTTTTCTACATGTCTTATCAATTCGAACTTTTCTTCTATATACTATGTATATATAAACATATAGGTATTTGTAATTTGTTTTAGTGTCATAGACTTGAGTTAGATCTAGACCACGGGTCTAACTTTAGATGTGATGTAACCTTACAAGTTCCAAAAAGGTCTGCACTAGTATTGTTAATGAAATGCCTTTAAAAATTTTAGAAGCGTTGTTGGATACTACTATGGAACTGACAAGAAAGTTCAAAAATTTTAACTGAACCCTCTAGTACTGGTAACTAGTTCGTAGCTGGTGAAATCACTACTTACTAGGGTACCACCACTACTTACTTTGTTGACCCTAAGCAATGTATTTCATCATTTCGTTTTTTGTATGAAATGTCCGCAAAAAGGGTCAATCGCCACCACATCGTTTACCGCGAACTAGTGAAATGGGTCACCATAAAGGGCTAGTGACATGGGTACCCATGCCAGGGGTAGTGATGTAAGTACCCGTGAAAGGACTAGTTACATGATTACCCATGCCAGGGGTGGTGAAAAGAGTACCCAGAATGAAAATAAATTAATATAGTTTTAATGAGATTTTATTTTCTATTTAAAAGTTGTCATTTTCATTTTTATTTTTGTTGACGCTATTGTTTTTAAAGAAGCGCTTCTTCTGCAGCTGCAATGCCTTTCGCAGTTGATCTTCAGGTGATCCACTGCCATCAACCAAATTTATTGCATCTAGGGAAAAAAAGTGAGGATTAAATTTTGTAATTAAATCGGCAATGAATTAAATAATACCTACCAAGCAATACTTTATAAAAGGCGCTCTCGTTTTTTAAGGCAGCGTTTTTTCTACTGTGGCGACACAATTTAATTTCTTTACATATTTTGCTTTCTGCTCCTGCTTCAGCCTTCTTAAATGCCTTTCACTATACATATTGTGTTATTGTTTTGTTATTAAATTTTGTTCCAATATTTACGATTCTTGTGCACGTTGCTGCTTCAGAACTTCAATTAGAAAGAAAGCGAGAGAAAGCGAAAATTGTTTTTCCTTCACCTATGCCCTTTTCGCAAAATACCAAAAATATATGTGATGATAGGACCGTATTTTCGTTTATGTTTTCTGCCGTTTTCGTGCTAATACTTTTTTGCTCGGTGGTTCGGCGTTCGCTTACCATAGGGTCAGTCAAGTAAGTACCCATGTAATGACTAGTGGGGAAGGTAGTTCAACTATGGTCAATCGCCACCTCCAGTACTACAGGGAAGCTATTGATAGTGCTATATATTGAATATGTATATGAAATAATATTATCTACACATTTAATACGGATTATTATACCCTGTTGCTTTAGGTTGAAAGGGTATATTAAAGTCGCTCATATGTATGTAGCAGGCAGAAATATACATTTCCGCCCTTTAAAAGTATATACATATAATCTTAATCACTATACGAGTCATTTGGGATATGTCCGTATGAACACCGGGATCTATGATACTAATAGAGCTAGGGCTACCAAATTTGGTTTGTAGATCCGTCAAATGTGCAGGCAGATCAAGTTTTTTTCAAATTTTAGCCACGCCCACTTACGCCTCCGCAATTAGTTTTTTTTAAATTTCAGCCACGCCCACTTCCGCCTCCGCAATTAGGGAAAAACTTATAACTAGAGCTATATTAAAAGTATAGAATTTTTATTTGGCAAACTTAATAAAATGCACCTGGTGAAATTTAGTCGAAGTAAGACCATAAATATCGAAGATATACTTATGTGCGTTTTGCTGGCAAGAGTGAGCGAGATAGCATGCGTTCGCTGGTGTCGCATGTTAGGTGAATTTTATATTAGATCGCTGGCTATTTCTAGAGTGTTGCCTACATAAAATATCACTACTAGGTACAGGGTATATTCAAAGTCATTTTGTTTATAAAGACAGTTGTGGACACTTTTAGAGTTTCCGAATTACGTGGACTGGGATAAAGTGTTTTGCAGATAAAACGACATAATGGTATTGTATAATATTTCCATGCGTTTTTGTGCATTCTTTTACATACATAACTCACAGATATATAATATATGTATATGAGAACTATATTAAGCCCCCATTGAATATCGTGAAATGTAAGGGAAAACCTCTTTCAGTGGCAAGAAGGAAATCAACGCCATCGTTAAATTTAATTAGGCATCAAATGACCATACAGCCGAGCTAAATCAAAAACCAAATGGCCTGTAAGTGACCCGAGATTTAGCCTCTCCATCGTAAACAGGGGGGGTAGGCGGACCGGGCAACACTTTAAAACACAATTAAAAGTCAAAACGTCAAATGGCTGAAAATGGAAGCTGGTGGGCAACCCTCCAAGGACTTCATTTGCAAGGCGCCAGCGACGCCAGTATGGCGCCAAGTTAGAGGTGGGAGTGGGTGCGTCGGGGTGGGAATATGACACTCTTTTACATAACATTTAACAAAATTATAATAAGGGGATTGAAGCTTAACCCCTGGCAAATATTAATGAGATGATGCGACATGATGATTTTAGTTTTGGCCCAGTGTTAACAGAATAATATGAGAATGAGCTTGAGTCTATGTATGTGGTTTATGTAATTGTCGGCAAAGTCACTGAGATGACTATGACTCATTCATCTAACCATATTAGGCCATTCATCCGTCCATCTATCCATTAGTGCAAATTTTATTACCACAGAAAAAACAAAGCAAAAAAGATAATTCGAACAGCACTAAGCTTATATAATTATCCAGATCCAAATTGGTTTATCACAACATGAGACTAGAGATGCCTTAGATGCTCATAATTACCGGGAGAGCGGAGAGCAGATGAAGGTAGCGTCCCACGAGCTGAACTTAGACATTAGTGGGCCCGATGTCAGTACTAGAAGTAAGAAAATGACTCCATTGTTTACGATACGCATTTAAAAATTAACATTAATGTTAAACTAAATGGTTTTCCGTCCCATGCCTTGATCCGTCCACAGCTTTTGAGATTGGAAAGAAAGTTTATTTACATTTTGCTGCTTTTGGTAAAATCAAATTCAATTCATTTAAGGCAAATTTTATGTTTTCGATTTTGTTATTCTTTTTTTGAGTAACGAAACTTTCATTGGATGCGGATTTTTATGGCATGTGCGGAGCAATTGTTTGATTTTTCCCTTTTTATCTAATCGCACAAATGGCATCGATGGTTTTTCTTATCTTAACCCGCAGACGCAGCCCAACAAAAGTTCACACATTTACACCTACATACATATGTACACATACATATATAGTATTGTAGATGTGTATGTACGTATGAACTACGTGTTTTCTGTTCTCTCCAATAAAAATAAACTTAAATAATATCTAAACAATAGAGGAGAAGCGGGTTCAATGCGGTTTACCTCGTTTTTTTTTGTACAAATGCGGGCCAATTTCAATTAAACTGAAATGCTTACGATCTGAACCGATGGAGCCGAAGGGTTGTTAAAGGGGTGAATTCGGGAATCAACCTTCTTACATGTATACAAATATGTATGTACATATGTTTCTACTATCCAAAGGGATTTGGGATTGGTCATTATTTGCTGTTTGCTATTTTGTGTGTTAAGTGAATGAACCAAGACGTCTAGGCAAACTACACTCATGTTTTAAAGTATGTTAAATTGAATAAAGTATTTTTGAGGTATTCCTCTGATTTTGTCGGTTATAACATGTGCAAAACCAAGAAGATCCAGAAAATCCTCATAGACAAATATGGCTAGATAGTCCCACCCCAAAGCTACATAAAATAATATTTAATAAATAATGATTTATTTTTTACAAATTACCGCATTTTAAGTTTAGTCAAAAATATTTAAATTGCAAAGGATGAAGCTAAATCTATTTATAATATTTTAAATCGTTCCAACTTTAAATTTAAATTGTATGACGTTAACAATTGCGCATCACTTTCTTTATCTCCTCTTTCTGGCATACCCAACTGCTGCCCTCCTATACCACAGAAATAAACCAAACGCAATTTCACGGCTATTTGAATGGGAACAACTGCAGCAACAAATGAAAAAAGAAACTGCCTTTCCCAATAATGAAATAAATGAGCACAGTTTTCAATTTGCCACGCAGATGAGCCACAAAACAATGTGAAATAAAGTAAGAGTGCAGTGCTGGAGGAGGGTAATGCAGAAAATGCGCATGAAGTGCATTCTGGACAGACTTTAAGTCGACTGTAAATACCATGTCACACAACGACCAACAAATACCGTGCCTGTACTGTGAGTAGAGAACGCCGTGAAGTATGCAACATGTGCCACAATTAGCGAAATTTTCGGTGAGCAGTGCAGTGTAGGGGTGTGGGGTTATAGAAGGACCTCCGTCACATGTCTTTGACATTTACACAAAGTCTATGGTACTAGGTACTGTACGTGACATTTAGGCAATTGGTAGGTTAGATGTTTTTGAGTGGTTACAGTACCGAGGAAAAGGCCGAACCAAATGCATAGCGGAAAATGTGTCCTGAAAAGAAATTCATATGTATATTTAGCATGCATACACGGAGCTTTGAATCAAAAATCGTATTTATTTTCTTCAGTGCAAATGCTAAAAGCCGTACTTTTCTTCTATCCTATCCCCGAGGCGAAGCTTCATAAATGTACATTTAATTAGCCCGTTTTCTTCATATTCCTTGATTTGTTGACAACTCTCATTCGAAAGGCTTCAAAAAGACAACCTCCCCCTAACATTACCAGTACTGTAATCATTAACTGTCCTCCTGCTCCTGCAAAGCATCATCCACTTGTTGAGCAAACAAACAACAAAAACCAAAAATGAGAAAAATCGCGTCACTTGAATCCTTAGAAAAATCAAAAACAATTAAAGTTTGTTCAAGAAAAACAACAAGCAGAACTCATCAGCATGCCACACACACATGTGAGTAAACATGTTCTATTTCTATCCCTTTCCTTATAAAACCAACCAAACCACCCACGCACACATACACTCAAACACAATGAAAAGATAACGTTGCCTACTTTCCAGCGCGTTTGTCGCCAACGCAAACAACGTTCTGCGTGACGTCGTTTGTCGCTGAAACCTCAAACCTTCCCTGCCCCTGTCTGTTTTCAAGTCCCTTCTGCGTCGCCCTTGCCGATAAATAAATTTGTACATTTGGTGTAAATGTAAATAGATTGCGCTATGTGTGTGTGATTAAAGGGTGGCCCTGGGCTGGTTAGAGCGGCGCCACTCAGTCGCCCTGGCAAATCCTGAATCCTTCATCCTTCTGAAGCTCCCATTGTCATCATCGATCCCCTTGTCGTATGCGAAAATTAAAATATTCATGGGTGTTGGCAGTAGTTTAGGTTGTTTGAGTGGGCATATTTAAGGTTTTTATAGTCCCATTTTGAACCTAGTCCTAGTCCAAACATAAAATAACTCGTAAGGCTCAGATGATAATTTATTTATCTTGTAAGCCAAATCTAATTCATATTTATTTGTCTAAAATTCCTTTGCGTTTGTGGGGAATCATTAACTGGACTTAACAGGTCTTCAATGTCATAGGCAGACGTCCAACAGCACCTGCCATTTCTTTAGCTTATTTACATAACAACCATCTCATCTGCTTGCCAATGTAAAGCAAAAAAGTTCTGCCAATTGCAACATTAGATAATGCGCCATCAATAACAATTACTCTACAATACACATTGAAAAATATCTTACATTATGTTGGTTATTTCGATTTGCTAATATGCATATTAAAAATAGGAAACCAATATTCATACATACATATATACTAAATATTGAGAGTAGATTTTTTAAACAATTAATATTAATGTCGTTCGTGTTTAACTCATATTTCGTTAAGTATACAATTGTGAAGTTGAGGCTTTTACTAGTAGTCTAGTATAATGCTTAGGCTCCAATTTTTTCACTTTTGTCGATTAATGGGACGAACTGGTAACGAACAGAAAAGCGACAGAACGCAAATGAGAAAATTTAGAAATTATCTTATACCAGGCCTCCATCTGCTCAATTCATAAAAACAAAATTTGTTGAGTAAATTAGCCAAAGCAGTTTCAGACGGGTAAAGTGTATGGTAGCTATGTGATATTAAATAAATGTTCAATTTTGTAATAGGTCTTCGTGTTGGAATAAATACATATATATACATATACATGTATTATGTACTGACTAAAGGGTTTTGAAAAAATTAAGAAAATGTATAATTTGTTCTAAAACATATATTTTGGTGGTGTCAAACACTGTGTGTTTTTTTTTTCACAGTGTAGATGGTCAAGTCAATTTTCAGGTGCAAATGGCCATCAGGCCATCAAAGCCAGGACATTTCAATTAATCCCGCTTCATTGACTTTTACTCCTCCTTCTCGTACTAAGAATCTCAGTTTCTGGCTCTCTCGTAATTTAAATGCTAATTTGTTCATTTTAAAAAAGAAAAGTAAACTGAAGTTTTTTTTTTTGCAAAGTTTGCTGTTTCGAATTTTCATAATCACGAATCAGGCGGAAAGGTGTAAACTTTTGATTACATTAACATTGTAAAGCAGTTGGTAGTTGTGACGTTTGCTCACATTTGCTTGAATTTCGATAAGACATCTATTTTTAAATGCAATCGGTTCGCTTTCCCCCCTCTCCGTTCTCTTTTCCGAAGTCTTCTGCATAAGGGAAACTTTTTAATGACACCAATTAGCAGCTCTTGAGGCACCGAAGCACAAATAAGCCACACATCCAGCCGCAGATCCTTTCAAATGTGTATGCCGCCTCGCTTCTGGCTCGTTAAATCAAAATGTGTGCTATAAACTACTCTCGTTGGGTCTCGCTCTCGTTTGTCGCTTTGAGTAAATAATAATTATTTCTGTTTTCGATTCAAGTGAAATTTTACGAAGAAGATTTTAACAACGTCTGAGCGGTTTACAAGTCGAAAGGACATACATACATATTATACTATTGAGGTTGGAAATGGAAAATGGAAATTCTTAATATTAAACAGAGAATTTCATTTTCTTAAGTTCAAAAACTGTTTAAACTAAAAAGAATGTAATAATTCAACCAAACAAATATGTTCGCTCACTTTTTCATATTCCATAACTGATTTGCAGTCATCACCTCCCATTGTGGCCGTCCCAAACAGGGCAAATATTACAAGGGGTGATTATGTTAGCAAAATCTACATGAGTCGTGAATTCTGGGTTCGCATAATAAATGTGAATAAGCTAACCAACTGACCTGACCCCCAACATCATCTGAGCAGTGCAGAGCAGTTAGAGAGGAGCGAAGGTCAAGACGAGGATTGCTTGTTGCGGTGATCAACGATGGCGAAGTTGCTGAAGCAGCTGTTGGCGACAAGAAAGGACAAGATGGAGACAACAGGGACAGTGGCAGGACGACATTTTGCTATTGACATTTGACAGGCCGCGTGGGCCTTGAAGCCCCTGGGGCATTGTTGGGTGGAGTGAGGACTGAAGGGTGGCTACTTAACTGCCTTTTCTTCACTTTTTATTATTGTACTTTATAAAATTTTCTCCTTCTGTTTTAGCATTCCTTCTAAAATAACCGCGGGTGTGATTCTTACCCGAGCTAAGCGTCGGTTTGGCCTGGCAATTCTACTGGAGGCCTTGTGTCGTGTGATTAAATTTGTGTCTTAAACGTGTTAAAGTCGGTCCTTTCAGCCATCGGTGCTGCTTAAATATGCTCGTCGTGTTTATTAATGTGGGACACAGTCTTCCTTTGATTGCATTATAGAGGCTGCCTGACTTTGACTAGAGATTGCGGTTGCCATGGATTGTTGGGCTCTGAGAATCAGTGGAGACGGTGAAGGAAAATAAGGGTAAGATTGCGAGAGGAAATGCTTATTAAGTGAGATGTTCCAAAAACCTTAATCAGTTGTATAAAACAATATAAAACAGAATTAAGTAAAAATTATAAGAATGGACTTACCTCAGCCGTGCCGAAGTTTGTATAGCCTTGCAAACTCTTTTTTATTAATTACATATTTATAATGAAACAAAATCATTAGAAAACTTGTAAAACTAGTCAAACCAATATTAAATGTTCGGGGCTTGAGAAAAGAAAGTAATTCGACTAAAAAATTGTTTGATCTGATTGTTTCTTTGGGAGCTATAGCATATAGTCAACCGATTTGGCTGATACTTAGCACAGATATACTAAGCTTCCAAATTCCAATAATTTCAAGACAATCGCTTTTAAAACATCCAAGTTATTGCTCAATAACGATATTTTTTACCGATCGTTTCTATAGGAGCTATATGATATAGTCAACCGATTCTCATACATATGTAGTTGCAATAAAAGAATTCTGGTTGGAGCGAGAAGCATGACTCGACGTTTTTATGTAACGAGTAAGTGAGCATGCAAAACTCCAGCGAGTCTCCAATTCTTGCTATTCTTTTTATATGACTTACAATGCCAACGCATTATAATCTGCTCAAGAGGGTTAAATAAATATTTGTCTGCCACAATACTGTGAGACCATTTATTAATGAAAACTTGATAAATTATAAACGTAACAATCAGTGTGGAGCTGACTATTTCCCCAGTAGTTCTGATAATACATCTGATCTACATCGATACACAATATATACACTAAGCTCCCATCAAATGATGAAGCAAGCAACTGTACCAACTAGTTATGTTAAATAAGTTCGACTCGAGATAGCCATCATTTTAGTACAAATTCCCTTTTACATGCAGCAACAGCAAACGCATGCTGTCTCGCTCACTTTTGGCAGCCAATGTCGCCCTTGGCAATTCAGTGCAAAACCCATTTACGTATGTCTCCGATATTTATTGTCCGATTTAAAATAAAATTTGGTCAGCTGGTGAGAATACGATATCTTTAATACAGCATTACTAATTCGTTTTTCGAAAATGGGGGGGAGGCGGAAGTGGGCGTTGCCAAAATTTCAAACAAACTTGATCTGCCTATGTATTACACGGATGTTCTCTTCAAATTTGGTAGCTCTAGCTCTTATTGTCTTCGAGATCTAGGTGCGGACGGACGGACAGAAGGACATGTCTCAATCGACTCGGCTGGTGATCAAGAATATACATACATACATATATACTTTATGGGTTCGGAAATGTGAATTTCTGCCTGTTTCAAAATGTATGGCGACTTTAATATACCCTTTTACCTTATGGGTACAGGGTATAAAAAGTTCAAACTGAATTCAATCCGATAGTTGATATCGGCAATATATTTCGTCGATATATATATATACTAAAACACATTAGTTGGAGAATATGACAGTTCTTTCTATATAATGGGAAGCAGCAATCAAAACAAAATAATCTTCAGGTCTTTCTGGTTAGGTTTTCATTCAGAAAGATTGACTGTCGGAAAAATTTGGCTACACATAAATGCTTTGTAGATTTATCCAAAAGTATATCCGTCAAAAAATTTCTGGGCCAAGTTTTCGCAAAGTGTTTTAATATATATTCCACCAAAAAGTGAGTAGCTTTATTACTTCTGGTTGTTTTTACATTAACCGTCTTCCTTTAAACTAAACTTGTAATGAATAATTTCCAGTCGAGACTATGGTCGGACATTTTCTCCCTCTGCGTCTGTAACCACAACACAGCAGAAAGGACAAAGACAGCGTACAATATATTTGTTTGTCTGGTTTTACTTTTGTTTGAGCGATGCTTGTCGAGTACAATGATCGGTTTAATATGTTAAGGGTGTAGTTGCATTCCAGTCCCATCTGATGGCGTTGATGACCAAAAGCCAGCTCACTGCCACAGCCATAACTACTGAGGGCATAATCAAAAGGCTGCTTTGCCAGGCAATCGCCCACGCAACAGTCGTTCTTTGGCCTTCGTTTGCTCTATGCCTTTTTTCCTGTTTACTATTTTCACATTGCAGCAAGCAACTGGAGCGATTGGTGGATAGAGACTAGAGGCGATGAAGTGAAGGCAAAGTAAAGCATAACTTGCTATCGTGTGATTTACATAATGTCCTTGTCGACAAGGCACGTCTTCCCCGCCACTCTTCACTTGCTAGTTTAAAAATATTAACTGTCAATTTGTATTTGGCAACACTTGAATGAAGGGGCATTTGTGGGCAGAAGAACCAATGGAGAGGCAAAAGAAAGGATGCTTCGGTGCCGAGATGAGGGCACACGGGGACGTGACTGCCAAAGAGGCAGGACCACACTTGATAGCGAAGTTGACTTATTTTTATCCTCTTGACTATGGGGAGGGACTTCTCAATAAATTGACGCTAAGTAAACACTTTACAAATTCTGTGGGGTCAACTGCATTTTAAACCAAACCAGCAAATTTAAATATGTCAGTCGTCGAAAACTATGTTTGGTCATAAAGTAAATTAATTTTTGGGCTTTTTTCATTTATAACTAGTGAACTCAACCACTGCCATCAATACACATTTTGGAATATCACAGACAATTATTAAAAAACCCTTCAAGCCACATCAAACAAATGCAAGGAAAAGGGAAAAATGGAAAAATAAAAATAAAGCAAAATACCACATGTAACTTTTAAAAATAATAATAAAAAGAGGAGCAAAACTCAACTTTGCTAGGCAACATTTTATTATCTGACAGACAATAAGTTTATCATCAGATAAACCAAGCCCCAGCCGATAAGGATATGAGCCCAGAGTGATAACAAGAGTGTGGACAAACAGACGATAATAATAATAATAGTATACAACACAGTCTATTCGGAGTTGGTAACAAAAAGGAGAAGGAGATTGAGCTAGTGGCAGATGGAGACGGAAAAATACAAAAGCCACAGGGACAGGGAAGTCAGTCAAAGTCGAATGCAGGCTAATCAGCAAAATGGGGGCGCAACCCCTGAACAACAGTCGATCTCTTCCTTTAACTGCTCTCTACACATTACCCCCTCCCCCTCTGATATGGAGTTGGGTCTCAGCACGTGGTGTGCATGTCGAAAAACTCCAAAACACGAGCCACCCCGTTGGGTGACTGCGGCACAAACAGAAATTGAACGTGATATGTGGGTGCAATGTGGTAAGACCTAAATTTCTGATACCCATTAAACAATCAAATAAATGTGTTTCTTATTTTCCATAGCGAAATTTTATTTTAATTGTCTACATTTCATCGTTTATTTTTCATAAATTCCAATACATTTGCACGAGTTCTGTGGGTATCTACTATCATTGACCGACAGTCGAATTCTATTTTTGCACTATTACTGGCTGTAATCTTTAAAAATAAAAGTAAGTAACAATTGGTCGACTTTTTTATTCGCTCCTACTGCTTCTCAGTTCATCATCAAGTCCAAAAGAAAAACTCACTCAAAGTTTCGCTCAAATTTTGAGTGCCAAAAGTTGTTCTCCATTCGTCAGTCAACATCGGGACATTCGTGTGGGTGGACCACCCCAAACTCAAACCTTCGCTTGCTTGACTTGTTGCTCGGCTCGCTCGGCACATCGGACGGGCTTGTGATTCGCTTTTGGGTCTAGGAACGACGGCGAGTCTTCGACGAGTCGCGGTGATGCAGGCCATTCCACAAGTGGCCGTCATCGTCATCGCTTCCGCGTTTCCGGTGCTCGACGTGTGAAACTCAGTTGCGGTTACTTATCCAAGTGCATAATTAAAGTTCAAAAATGAATAAAAATATTATCAAATTATTTCAAATTAAATGAGTGCGCAAAATATTTATCGAAAATGTCGAAAATCAAAGTGAGAATCATTGTGAGAAATCATTTTTGAAATATTGTGGGAAGTGAATCAATACCTAACTACCTAATTACTGGTTTTCAATCATATTTGGAATTTTCCTTAAGATTAAGGTAATTTGATACTATAATCAAACTAAAATTTGAAAAAAAAATGTAATTTTCTGTTGCGAGTTTTTGAAAGAGCATTTTAGTGAAAAAAAAAAAATATATGTAGTAACTGAATATCCTTTAGAAATAAATTTCTTCATTCAATACGAAAAATTCGATATTTCAAGCAATCGGGTTTCGTTGCGTCAATCTTATGTAGATTCTCTAATGAGATTGTACGCAGTTATGTACATACATATATGCGGACTCGTGTTGTTTTATGGCACAACTAATATTATTAATAATACTAATAATAACATACAAATACCCCAATACACTTGTCAAGTGCAGTTGAAAATAGTTGTTTTTGTTTCGCTTGTATAGGTTACCTCAGGCAACATTTTATTCCCATACTTGAGCACGCAAACAAAGACGCTGGGATGTATGCTTCATTCAATTTTATTTACTAGAAAGCATAATAAATATTATACAAGACCAGGTGCTTGCAGTAGTGTTCGCCGTTAAAGGCATTTTACCCATTTTGCCCTCTCACCCATAGCGCACAGGCCCGCCAGACAACTGAAGCTAAATTTTCAGTGTCAACTGCAGGCAAAGCTTAGGATACAAATAGAAGATGCATCACCTTCCAGAGATCTCCATTATAATCCATTCGATGCTGATAAATTGGCGACTAGTTGTCGGATATTAGGATAGAATACAATCTACTGTTTACAATAAACTGTTCCATTACATAACATCAAAGGAAACGGTGTCAGTGTAACAGAATAACCTTATTCCATTCACTCCCACTCTTAGAACATATCCAAAGAAGCGGAAGTAAGCCCAGTAGAGATAACCACGTGACACGATCAAAGAGTTGAATTTGTAATGCAGCATTCAGACATTGGCTTTGTTTAGTGTCGATTCTTTTTAGCTATTTATTGGATGTAGCTCAGTGATCACGACTCACGGCTGCATCTCTGCTCGAGAATGCTGCTGTTCTGTTTTGCCATTTGTGTTTTGTGTCGGTTGTACGTACACTTAGTAATTTCAGTTAACATTTCATTTAAAGACGAAGAGTCACAGAGAGTGGAGCCCAAGGAGCTTTTTGTCGTTAAATAATAGCGACACTTTTGTTTCACTCAACGGCAACAACGCCGATGGTGGCCGCAAAGTGCGCGTTTTCTATTACAGCTTACAACCTAGCCCATGTCCGTGTTTCTGTCCGTGTCCACAAGTCTACGCTTTAAATGTACCACGCTGTTCTTTTCCGGTCAAATGCTTAAGGCATAACCATAACAACGCCACCAAAGCCAAAGCGTTGAGCGATGGTTCAAGAAGGCAAGGACGAAACAACAATTGTGATTTAGAATTCACTGTATGGAAAAGTGCAGCAACGCAGCACAAGGAGCAATCCATTTACAATGCCCCTTGACCCTTGACACCGAAATAGAGGAACAAGCAAAAAGAATTTACTATACTGAATGGACATGAATTTTTAGGACTCCTTAAGAAGGAATTACCCATTTGCAAATTAACAAACAAACATTTATGCATTTGTATATCACATCAATTAGTTTTATTTGACATTTTGTTTAATTTCACAAATATCTTTATAAATACTCCATCGTACATACGTGAAAAGTTGTGAGCCAAACTAATTTACATGCCAACGAGTCACGTGTGTATGAGTAGTATGAGATCGACACTGATAGCCGATATTGATTGAAGATAACGACTATCAAAAGTGACACACACAAGCTTCACAAATGGAACAACTGGATGAATAATATGAAACAAAACACAACTGTTAAATGCGACACAACAAAACTGACAGAAACCATTGCAATTAACTGAAGTTTTTTTGACAGGCTACTTTTAGAACGATGAAGTATTCGAATGACATTGGAGCAAGGAAATAAGAATGACAAGTTGTTTTTCAAAAATAAATATCCTTGACACCTTTCCAATCTTTTCCAATTTAAATGTTAACTGTCATTTTTCGTCTATTTACACCAGTTTATGCATCTTATTGACCTTAATTATCCAAAAGAGTTCTGATTTGATGTTCTATGTTCTAGTTGCTTATTTCCCTTCTTAATTCAATAATAATCGAACGCGAAACAAAATTTCAAATAGAAATACGTTTTTCTTGAAAACCAATGGAAACAAAAAAGTAAAAGTAAAAGTAATATTAAAACGAATCATAAATTAATAGATTTCTCGATATCGGGTCCTATTTGATTTTTGACATCATCTTATTTTTAATTTAAGATAATATTACGATATTTTAAAAAGTTTTCTACAATCGCCTTTAGCTTACAATCACTTACAATGATGGACGCCACACAGTTAACAGAGCTTATTGGTACTCATGACTTTATGCAGCTTCAGCAACAACTTCATCACAATAACAACAACTATAATACAGATGGACATAATGGTCTATCGCCGGAATCGGCTGATAGAAGTTCAAGACCCGTCCGTCGAGCTACACGACGCACGTCACAGGTGGGAGATAGATGCAATTTTCTTTGAGATTTGGACATTTGCAATTATTTGTATTATTTGATTACAGTTAAGCAATAATACATACGACCTAGAGATGACCGATTCAAGTTCACAAAGTGATGACACAAGTGGCGGAGGTGGCAGCAGCAATGGCGGAGGTAGTAGTACCAACAACAACACTAGCGCCAACTTGCAAGGAAATTGCCAGGGTAATGCAAGACCCTCGAGCCGAGCCCGCCAACAGACCAGCCTCACACCAAACAGTGCTAACTCCTCCAACTGCAACGGAAATGCAAACTCAAACTCGAATCGACGCCGTAAAGGAGCATTAAATGCCAAAGAAAGAAATTTACGTCGCTTGGAGTCAAACGAGAGGGAACGGATGAGAATGCATAGTCTTAATGATGCATTTCAATCTCTGCGCGAGGTAATACCCCATGTGGAAATGGAGCGACGTTTATCAAAGATCGAGACTTTAACTTTGGCCAAGAATTACATAATCAATTTGACGCACATTATACTCTCCAAGCGGAATGAAGAAGCAGCGGCTATGGAACTCAATGGCGGTGCAGTGGGCGGAGTTCTTCTTTCCAATTTAACAGCGGAGGCAAATGGTGGAACAAACAGCAATGGAAATGCTACGAATGTCTCATCTTCACTGTGCTTTGACGAAGCTATGGCCAGTGGTGGAGCCTACGATTGCGCTGTGTTGGCAGCGACTGATGGTAGTCTTCTGATGCAGAGTCTTCAAACGCCGCAACCTATATGCAACATTCAAACACCATTGGACCAGCAACAGACGCCCCATCACTCAGCACATCATCATCAACAACAGCAGAATATGCATGGCCATTCCCTAATGGGACCTACGGCTTCTCCCAATCTAATGCTGCCACAGCAGAATTCTCAGCAGCAACAGCCCACACTCATACTCAATGGTTCTTCTGCAGTTGGAGGAGTGGGTAACGGTTCAGCTGGACCCTTTGCGGATGTGAATGATAATTTTGACGAGCCTTTTCGGGAATTTCTTTAGGGCCCATAAAGAAGGGTTGCTTTTTGGTCTGTGGTAAATGGATATGTATATGTATAGTATGTAGAACCTATAGCAAAATACAAAAAAATACTTAAGAAACTATGGAGATGCAACAAGTACATTAAGACTTTAATGCTTAAACTTTGTTCCAGCTCAATTTATAACTTTATCGGCATAGGAACTCACCATAAAATATCAGAAAATTATAAATTCATGGGTTTATTCATATGACGTAAGATACCAATCCAAATTATACATACATACATACATACAAAGAAATTTTTAGGTTTTAGGGTTAAGCAAAACCGTCAAACACACACTTATTGCAATTATTCAAAAGTTGTTATAAAGCTGAAAAGAATTTTAGAGATGAAAAGCGGACGAAGGAAACACCAAAAAAGAAAGTGTAACTGGAGCATGTGAACATGAATGAAACTCGACCCAAACCTCTCTGCGAGTGGATTATGTGTACATACATTCATACAACCATACATACATAATTGGCAGCAATAGCAACTAAAACGAAGGCATCAATTAACGTTAAATGGCAACCCCGGCGACGCTAAGTTAATTTACCACCCATGATCTTTTTAATGCACTCGAATTTTACTATAGACGTCAGGCTAACGGCGAAGAATGAAAAGGAGCGGTAGGCAGCGAGAGGGCGCAAAACAATTAACACACAACGCATTGAAATTGGCACACTTCCGTTGTGGGGACGCTGCCCTACTGTACTTTAATCCTGTCCCAACTTGTCGAGAAAGAGACAACACGACATTCACGGGGCACAGTGACGTTTTAACGGTAAACAGTAATAAAAACAACAGTACACAGTGCCAGTGGGTAGAGCGCGTAGGTGTGCATGTCTGTACATACAAACACATAAATACATGCGTGGTTGCTTGGGTCTTAACAATAATTAAGTGAAAAATAGTAGTTAGGGTGGGTGACACCTCTTAAGCTTGTTGATTATGTTTGATTAGTCAAGATTTAGTATTCTGGGATAGTCGGTGTGGCCGGCTGGGCCAATGTTTCAGTTCCATTTTACAGAACCCAGCCGAAGTGAGCAATACATGAAACAAAATGGAAACGAGTTAATCTAGTCAAATTCTGTTGGAAAGGTAAGGGAACGTAATATAAAATATATATTTCGAAAACACGATTGCAATATAGATGTTTAGTATGTATTTGTAAATGTTTCCCTTAAAAATCAAGTCTATTAATATACTATATACAAATTACATATGTGAAAAAATACTAAAATAAATTAAAATCGTCTTACTCGTATTGTAAATAAAGTTAACTCTGGTCTTAACTTCTTAATGAGCATTTGGTGTGTACAACAACAAGACGAAGATCCATATAAATTGATCTGTTCGGGAATTCGCTTACCTTATCTGTCAATGTAAAAAGGTGCAAGGCAAAACGTTTGTTAATAAAAAGAAAAACAAGTAAACGATAGTCTTCTTAATTATACCCTTTAAACTCCACGCTTGAAAAAACTTTGGTAATCAAAATTCGCAGCTTTTTTTAGTTGTAGCAACAAATAACTTCAAATGAAGATAGTTTTTTTTTCCATTCAAAAAATTAAATTAAATATTTAATGTGTTCTGTTGACCAATTAAGAGTGCAATTTCTGTGATTCGTTTCGGAAAATATTCATCGTAACAAATTGATTTCAATTTTCGTTCAACATATCCAAAACTTTGTTATGTAATGCCCAAAAGTATGCAAAAATTAATAAAAATAAAGCTAGCAAATCGTCCTTGCTCTGTACCAAGCAGAGATTTTACATAAATTCAAACTGCCTCAAAATGGCCACCAAATTAAAATAGAATTTTTTAACATTGTGCGCATAATATCTCTTTCACTGTCATCAGCTTATATTATAGTTGGCATTTCGGAACAAAAAGTACATATGTAGGAACATATGTATGTACATATGTACATATGGATGTATATCAGCGACATTTATAGTCGAACTTTAACGAAATTTGGTCAACGGATAAATTTCAGAAAACAGAAATAGATAATAATTTGACAAGAAGTTAATCTATTATCTTGTAAATGGGAACTCTAAAAAATATAACTTTCCTGAAATTTTGAAAATAAGGCGGATAATATTGCATAATATTGCACAATTTAAACGGTCATATCGGCGAGACGGAAAAAATACAACAAAATAGTACCAAACTAAAAACACGTAAGGCTGCAGAAGTTCTTAATAAATTTATCCCGTCGAATTTTAACGACGAGAGCCTAAAGAACAGCCTATCTGTCTTGTTTAAATAATACTATGAGCAACTAAATTTTTTGAAAAGCAATTGGCAAATAACATTTTTTAAGTAAGTATAAAAATAACATAAAATGATGTATGGAAATTAATCTTTTACCATGCATTTTAAATGACTCTTATGTTTGTATTACCATGATCCTTCCGGTTATTACGATGAATAATCGTGGTTTCATTAATTGATGATTAAGGATCAATTTCCGGCTTTAATCGTTCAATCTCAAAATTGTTTAATCACACAGTTAAGTTTCAGCACCAGGACATAACTTACATATGTATGTACATATGTATATACTGAGGAAAGTGAGTTTTATCAGTGATAGAGGTCCCAAAAAATATATATGAATGTTTGTATTTAAAACGATAAGTTAGTAAAATGCCTTTACTGTTGTTGCATTCAATCACAACAAACAAAAAATTTACATTAATGATATGGATTAAAAGATAGTCTTACCTCCTATTCTAATAAATCTTCAAAATAGTAAACGGAAAAAATTGAGGAAACGAAGAATCATAACAAACACATTTACAAATAAAATCAACTTCTAAACTTTAAGGAAGTCGGTCATATTTTTTTGCGCTCTCGCTTTTATTTTATTTCATTAATTTAATACCGCAAATAAAATTTATTTTCCGCGATTAATAAATTGTGACTTGTTCCTAAACATTTACTTCAAGCTATTACTACATATTGTTTTACTTAATAACAAAACCTACAGTTTTGTTGTTTTGCTTTTTCTGTTTTTGATCTCTTTTACTTGCATTCGCGCTCTCTCGTAGACATTAGTTTTGTTGTTTGTAATTCCTCTCGCGTTTTTATATTTCCCGCAATCGCGACCGTTACTCTCGTTACTCGCGTTCATACCAGTATTTGTTGTTGTGTGTTTACTAATTCTCTTAATTTCTTTCTCTTCAGTGTTTTTATGTGAATGTTAAAACTTTAACATGTGTGTTATTTCTTGGGGCCTTAAATGGAGTTGTGTAGCGTGTCGGGACTTAGAAATGGATATGCGTCCTGTCGGCCGGCTTTTCAAAACTTCGTGATGAGTTTTCATCTCTGGAAACTCAGTTTAATAGTTATAAACAAATTAAACGAATCACCGAAGCGGAAGAAGACTATCCCTCGGGATTTCTCTCGCGATCCGGTTCCGGCATCGTATAGTAACCCTATAACTCCAAATGCTCAGCAACTGATATCGTTTAAGAGTCCAGCAGTGACTGCAGTTGCGGGGACGATTGACATCGGGCGAATATCCTGATGTCATAGCCCATATCAGGGCAAAAGTCAAACATCGCGGTGGAAAAGTTTAGGTTTTCGTATACCCGTGTCATTTCGTCGTTTAAAATCAGTGTGGGACACTGAAAAAATGTCTTTAACCAAATTTTAATATAATACTACTTTATATTTACGGCTAAGAAAAAGAAAAAAATCAGTCTCCGATTCGCCTACCTAACACAACTAATCCTTCCCTACCTTCTGGCTCGTAAGTAGCTATTGGCGGGTCAAAAAACAAATTTCGTCACTTATTCTGGCCTATCAGAATGTTGGAGGACTAAAATCTAAATTTTGTAAACTTTTTGCAGATAGTCAATAATTTGACTTTCATATCTTGGTCTTCACAGAAATAATATTCTCAACCTACAGATGCGATCGAATATCCAGAAATGGTGGTGGAGTTTTGATTGCCGTAAATTCATCTCTTCCTTCTGAAATAGTTCTGCCATCTGCTATTCTGAACATTGAGTTTGTTAGTGTCAAAGTTTGTCTAAAATCATATTCTGCCATTCTAACTTGCTCGTACATTCCACCGAATTCTGACATGACTGTATATGCTAGCCACTTAGAAGCTATTCGCTTTGTCTCTTCACTTCTTTCGGATTCAGACATATTTATCGTTCTGGGAGATTTTAATCTACCTGACGTTTCATGGCTTCCATCAGGTGAGTCCTCCTTGTTGATGCCCTCCTCCTCACATTGCTTTGTTGACGGTCTCCTTGAGTTATGTTTTACCCAAGTTTATCCAGTGCTTGATAAAAATGAGAGATCACTAGATCTTGTATTTATGTTAGATTCTTCTAACTGTACTGTTTCAAGGATTGATCCCTTAGTCGTTCCCGAAGACACTATCCATCAAACTTTCTACTTAATCATTGATCAATCTTTTCGGTTTCCAACTGCTTTCCAATGAGCTAATTCTTGCTACAGACTGGTCTTATCTCTACTCTAAAGATATGAATGCTGCCATTTGTATTTGTTTTCTATAATACTTTCAGTTTTTTATGCCCATGTTCCACGTGTGATCCATGTCGTATCTTCCAAGCCCCCATGGTTTACATGTGAGTTATCTAATTTGAAAAATGTTAAGCCCAGATATTATAGAAAGTTCAAAAACTCGGGTCGACCCTCCGATTTCTCTCTTTACGCAGTTGCTGATCAAATTTTTCAGTGCCTAATACACTATGCTATAAGGTTTACATTAGGCGTTCTAAACTCCAGTTTTCCCGTGATCCTAAGCGATTTTATCACTTCGTTAACGCCAAATGCAAGGTGGCAGTGCACTCATCCTATTTATTTGTTCAAAATAATAAAGCAAATGATGATCAAGCAATTGCAGAAATGTTTGCTGATTTTTTCAAAACAAACTATTCCTCCAAAGCGTATTGAGCTAACTTTTCATATCCCTAGCAGTTAAAAAGGTCTAATTGCGTCTTTAATCCTGTGATCGATGAAAGTTCGCTTCTCAAAGCCCGTGTATTCACCAGGTCCTGATGGGATACCTGGTCATGTACTTAAGTTTCGCGCTGAGTCTTTGATTTCCCCAATTATAAAGTTATTTACACTGTTCGTTGAAACTTGCTCTTTACCAACCATTTGTAAGGAATCTTTTATTATATCTTTGCATAAAAAAGATTATAAATACGTAGCTTCAAATTATAGGGGTATTTCCAAATTGTCTGCTATTCCGAAGGCATTTGAGAAAATTATAACTTCTCAACTGCAACATTTCTGTAGTTCTGTTCTTTCATCTTCTCAACATGGGTTCTTGAAACGTAGATCTACTACCACTAACCTTTTAGAGTTTACTTCTTTACCGATCGAAGGATTCAGGAATGCATTGCAAACTGATGTCATTTATACCGACTTCAGTAAGGCCTTTAATTCTGTTAATCAAGCTGAAGGATCTTGGCCATCCAAGCCTTTTGCTTAATTGGATTATGCAATATCTTAATAGCCGGTAGCTATCTACGACCATTGCTTTTTACGCTCTTCATTAATGACCTTCCGTGCGTTGTAACTCACTCTCGTGTGCTAATGTACGCGGACGATGTTAAACTCTGTCTTTGTTTTGAAGACTCAAGTTCTCCACGTCTGCTTCAAGTTGATCTTAATAACTTTCAAACTTGGTGTGAAATTAACTTATTAAACATCAATGTTTCAAAATGTAATGTCATCATTTCATACATCCTCTTTTCAATTAGTGATGTATTATCTTCATAATGTCCAACGTTTGAACGAGATTAATAATTTGGTTGTACTCATGGACCACAAATTAAACTTTACTCGCCATATTAATATCACTGTCAATAAAGCCATGATCGTTAGGCGATGGTTGAAAAATTTTTTATTTCACGTTTGGTCACCACAATATGGATCACACCAAGTTAAAATTGAATCGAAAAGTTACCTACGGATTCAAAAGTCTTCTTCTAGTTAATCTTCCCTCATTACTTAACCGAAGAGTAATGCTCTGTACTTTGTTTATACACAAGCTTCTGAATGGACAAATAGACTCCTCTAATTTACTAAATCAGGTCAATCTATGCGTACCTTGTAGACTAACTAGAAACAATGTGCTTTTAACTCAAACACGCTGCACTACTAACTGTTCTTTACATAAAACTTTTAGAGTTCCTTGTTCCTTAAACGATTTGCGAGCGCCTAAGAGGAAAGGAAAAACAGCTGTTTGTGAATTTAGTATGCTTCAGGAGTTAGTTGACTATACATTTGGTCTCAAAAGAAACCATCGTTCAGGAATATAGAGCGATATTTTTAAAGCAATTGCCAGGAAATTTGGTATTTATAAGTTTAGACAATAGACGTTTCTCCAATTTAAGTAGAATCGGTCGACTATTTGCTATATACTTACCATAGGAACAATCGGACCAAACAATATTTTTTGTCTAAATAACATTTGTTTGTAGTTTAGGTTTGATTGGTTTTATATGGCTCCCAATGATTCTGCCAAATGCAGAAGCCCTAGCAAGTGTATGCGAAATTCGCCATGTCCAAAGTATATTTTAAAAAAAACGATAAACAATTCTCATTTAAATAAAAAAAATTTTGTTCAAAACCAAAGTATCGTGAAATTTCCATAATCAAAAACGAACTCCTACTAAAGCACTGCAAGTTAGCAAGGGCTAAAATGGTAAATATTAAAAAACCAAAACTATGGCACATCCAAGAAAAGTCAATCCGGTTCACAATCGCAAATAAAAACAAAGTTTGGCGACAACGATAAAATTGATACGGGTATGTTATGAAAAGTGGGTAGAAAGCCAACTGTTTCTTGGCCCGAGAATATCAGAGTCAAGTCGTGACTGGACTTCCAAATGTGAAGAAGACATGTAACAACAAAGGCAATAAAAATCCTTCTGCAAAAATGCTGGTAATGCACCAAAAATATTTCCCTTCGCCGACGCTGTTGAACGACGTGGTAAGGTGATTTCTATACCAAACACTTGGGGATACAAACCCCATTGATACAAAACAGCTTGATCAAGAGCTATGTGTGGGGGAGGGATTCAATAAGCCTGCAATGTGAAGAATATTTTCAACTTAACAAAACAACATTTATTAATTGTATGTTTAAAATATTGCTAATTTATAGTAAAATCTATTTTTGGAATAAGTGTTTAAGAATGATTAAAATAGTATATGTTCATATGTGCTTGTGTTTTACAATCATGTTAAAAATTGACAAAAACCACAAAACTTGCGTTACGTAATTTATAGATAGCCCCTAATAGAGGTCAGATCTGCTTTTTTATAGCAGTGATTATCAAAAAAGTGCAATGTTTATTGCTGTTAAAAGTTTTAATCTGAGCTCCAATTACTATCTGTGTATTCTGACATATGTACACTCCTCATCACTTAATTAAGACACCTTCAACGTATGTTTTCCATAACACACTGCTCCCCAACAAATGAAGCTAGCGATCCGTTTTTTTATACCCTGTACCCATAGGGTAAAAGGATATCCGTCCGTCTGTCCGTCCGTCCGTATGAACACCTAGATCTCGGAGACTATAAGAGCTAGAGCCACCAAATTTGGTGTGAACATGCGTCTAATGCATACACAGATCAAGTTTGTTTCAAATCTTTGCCAAGCCCACTTCCGCCCCCGCAAATCGGGAAAGCGAATAACTAGAGCTGTACTGAAGATATCGTATTCTTACTTGGCACACCTAATTATATACCAAAACTGGACTAGCTGACCAAATTTTGTCGAAATCGGACAAAAATCATCGGAGATATGGCTATATCCGTTTTGTTCTGAAATCCCAAGGCGGCAGTGGCAGACAAGAAAGAGCGAGATAGCATGCTTTCGCTGTAGCTGCATGTAAAGGAAAATTTTGTATGAAATTGATGGCTACTTCGAAGTTTTTTTTTATGTTGGTACAGGGTATACTCAACGTCGGCAGGGACTACTTGCTTGCTTCATTTATATTAAAGTTAGTTATGTTTTGAACAAACAAACACCAAATTACGGCATTGATATCCTTGAATAGGACACCTCAACAAAAATTAATTAATTTCAATTAAAATTTTAAAGTCGTTTTAATGTTATAACATATGCGTAACTTCGTTTGCATACAAAAAAGAGAGAAAAAATATCAAAGAAGCTAACTTCGGCTCTGCCGAAGTTTGTATACCCTTGCAGCAAAATAATTGGTATAAATGTTTAACAAAATAAAAAAAAAAAAAAAAAACACATCTAAAAATTCTCACTTCTTCACCGAGCGAGCATTGAACCATCCAAACACCGAGCCCATCGTGGCACCGATCTCTACATACTACGCCACCGTCCTTTCTTAACTGACGTAAGCTAATTCTCGCTCTTTCAATTTCGTTTTGTGTAAGAACACAACACAAATATTTCTGTCTCTCTCTCACACCGCGTGGTGGTTGAATTTTTGTATATGTATGTGTGTGCGTGAGCATTAAAATACATTTAATTTCTATCAAATATGATTATTGTTTGTAACCTTAATAAATATCCGATCTTGTTCAAACTTGGTGTAGGGTGTATGGGTAAAAAATGAATTTAGATGCAACAACAAAAAAAACAATAATTTTATACATTTCTTATTTGGTGCCGCGCGGATTCGAACTCGGGTCTTTTGTGTTTGTACGGCAGATTTCTTGGAATTTGTTTTTGTTTCTTTGCTGCCAAAGAAAATTGCTTATTTTACTAGAGGTACCTCCACGTTTTAGTTAATAGCTCCGGTGATAATTATCGGATCCGACTAATTTTCAAACTCACCATACTTGATAGATCAAGGAACTTAACTTTTTATGTTTCAACCATGTAGCTTGAAATTTGAGGCTGTCATCGTGATTCAAACAGACAGACGGACAGACGGACATGTCTCAATCGACTCGTCTATTGATGCTGATCAAGAATATATATACTTTATGGAGTCGAAAACGTATATTTCTATGCGTTACAAACATCTGACCAATTTTATAATACCCTCTGCAAGGGTATAAAAAGATTTAATAATGTGTCGAGCCACCTATGTATCTGTTCCAAGACTTCAATAATCCTGTTTGGAAGAGATTTATACAAACATGAATATTGTTTTCCTGAACTATAAATCTCCCGTGTCAGCCATCCCCACACATTTTCGATTATATTTAAATCGGGTGAGTAGGGCGGCCAGCTTAGGAGGTCCACATTTTGGCTCTTTATGAACGATTTTACAACCCGAGCTGTATTGGCGCATTATCTTGCTGATACATCCATGGGAAAGGCCCAAAAAAGGTTTGGAAATGTGCAAAAGCCTCTATTAATAATTCCTTGTAGCACAATGTATTCATTGTTGACGTCAAAACATTAGGTTTAAGGGTCATACTACGAAATGGCCCCCCTCGCCATCACACCTCCAGCTCTGCTATGAAGACGGTCCAAATGATGAGGTTCTTTGCGTATATCATGGAAATAATAACTATGTATAACCGTCGGACCTTCTAAATTAAATTTTTTTTTTTTCGTCCAAGAACACCACGTGGCGCCACTGTGTGGTCGGGCCACATGCTCGCAACAAAAACTGAAACGTTGCGCTTTTCTTGCCATGTTGATAGGAGGCTTCTTCTTAACTTTAAGTCACTTCAGACGTTTAGCTTTTGAAAAAATAGATGTACAGTGGATATACTAGCATTAACGTCACATTTTTCACGAATTTTAGCCACGAGTCGTGAGAATTGGACGCTTTTCTTATTATTATATGAGTCGTCTCTCAGCATTGGTGAACACACTATGAGTGCGACCTTTCATAATCCTTTATAGCCAGACTCATTACTAAAAAATTTTAAATTGAAAAGTCGACTTCTTTTGATTTTCTTGTCTACTTTTGCAATTGATAGTCCAGAGTCCTTGAATGCCTTAATTTGTCCTCTTTTACTTTATCAGTTAAGGACTTTCCTCGACCCATTTTAATTTTATATTAAAGCCAATAGTCGGAAATAGGAAAAAAAAACTCATTTAACAAAATTTTTATGATCACGCGAAAAAGTAAACGATCAAACTACATAAATGTATGTATGTTCTATTCAAGTGACAGAAAAATGTTCTCAATTTTATACAAAAATCACCAGAAAGCAAAAAAAAAAATATAACGCCTCTTTTCCAGAAGAGTCTGTTGCGTTCTGATAGATGTGAATAATTGCTAAAAGACAACTTGCAAAAAAAAAACCGTTATTTTATCATTTCGCTTTTGAGTTCTACGCAAAAATAGAAAGAGTGTACAGGCTGTCCTATTCAAGTGATGAAGGGTGTATGTATGTACATATATGTATGTATATGTACATATATATGGATGTATGTATGTCACTGCTTTATTACCTTAAGAAGAAAAAAAATTGTTAAATCGAAGAAGACTTTACTAAGACTGGTTGGCGCACTTTCTCAGTCAGCATGTCAAATGTATTTTCATTCAACACTATGTATGTATGTAAGTACGTACATACATTTGTAGGCGGAATTCAGGTTCTTCAACTAATACATCTGAGAACCAACTTGAAACTAAATACTTAATAGAAGTGAGAAAACGGAGCTGAGTTCTTATAATATGGTTTCTAAATAGACCATGTACATATGTATGTATTAGAGAGCTGCATGAATGGCAAAAAAGGCACATTCGAATTAACATCGCTCAAAATGAGTTGAGATGAATTGAATGCGAAACGTCATGAAGTTGAGTGAATGAATGTGCTCGCGAAAGACTCGTTCGCACAACATTTAACCGATAACAGACGAATTGAATGAGTGAGAATGCCGAAGAAATTTTCATCGCCAAATGAATTCATTCGAATGTCAGAAAAAAAATTTTTTTGTGGTTGTTTTCTGTAGGATAGAAAAGATAGGAAGACATGCTTTAGTGCTGCGAACGAAATGATGTCTGTGCTATAATTCGAGTGTCCTCGGCTCTGCCAAATATTTCATTTCGTTTTGAGCTTCATTCATTCTAACTCATTTCTTTGAATGCTGTAGATATGAGACCCAATGCGCACTTATACTCATACGCATTCATTCAATTGTATGCTCGCACTCACTCAATTCAATTCGAATCCATTCAATTTTTCTACGTAGTGAGTGGAGTCGTGCAGCTCTCTAGTATGTACATACATACATAAATACATTTGTATGTACATACATACATATGTATGAAGAACTACATCAATTTTAGTTTTTACTACAATTAAAGCTACTACGAAAAGATAGTTACATATAAATATATGAATGATTGCAATACATTTATTTCATACATTTTCAAATGAACAAATTGAAATTGTTCGAATATGCGTATGGAAATAAAAGAAGATGAATCGTTTAATGGAAAGAATTATTGTCAGTTGTAAAAAATAACTAGTAAAAACTACTAAAAATATTCGCTGGGTTACACTTTTGTAATGTTTCCGCTTTTAACATTCGCTGGGTTACTTTTTGTAAGAGGAGCGAAGTTCTTTTGTTTGCGGCGAAAGTTTCAAATTCTTAATCTAAGAGGGGCGAAGCTCTTTAGTTGTTTTTGCGACTGTGACTGCGTGCGTTCGTGTATTGGCAAGTGTTTTCAAAACTCAAAATAAAGGTAAACATAATTTTTAAAGTAAAAGGTTTGTTTTTTATTTTTTATTTCTGTATTTCTATTAATGTATGAAAGGAAAGGTCTATTTATGTGTATTCTTGCTGGTAGATACGTAGTGTGCGGTGGTGCAAAGTAGAATGTGTACGTGCAGTTATTTTTCTGCCTTTCTGTTTTTCCTCCTTCCGTTCCACTTTTCTGTGGCCTTTTGTCTCGCCTTTTTTACCTGAGATTCTTTTGTTAGGAAAACTAGTTGAACATAAGAACTCCGAACTGAACTAGAACTCCCCCAACTTCAACTTGAATATTTAAGAAATAGTAACAAAAAGTTGTTGCATTCTTAATGTGTACATGGGTTCGTGAGTGTTGCACTAGTCCGCCTTGTCTTTTTTGCCGCTTGAGTTCGCTACAGTTTATTAACCCCTTGATGCTGCTGCAGTGCTTTGGGAAGATTTCAGATTTGCTTTTAATTTAAACACTTTCGTCTTTTGCGTTTTAGTTTCTAGCCGTTTACTTGTTTTCCCATCGGTGTACGGAAATAGCGCAATGCTCAATTTGGGGGGTAGGATGATAGAAGGCGGTGAAGGGCAAGTCGAATAGCATATTCCCGTTAGCCATGCCCACGGGTAGATTTCCGGAATTAGTTGATGGCACGCAACCCAAGCGTATCATTATTTACTATAAGCATACATACATACATATGTACATATATTCACTCCATTCGGCTTATTGACGTCGTCCAGTTCCACTGACCGTCATCATACCACTCGAACTTTATTCGCTGTCCCAACTCTTAAACAGTATGAAGTAATTGGGGGTAGGGAAGTAAAAAGAAAACTATGGCAACGCGTCGAGCCTTTTCATAGTGGTACGAAACCTTGCAGAAATTCAATAATTTTTGTAAAAACTATATTTTATACAGAAACTTAAAAAATATGTATCAATAATTCTCTGATATATTTCATTCACCGACAATTATTTTGTTGTTATTTTTAGCTGCTGGGTTCTCCACCACTTATTTAGGTTGTTTTTTCTTTATTGGATAGAGATAAAAAACGAATAAGAGTTTTCAACTAGAAAATTAATTCATTGTGGACAAATATTAGGGTAATTAGAGACTCTATATAATTTATGTATGTATGTCCATGTGTAAACACCGCAACCAAGTCCTCGAGATTTCTCGTGTACTTCCTTAACCACGTAAAGGCACAATTCAAGTTTCGCGATGCCAGGAACAAAATCCTTTAAAAAAAAAGCTAAAATATCAAACGAAGGCTATTTGACCCACTCGGTAAATCAACACATGCTATCTCGCTCACAAGTATCAGCCAATAATGTTTTTGGCTCTCAATTGAATCGTCTTGAGAATCTACACTTCTGCATGTTGAATACACTTTGTGGACGTCCACCTATAAGTACAGCGTAATTGTATGCATATTATGCTTTCGATGTATTTTACACCAGTTCCGCGCCACTGTTTCAGAGGAAGCAACACACACCTGTGTGTACATACATACATAAATAAAAATCGAAGGCGTTTTTATCGTCCTGCTTACGCGTGAGTGAATGTCCTGCATGTTTTCTTTTTCAAACCAGGTGAACAGGTGAAACTTTTCACTCGCCTTATATTTTTTATTTAATCAAAGCTGTTACCGCGGTCGTTAACTACTTGTATTGACACAATTTCAAATCGATCGATTTTGTTGCTAGCTTTTTCTGTATAAGAAATTGTTCTTGTCCAACTAATTGGTACAGTGACCTCCCCTAATTGAAGAGTTCATCAGATCTTTACCACAATTTGTTAAAAATCAAGTCGAACTGTACGAGAATGCATACACATGTATGTAGTCACGGTAGGCCAGAGGTCATTTGCTATAGTTTTTTATGACTTGGGAAATAAGATGACATACTCTGCAAAAAACATTACGTTGGTTTGAAATTAAAGTCCAATTGTTATTACAAATTATAATAATTTGACAATATGCCACTATTTGAGGTTCAGCATTTCTGTGGATTATCAATTGTCGGAAATCAATTCTCCGTTGAAAATGATTCTCTAAGACATTTCTATTTTAAAACAAATGAAGAACAATTTTAAAATAATTTGGCAAACTGATCGGTATTATTATTTATTTTGGCTTTTATATCCATAGTTGTCATTCTTTAATTTACTCTCAATGTACATGTATCGTTTAACTTTTGCTATAGGTATGATAAGATATGCAAATACAGGCCAATTAATGTTAAGAATAATGTACATATATTCATATGTATGTACATAGCTTTGTCTATATGTATTATCACTACATATTTCATTTAGCTTGTGAATTTTAAATTGTTTGTCTTTTGGTTGAAAGCAAAAAATTGGTCAAGTACAACCATGACCAAGTCCAGTTTCGATAGGTAAATTACAATTATAATGAAATTGCACAAATTCGTTATTCAGAGTTTTTATACCCTGTACCCATAGGGTAAAAGGGTATATTAAAGTCGCTAAAATGTATGTAACAGGCAGAAGGAAGCATTTGCGACCCCATAAAGTATATATATTCTTGATCAGCATCACCAGCCGAGTTGATTGAGACATGTCTGTCTGTCCGTCCGTTCGTCTGTCCGTCCGTCCGTATGAACACCTAGATCTCGGAGACTATAAGAGCTAAAGCCACCAAATTTGGTGTGAACATGCGTCTAATGCATACACAGGTCAAGTTTGTTTCAAATTTTTGCCACGCCCACTTCTGGCCCCGCAAATCGCGAAAACGTATTACTAGAGCTGTATTAAAGATATCGTATTCTTCTTGGCACACCTAATTATATACCCAAACTGGACCAGCTCACCAAATTTTGTTGAAATCGGACAGTAAATATCGGAGATATACCTATATGAGTTTTGCACTGAAATGCCAAGGCGACATTGGCTGGCAAGAGTGAGCGAGACAGCATGCGTTTGCTGTTGCTGCATGTTAAAGAGAATTTTGCATGAAATTGATTGCGATCTTGCGGGTGTTAGATTTTATTGAATATAAGGTACAGGGTATACTCAATGTCGGCAGGGACGACTTGCTTGCTTCATTCAAATTGCAATTACAAAGGCATCGTTCTCCTTTATCACAGCGTATAAACAAATACTAATAGTCATCAAAATCCAATCCATCTCGACCTGTCCGTCTATCGGTATGTGTTGGGAAGCTGTTTGATTTCTGCCAATACGAGAATATATTTTTCTTTCAGAAGTTTCGTTAAGAAAAATAAATGAACTGCTAGTAAAAATGCATTTAGTATTTCGTACACAAATAAAGGCTTGTACTGAATAAATTTTGAAGTTTGCTATCAAATAAGCTTACAGAAATTGAGCAGATCATTTTTACGCGGGGGTTGTAATTTAATTTAATTACTCATCCAGATACGCATTGAGTGACTTGAATTAAGAAAGAGGTTACAAGATTTCTTATCAGTCCAGTTGGGTATATTATTTCATTTATTATAACTTGATAAATTTATTTACATAATTGGCTCTTTCTAGCTGACCTACATTAGTAATTACTTTAAGCCTCGTTTATAAATCATGTAAAAGTCCGTCCACAATTGGTTGGCCAAAATGGACTATTGCAATTTCATCAACATTTATTGATTTAAAAAGTACTTGCATATGGCAAATTGAAAGCTGGTCGTCCTTGTAACCATATATATGCCCTCGCCCCCTTTTGCCAGCAATAAAATGTAATAACAAATAATAATGCGCCTAAAACTGGGCCATGCCGAGACCAAACAAAACATAACGAAATGAAAATGGCTAAATGCAATCGCAACCTGCCAACTGTCGTTCGAGTGTGTGTATTAGAGAGGAGACACAGTAGGGTTAATCCTCGGCCAGACAAGGGAAGGAATGGCAGAAACGGAGACAAACTTGCGTGTCATGATTTCGGGGGTTGGATTGGGAGCACTTGTATCTCTTTTGTGTTGCTATAAAAATGAGTGTGTGTGTGTGTGTTTGTATTTGTGCTTGTGGTTAACCATTTTATTGATTGATGTGTGACCGTTGGTCACATTCATTCAGATTGCATGTTGTACTTCTTTTAACCCTTTTTTTGTTCCAGTAACGAAGAAAACGGACCAGCGACACTAAATTGTAACAAGTTTTGGCGCAAAATGGCATCCGGAGGACTAACATGTGTGAAATACATAACATTCTTTTGCAACCTTTTGTTTGCAGTGAGTACAGTTATACAAAGCATAACCACTTACCACACCACTGTATTCACCATATAATTCTCTACTTTCACTCAGCTCACTGGTTTGCTCATTTTCCTAGTGGGTGGCATGGTCCAATTGAACTATGCTCATTATTCGAATTTCGTTAGCGATCATATCTGGACCGCGCCCATTGTCCTAATGATTGTCGGCGCCGCTGTGGCTATCATTTGTTTTTTGGGGTGCTGCGGAGCACTGAAAGAGAGCAGTTGCATGATACTCAGTTTTGCCATCCTTGCAGTAGTGATCTTCCTCTTCGAGATTGGCTTGGGCATTGCTGGGTATATTAAGCATTCGGATCTGCCGCAACTGATGGAAACCCAATACAATACGACAATGAAGCATTATAAAGATCGAGAGGACTATCGTGATGCTTGGACCTTATTGCAAACGGAATTGGATTGCTGTGGCACTTATGGACCCAACGACTGGGAGACCATCTTTCCAAATAAGACTTTGCCAGCGGCCTGCTGCACCATCATTAACTTAAATGAGGCCGTGGAATGCACAACAGTCCATGCGGCTCAACAGGGTTGCCTGCAAAAACTCTTGGGCATTTTGGACTCAAAGACATTGATATTGGCTGGCGTAGTGTTGGCAGTGGCGGGTATTCAGGTATTTCTTGTAATCGGAATTGTGTTTTTTAGATTACTCATATATGATTCGATTCTTCCACAGCTGCTCACCATACTATTTGCCTGTTGCTTGTACCGTTCGTTTCGCCGCAGCTACGATCACGTTTAGGATGCGTAGCGAAGATCCCGTGTGTCGACTTTAATGAATTTTCGTAGTTTGTAGATTTGTCGTATGCATACGAAATGTCGTTGCCGTCTCTTTACACAAGCATTTACACAGATTACACACTCAGAAAAAACACTTAGTAACCCAACTTTGATATCTCTAGCAAAGTGAACTGAGGATAAATGTCTCAATTATTTATTAATTACTACCACTATTATTACGCATACCATTCCAAACGTTATTTTTTGTTTTACATTATAATTGTACGTTTTCCACATTTGTTAGACCACTCCCCAAACCATGCACCATATACATAGGTAGATTCCATCACAAAGCTATGTATTTCATCATAATGCCCAATTGCCAACATCACCACACATAAACCCATTTACATACAACATACGTCATCAAGATTTCTCATACTCCACAGAGGAGTGTAAGTGTCCTTGTAACATTTTTATAAGCATTTAGAATTTATATATAAATATATACAGATATATATATATTGTACGTGTATGCAAAGTATATGTATGTGTGCGGAACCATTAGTCTACCCTGTCCCCATCCAAACCCGTAACCAAAACATATCCCACCATTTAATTACTTGTTTTATAATCTATATTATTATCTCTTTATAGTATATATACAAAGTAAACCCAAAAATATTTGTTATACCCCCACAAGTGAACTGTATACAATTCAAAAAACTTGAAGATTGATATTAGCAGTTGTTTTCACAAGCAAACCCATTTCGAATTTACAATTTTGAATCGAAAAATTTACAATTATAGAGATCGTGTCGTATATATCTTGAGGCTTTAACAAATGCGATTTAATGGACGATCACACATATGCATGAATTAACATATAATCAATGTTACACAAGCGGCATATTTGCAATACGTATAGTAAAACATAATTGTCGTAAAAAAATTAAGGATAATTACATTAACCTATATATGTATGTGCATTTCATGTATTTTGAATCTGTGTTAAAACAACTGTGCAGCACTGAAAGAAACTTAAATAAATAAACAATTTTAAATCGGAATTTGAATAATTTCAGTATAATAGGGCGTACTTGTACTAGTCTCTTATTTCTTATTTATTTATAAAATATTAAATTTCAGCTTCGAGAAAGATGTGTTGCGAGTCTGTGATATTTAATAACGTTTTGAGCCCATGCGACGGGGGGTTCTAATGTTTGTCTATTGAGTTTGTTGAATAAATGGTTGCTTGCCAACCATATAGAATCGCAGTGTTAGTTGTTTGTTCGATAATAACAACAAAGATAACATAGCAAACATAGCATTCTTTTAACTTAGAATTGTTAGCAGTAATTTTATATTTCACGGTAAAATTGATTGAAAGAGTTGAAGCAATGTCCCAAAGTACTGGAACAATGGCCCGCAAGGAAGTGACTGGGTTGCACCGCATAACCGCCAAAGGTCTCAAGGAACTGTGCAAGAAGGACAAGTTGTATCAAACACCGCGCTTGAATGATGTTTTATACTTACATTATCAAGGTAATAGTTATAAATCGATGGTACTTTTAGATTAATATTTTTATCAAATTTCAGGCTTTCAATATATTGAATGTCTGGAGGACTATACAGAACTGAAGTGTCTGTGGTTGGATTGCAATGCCATTTCGGAGATTCAGGGCCTGGAACAACAAACCAAACTTAAATGTCTTTTTCTACAAAATAATCTCATTACGAAGATTGAGAATCTAAATTTTTGCACCGAATTGGATACACTTAATCTCAGTTCGAATCATATACGTAAAATCGAAAATATTGGCAGCGAGATTTTGCCGGTTTTGAACACGTTAAATATATCGTCCAATTATTTGAAGGACAGCGAAAGTTTGGGAGGTTTAGTAGAATGCAAGGACTTGTCTGTGCTTGATTTATCCAATAATCGCATAGACGACATAGTGGTAGTGAAAATATTTGAGCAGATGCCCAGTTTGAAGGTCTTGGTGTTGCAAGGAAACCCCGTGGTTTCTCGAATACCGCAATATCGAAAGACTTTGATTTTGGCTTGTGTAAGTAAATGGGTAAGAGAATTCGTTATCTCTTTCTCTGTTTGATTTATTTTCACAGAAGGAACTTACCTATTTGGACAGTCGCCCAGTATTTCCAAGAGATCGAGCCTGCGCTGAAGCCTGGTAGGTTTATATGCTCATGGCGTGTCAATGTTCCAAGCGTAAAAAGTGACATCAATCAGACTCGCCATTTATTACCTTAAGATTTCTTTCGTAACGTCAATCCCTTTGATTATAGGAAACGCGATGGATATGAGGGTGAACGAAAGGAAAACAACCGTTGGAACCGCCAGGAGCGCCTAAAAATACGGGATAGCGTCAACTGTAAGTACCACTATGTCTAAAGTGCTGTTTGTAAATATGGTTTAAATTTCTCATTAAGGTACCATTCGGATGCGCAATAAGCATCGTCCTCCTGATCAGCAGGAGCCACTTCTCATGTCCAGCGACTCCGAGGCTGAAGAAGCAGCGAATAAATATGCGGAAAGAAGTCGCCTTAAAGCTGAATTGGAAAATAAGGCTGACGATGATATATGGGATGAAGTGTCAGGGGAACAGCTGATTTCAGAACACAACTCAACTAGCTCCAGTTCAGGTGTAGATAATGAGAGCACGACGTCCAGCGCCGATCGAATGGCAGAACAATTAAGTAACCCACGAGTAAGGCGCCTAGAAGGACGTCCCACGATATTGTATGAAGCTGAGTCGGGGGATATGGAAAGCATTGAAAAACTTGTCAAGAGTACGGATACTGAAAAGTTGAAAATGGAACACTTGAAACAAGAAGATGAAAAAGTCGAACTTCCACAGAAGGAAGGAGAAAAAGGACACGGGGATCTAATGATTGGTGATGGAAATCCACAACAGAAACGACTTCATATTGAGGAGGGTAAACTAGAAAAAATGGATGTAGAAATCAAAAAGGCTAAGTTAAAAGATAATGGCGATGGTGACAAAACAGACGCAGAAGAGATATATACTACTCAAACTGACTGTAGTGAAACTTTTGACTCTGGATCAAAAGGGACTTTTGGAAAACCCGAAGAAATCGTAAAAAGGGAAGAACTTCCAGAGCTGGACAGCGGTTCAGAGCAGGATGATGCCCAGTTATTGCACCAAACCTGTCAGGCGATTAAGGCAATCTCCCAAGACAACAATATTGGTGATGGGAGCCCCACTCCCCAGGAAATTAAATCCAACCTTATAGACGAAATGTACAAAAAGTATGAATCCGAATCAATTTCAGATTCCAAATTACTCGGCGAACTATCAACTAACTATCAACTTGAGGAGAAGTTGTGTTGTGAAGTTAGTAAGCCGCGTACCGCAAACTTTGAGGATGACAATGAACCAAGTTTAGCACCTAAATCGTTAAAGCAGTTGGAGTTGGAGCAAAACTGCTTGGAAGCCAATGAGAAATGTGCTCACGACATGGAAGAAATGGTTAGTTACTTGGAAGACGATTTGCAAGAGCTATTTCAAGCCACAGAACATGTTGTTGGTTTTCAAAAGCGACCACGTGAACAATCCGAAACCGAATCAGATGAGGAAGATTTTGAAGCCCAAGACGAGGTTAAATCCCGACTTTTGACTAAACAATATGAGGACCGCCATAAGAAATTTATAGAAAGACATGAAGCAGCAAAAGAAGGGCAGAGAGGGAAGTCCCTGACATCTGATAAAGAAATAAAAGAAAGTGCTGAAAACAATTGTGACGATGCAGACCTCTTTTTTGCAAAGGCTTTAGATGACTCTACAGATAATGTACCAAAACGAGTTTTTGGAACGGGGCACGATATCCCCAGCCAAAAATGGTCCCAGGAAGAATGCATGCGTCAGTTATGTCTCACACAGAAGGGAGGACCATTTATGAATTCTACTAGTGCGGAGACGGCCGAGAAAATTTGCATTGAAATGGAAGGCAAGTTAGCAAAAGAAGAAGATTCGCTGCGTGAACTCTTAGAAGAACTTGAAAATAGCACTGAGGAAATGAACAAAACCGAGCCCATTGTAGAGTATGTAGATATCCTAACTATAGTAGATTCAGATACTGCGCATATTTGTGACACACTTTTGAATGAAATAATTGACGAGTTGCAATATAACGATATTGTCACGCCCAAAAGTTATCATTTTGGACCTATTGAGTCAGACGACGAGTTCAGTTACTCGTCACCTCCTAATGTAGAGAGGCTAGTGCCGTCCGAATTAGAAGATCCTGCTAAGGGGAAATCCATTAGAGAATGCTTGAGTGCTTTTGATGACTTTTTAATGGCAGTGTCCGATCCCAAGAATCCCAATATGTTGGGACGTAAGCCAACAACGAATGCAGAAAAAATTAAAGCAGCCGAAGAACTATTAGCGTCACAGCATTTGTCCAACTTTAACAAGGATACGCACGAGAGTTTGGATGCTCAGTTGGCCGGAGAGATGGAAAAGCGAAAACGACAAGTGGCTAAATCGGCCGAGCGCTGCTTTGCCCAACGGGATAAATATGATGATACCTTGGATGTGGTAGACAATCGCTTAATGGTGGTAAAGAAGGATACTGGTGAACTGGAGGAACTGCCCCCACCTCCTGCCTTGGTAAGTGACAGCGATGATGATGATGCTTATGACACGGCCAATGAAGAACATTTCGACGAGGATGGCAAGCATGTCTCGAGAGGGATCTGGACGAAGCCTTATGTGCCAAAACCACGAAAATCCGCTGAGCATTTGGTAGCCGAGGCAATGGAACGCAATATTATCAACCAGATAGCCAATGAAAATGAGACTGAGAATGGCGAATCGGACCAATTCTATTCACTGGAAGCCAGTAACACATTTGGTTCCCTTGATTCGGAGTTTTTTCAGAAGCTCGACTTGCAGCAGGTAAAAGGTTTCGACGAGGCGGATATTGCCACAGAATGTATGCGAAGCTACAATGAATTAAAGGCCTGCATGAAGTCTGGATCTACTCAGCTTGAACTAACTGACGAAGAACGTAAAATGCTTCAGGAGTTTCTACCAATGGAGAATGAGGACGAAAGCGTTTCGGCTAAAGTAGAAGAAGAGAATGAGCTGCTCAGGAAAATGATGGAACGAATGAAGGAATATGAAGAGAGGGAAAGTCAGATGGAATCAGCTCCAAAAACCGATGAGAAGGAAAATATCTTGGACCCGGCCTTGTTGAGTCTAGGTGGGTGTAAGCTATACGAGAGGAAAAGTCAATTAGTGATTACAGACAGTGATGCACAGACAGCACAAGAAAGTGAAACAATCTCAAGTTCCGTGGAAGCAGAGGACAATACTGTTCAAGCAGAGAAGGTGGAAATTAAGCAAAGTATTGAGGCGAAATCGGAAGATCAAAGCCAATTCGAGTGTCAATCAAGTGACCTAACCAACTCTAAAAAAATTTATCCACCTAAATCATGTTCGAAGTCCACAATAGATGATGATATTAGATCAGATGGCTCTACTGACTATGAGTCAGAACAGGATACAGAATCAATAGCTGTTGTGGAGCCTCCCAAGTTACCGGATAATGTTCTTAAAAGCTATTTTTATGCGGATTGCGAAGATTTTCCACAAGTAACTAAACTTGAGGAAGCCGAATTACGGGATCTTTATGAACTGAAGAATTTTGGCAGCCAGGTTGAACAAAAGGTGAAGAAGAATGGTGACACCTTAGAGCAGCATGAACTTGCAAACGTTGCAATCGAAATGTCTGAATCAAATCCAAGCGCCGAGGATCCAATATCAGAGCTTAAGGAAAATGCCAAAGCCAAATGGGCCAAGATAGCTATGAGATTGCATGAGTTTGTTGATGCGGAGGGGATGGAAAGATTGGAGAAACAAGAATTCTGTGAAAGCAATGACGAAGATGACAGCGACGAAGACGTTTTCAACGAATTGGCTAAACTAAATCCTTTGGAGGCCAAAGCAAACTTAAATACAAATAATGCTGAGGTCGGAGCAAGTGAGGACGGCATTGGCGACAATACTCCCCACATTGAAACAGAATCTAAAAATTTTATTAAGCTGGACTACTTTGAAGCCACAGAACCAGAGGCCGAGCTTGCTCAGCTCAAGACCGAGCAAATCGAATGCAATCTTGAAATCCTTAATGATGATGGAGACATTGTAGTCAAGGAGCTCGAAGTTGAGGCCCATGTCACCTACGAATTGAAATAATATTTTTATTCTTTTTTATTATTTCTATATGCCTTGTAAATCTCAATTAGTAAAGTGATGAACATTCCAAAAATCAAAAAGGTTCTAGACATTATTGATAAGCAATCTGAACCTACAAAACCAGTCCGAACCGCTTAACAAAGAATAGCTATAAACAAATTAATAAAGTGGCAAAGTAGAAATAAGATTAGCTCGACTTTTTGCTTGCCCCGACTGGACTTTATATCAAAATTGGCACATCTTGAGCCACTTCGAACCGGTTTTCTGTGTAAAGCAAACCGGTTTCACTTCTCTTCTATTTATTTCCCTAGAGAAATTTATATAGAGGGCAATCGTATAGATTGGGTCCCTGGGTTATCGATTTTCACTGATTATGCCCGACTTCTCAAAGTATGAAATGTGTCCCAAGCATTACCAAGCAAAATAGAAATGTTTTTTATTGCATTGATGGCTCTGAAATTTCACCACCAAGCAGCTGGTCAATGCGTGCTCAGAGATTATTCCAATGTTTTTCTTTCAAATTCGTGTATATATACATTTATACATATATATTGGTTTTGTTGCATAATGGTAGCATTTGGGTACCCCCCGGCTAGACCCTGGCAACAATTTCTCTTCAAATGGCCTGATGTTTATTTTTGGGGGCAGGTACTTGTCAGGGGTCTCTCCGTTCTCATCTCCGCAGTTTCTTCGAGTTGTCCAAATCGTGATTCTTTTAATAAACAACCATGGGAGACATTTTTGGCCACTCAAGTTCGCAGCGATAAGATAATTTTTGGATCACTTGACGTTTCTTAAACTGGTTTGCAGTGGTTATACCACAGCATTTTTATGGCTGATAATACATAGTAGGTATGTATAACGAAAATAAAAACCAAAAATTTTATTGGTTTACAAAAATTCTATGTTGTTTTGATAGTCGTCTGCGTTTCCGACTTCTATTTTAAAATACTAGGAAAAGCTTTTATAATTTGTCCTCAATTTTTAAAATTCTTTTAATTGGATCCAAGGCTCAATTTAAAAGGAACCGAATTGCATTAGCACAATCAAATAGGTAACCATCGCGGTGAAGATCTGCAATTAAATGACTTAAAATTGAATCAATCAAGTTCGCCACTAATTTTTTAATACTCACCGACATAAGGAGACCATAGTCAATGTCCATAAAACCTTCAGCATTTATTACTAGAGGATCTTGTTCCACCTGCATTGAGAACTCGACTAAGAGAGTATAGTAGTCCTGAAGTCCAGCCCCCTTTTGGCACTGCAGAACGCAGGATAAACCACGTATCTGACTGCCAATTAGCACATGCTATAGAAAATCGGACTAATGTCAAATTGTTGCTTATGAAAGCGCATTATAAACCCACCTGTCTTTTTGAAAACTCACCGCAACTGCACAAGGCAAATATTAGCGCTAACTGAGGCATAAAGCTGGCACAGCTCATACCGATATTCACATGACTGTAGACATCTGTTAGAGCCAAAAGTGTCCAATAAATATTGACCGTTGCGTCCAAAAACATGACAACGAATATAAATAATATCGACCATCCGTATAGATCATTGAATCGGTTATACAACCCGTAAAGCTCCATGTACGCCTGCTTGAGAGTCAAGAGAAACTCTAAGGAACACAGCCGTTCACAATCACCATCCAACAAGTCATTCGATGTCAAGAGGCGATATCTGAGTATCCGATGCAACTGTTGGTACAATAGTTCGACATGGAAAATCAGCAACTCGCCATAAAGCAAAAGCAGAACTGTCTGACATCGGTTAATAAGGACCGGTCCTAGGGAATACAAAAAGTAACCCACATAAAATCCTTTACAGCCTATGTATATGCCCGGCATAAGCGTCAAAATACTAGCCAATCCCAGGAGAACCAATTTTAAAAATCGCAATATCGGCACATTCACTCCCGGTCCTTGTGCTTGGCATTGAAACCGTAGTTCCAGACACTTAAGCTCCATACAGAACTCGTAAAACTCTTCATATTGGAGTACGACTTGAAGCAGTATCACCGACATTGTCGCCATATGTCCCACAAACACAATGCCACTGACCAATTGTGAGACAGGCAGATCCTCCTCGTTCGGCGGGGCGAACATGGCCAAAACGAACAACGATATTTGCACCAAAACTATGGCTAATGTGTAGAATTTTTGTGCTCGTTGCCGAGAAGGTTTCCCGGCCGAGGGCACCAGTCCTAGGATCCCAAAGTACTTTAGGTAAGGATAAAGGCCGTATAGCATTTTGCTTGGCATAGTTCAAATGCAACTGGGACACAATTTAATACCGAAGCAATAAATTTTCCAGATGTCCATGCAGATTTTTAGTAAAAGATAATGTTGTAATTAGGTAAATTAGCTTTATTTTTGAGATATCCGATTACAGCAAATTCTTTGAAAAATACTTCAAGTTCAATTAGAATTTTATAATCCACTTACTATACTTTAGTTGCATAGCTCAAATATATGTTCAATAAGTCATTGTTCCAACTAAAATCAGTTTGTGTTCCCCAATATAGTTCTTGGCAAATTTTTATAGTCAAAGGGTTCAGGGTATCATGTAGTCGATACATTAGTATTGGGTTTCGTGATAATATAATAAATATAAATGATATTTTTTTTGAAGAATTATTAAATCGTGATAAAATGCAAAACAATCTAATTATGACCGAATTATAAATGGATAGATAAATCCATAAAGTGCATGTTCGTTCAATAAATCAACAAACAACAAAGTTAGAAAAATACACTACACTAATAAATTGTGTGATTGATACAAGTGGGTCAACAATCGTTCATTTTTTATTATGGCCAAGTCTTGAAATTAAATGGAACCAGGACGGATCAATTCAATTTAGTCCCATGTGGATATAGAGTTTCATCCACCCCCATATACATTTCTAGTAACTTTTGCGGCCACTACTGCATTTTGTTGTTGATAAGAATGCTTGTCCACTTGTCGTCGATGTTTTCTGAATTAATTATGAAATATGTATATATGTATGTATACACTGTACATACATACATATGCCGAGTCTTAGAAAGCGAATAACAAAAAGATGCGCAATCAGCTCATGCCTATGCTAGAGCCAGCTGATAACGATAATGAATATGAATGTATATACATACCTGAAATGGCAGCGAGGTATATATAAGACCCCATCGCGTTTGCTGAGGTTCAGTTTCTAGTTTGTCGGCCAAACGTTAACTCTAAAAAAATAATTATAATTAGCAACAAAAAAATAAAAATAAACTTAAAGCAATAATCGCAAAGTGAATGAAATTTTGATTGATTGAACAAATATTTTTGAGAAAAAAGTAAACCAGTGTTGAGCGAAACTATGGCTGTTAGTATTTTTAATAAAGGGTTTGATTACCAAATTAGAAAGTTATTAGCTAATTACATTTGACTGAGTAATTGAAATGTTAAATATGAATAAAATTAACATAAGATGGCAAAACCTGTGAATGTTTGTTTGCCTAATCGTTCATCAATTCTCTGTACTCTGCCTCTAATGAAGAAAAATGTCTCAACTTACGGCCATATCATTTTGTTTTTTAAAAATGATCTGAAATTGTCAACTGATTGCTCTAACGTTCGATATATACTGTCGATCTATATAGAATAACATATTTCTAGAATTTGTACAAAGCAATGAAATCGAAAATGGCGTAAAAGTGTATTAAGTATTGGAAATGCTTTTCGCAATCCATATGAGAGACTTGTAAAACTAAAACTTTTAATGAGTTACTATCACAATCAAATAGTTAGTAATGTCTATCTTTTTGTTCTTTCAGTTGAAACTTCGTGTAGCCATTATTGGACAAAGCAATTTTGCTGCAGATGTCCTAGAACTATTGTTGGAACGATCGAATATAGAAATTGTTGGAGTCTTTACTATTCCCGATAAAGGGAATCGAGAGGATATTTTGGCAGCAACAGCAAAAACTCATCAAATACCTGTCTTTAAATTTGCCAGCTGGAGACGCAAAGGCGTGGCCATACCAGAAGTTTTGGAGAAATATGCCTCGGTCGGAGCAACATTGAATGTCCTTCCATATTGTTCTCAATTTATTCCCATGGAAGTGATAGATGGAGCTCCCTTGGGTAGCATTTGCTATCATCCCTCGATTTTACCACGCCACCGTGGCGCCAGTGCCATCTCGTGGACCTTAATCGAGGGTGATGAAGTGGCAGGGTTCAGTATCTTCTGGGCGGATGATGGCTTAGATACAGGTCCGCTGCTTCTTACACGTCAAACTAACGTTGAACCAACGGATACGCTAGACACAATTTACAAGCGTTTTTTGTATCCAGAAGGGGTCAAGGCTATGGGAGTCGCTGTGGACTTGGTAGCCAAAGGAGAGGCCAACAAGATCACACAGACTGAAGTGGGGGCAACTTATGATCCAGCCATGTTTAAGTTAGAAAACCAGTTCATTAATCTAGATCAAACGGCGGAACGCATTTGGAATTTCATTAGGGGCTTGGATTCCGTCCCAGGAGCCATAGCTACTGTTATTCACAACAAAGAAGACGAAGTAGAGGAAGAGCAAATCCGTCTTTTTGGTGCACATCTATACTCGGCAGGTCCAGTTACAAAGGCTCAACCCCTGCGTCTAAAAGGCCTCTCTAAGCCAGCATGGATTCATGAAGGCGGCCTGCTAATTGAGGGCACTGATGGATCATTTGTCAATATTCGACGATTAAAACGTGGCTCAAAGGTTATTTCTGCCAGTGATTGGTTTAAGCAGGCAAATCAGCAACCTCTGAAAGACCTTACTGACGACGAGCTGGCCAAGAAAGGTTCCCTTGCTGCCATTTGGCAAGCGATTCTTAAGGACTCTATTGACCCATCTACTGATTTTTTTGCCGCAGGCGCTGGGTCTATGGACGTGGTGCGCCTCGTAGAAGAAGTTAAGGAAGCTTTCGATGTGCCGCTGGAGAATGAGCATGTTTTTATGGCTCCCGTCTTTGAAGAATTTTTTGATCAA